>OY755242.1:46511635-46783137 GCA_963576725.1 Azorinus chamasolen | reverse complement strand
AAAACTACACCAGTCTGAAAATTTTCTAATAAATGCTCCTTTTTGATAGATTTAATCAAAGAGGTTGGATCTAAAAATAGCCTATGCGGGAATGGGTTAAACTATAATATACATGTACATGAACGTGTCATTTTCATTTTTATACGCCCACCTTAAACGGTGGTCGTATGTTGACGTGGTCCTGCCCGTCCTCCGTTCGTTCATTCGTCCGTCCGTTCGTCCGTCAACATTTTGTTTGTTCGACGTTTTCTCGGAAAACAATTTTACGGATATTAATGAAACGTCACACAAATCTTTAATGCATCAAGATCTGAAGCTGAGTCGATTCTGAGGTTCTTTTGTTTTGTCGTTACGGAGTTATGGCCCTTGCACATAAAAAGTAATGCAAATATGAGGATGGCCATAATCTTTGCATTTTATATAATATTTACTTCAAATTTTGTATATAATATCACCTTAATATGGTTTTCACATATATTGCGGTTTTTTATATGTCATTTTATTTTAAAGTCATGGCCCTCGAAATTTGTGCATTCGTTGCTATGTTCATCGGCCCTCTTTTGGTTTGTCTGTAGTTGTTTTCTGAGAAAACGATTAAAGGGATATTAATGAAACATCATAAAAATATTTTATGCAACAAAATCCGAAGCTGAATTGATTTTGAGGTTCATTCAATTTGTCGTTACAGAGTTATGTCCCTTACACTTTACGAAAATCTGTAAATATGAGGATGGTCGTAACTGTTTTAATTAATAAGACATTCACTTCAATGTTTTTGTATAATATCACCTTAATATGGAGGTCAAGATCTGAAGCCACACATTAGAAAATGTCAACACTTATAAGACATATTGAATCAGAGAAGTTTTGCAAGTGGGCGTATCATGTACCGTACACGGTACTCTTGTTAACAAATTGTGATTATTGAGCGTTCAGCAACACATCATTGTTTCTAAAGCTTTTAAGTTAAGATTGACATTTCACAAACAATTTTATTTGCCCCAGAGATCTGCGTGCAAGTTGAACCCTGCGTTTGCGTTCACGGACATATGTTCAGATTTAATCCTCCTCCAATTATTACCAGCGACCTGACTCGCATTTGTAAACAGCTCGATCTAGATTAATCAGTGTGTTATCAGGATCCAAGCTGTTTGACACCTGATACTCTGAGGTCGGAAGTAGTCAATTGACACCACATAACTATTTGAGCAGTCATTAGTGTTTCACAGCCGGGGTAAAGTGAAAGATAAGACTAATCGTGTACATATTTTCTTGGTTACCGGCATCTAACAGAATGTTAGAATTTCAAAACCAGCAAGCATACTTAACCCATTACCTCATAGTCTATGTTCAGATACAACCTCTTTGAATTAATCTACCGAAAGGGAGCATTAATTAGAGAAAGGAAAACTTTAGAACTTCGTAGTTTGAAACCATTGTGATAAATAGAGCATTTGCTCCTATAGGATCAAATGCTCTATTTATCACAATGGTTTCACAAAGTGACTTTTATAGAGTCGTCAAAAGTCGCCAATATGAGGGAAAGGGTTAATCCCTTACTCCGCTGCGGAAAAAAAATGAAATCTGCTCCATTTTGAATCTGTTGTACGTGTGACCTCCTCCGATTCCACCAAATCGCAAACAACTCCACGAGTCTCTCGGCGTGTCATCTGCAGTCAAACTGTTGTTGCATATGCGAGTCATGTCAAAGAAACTTGATAAGGGCAAATCCTTTCCTTCATATAAACGCATTTTCACTTCTTTTCAAATAGAGAAGTCACAGGTTAGTTGGCTCTTGTCTGCGCTGTTTCCTTATGAAATTATAATAGATCTGACTCTACAGTTTTTACCAATACAAAGCAAGCACGTGATCATGTACCATTATAAACATTCAGCTGATAAATATTCATGATGTTATTATTTATTTATGAATATTCAATATGGAAAGAATGAAGACTCTACCCCGAGAACGTAAATACAAGTCACGACTGTTAGCAATTTATCACGGATACCAATCATACTACTTTTCTCAAAAATGCGGATTTCTGGATTACAAAATAACCGCGCAAATACAATTTCTGGGAGCGATTTTGGAATAATGAAAAATGAGCTGAAGAAGTAACATTACACTTTTTCGATTTAGACTCGTTCAGCATATCTAGAACCACATGTGATATTTAAAAGTGGGTCGAACGTAATGCTGAAGGCCCCTACAGGAGCTTTCAGCATTACTTTAGACTTACATTAAGCTGTGAACTTGAAAATGTGTACAAATTAGAAATCGGATAACTCGAATGTCTGTTATCTCGATCTAATTTGTATGGTCCCTTGAATTCGAGATGTCGAAGTTCAACTGTAGATCTGCGTATTTTGACATTCGATTCAGGTTCCAGTGTTGCTGCCCTCATGATGGAGCATATTGTGGGTTATAGGGACTTGTACGATGTTCGAGCCTATGATGTTCAACAGAATTCTTCCGCGGACGTTGTGAGATGGGCATTAAAAGACCTTAGAAGAAAGCTTATTCACAATTTCCTTATCATATGCTCACCTGCTACGGCTGATGTTGTTTTAACTCAGGTAACTAATACTTATATAATCTGTTTCGTGGCTTGTGCTGTTTTGTATAATGGAATATCAAAATATCTTAAACTTAAATTGCAAACGACACAGAACAAGCTGATTAGATTGATATGCAATCTCGATTCAAAAAGTCATGTTGGGTATCAGCATTTTAAATCTCTTGATTGACTGCCTGTTGACAAGAGAGTTGATAAAATTATATTATGCCATGTGTACAAAATTAAACATAACCTATCACCTGATTATATGCAAGATTATTGTACATTGCAAATATCTGTACATACTTATAATACCAGACTAAAAGAAAGAGGTGGTTTCAGTTTGCCAAAAGTAAAAGGTGATGCATCAAACTCTTTCTTTTATACTGGATCTAAACGTTGGAACAGCTTACCAGTTGAATTTACTGATATAAACAACTTATCTTCCTTCAAGTCAGCAATCAAAAGGCACTTAATGAGCAAAATTATCTTTTAGTATTGTTTATATTTAAACAGCATTTTAATGAGCTCGACTGCTTATGATTTTTATAAATTTCGGCAAACAGCTTGTTCTATCATGCACTATTATCAATTATTTTACTAGTGCATAACTTGTATTTCTTACGTTTTGAATTAAGGGACTGTGATACAACAATTGTGTACCCATTTTGTCTGTGTCTGTAATAGTATTTATAAATGTAACTGCTTTTGATGCCAATTTTAATATTATATTTAATAATATGACTTACAATTTAATTCATGTGATATAGCATCCACTTGTGATAGTGTTCATATTATATCTTAAAGCCTCTCTATGGCATGCCACCTGTGATAAGGACCACAATGGAAATAAGAGAATGCTCTTTATTGTGTTATCCTTGGTATAGAAAACATGCCATGGTTTTTCACCATGCATCATTTTACGAATTACAATTTATTATGATGTGATACATGTTTGTGAACCATATTATGTTTTCTGTTTGCCGAAATAAAACCTATCTATCTGGCTACAAGATGTAAACATAACATTTGTGTGGATCTTGACATGCCAGATATACATGGTTTTAACCGATTTGTTCCCACGATCCTATATATGAGACATGGGCAAACAGTGTAGACTGATCAGACGCCGCATAATGTGGCGTCTGATCAGAGTCTACACTGTTTGCTGATAGGAATTTCAATATATAACAACATGAAATTGAAAATATAGTCCAGGCACCCCTTAGATAAAAAATCGACTAATCCAATATATAATCATGGAAGAATCCACTGGGCGCAAATGGGTTAATTATTTGCCTGCAATCAGATTGGGTCCAGATGAGAGGCTGAAAAACTCAGCGTCTCATCAGGATCTAAGCTGTTTGAGACTTAGCACATAGTTTCTTAGAGACCCAGATAAGATGCGTAAATTAAAATGTTTTCAGGAGTAACTTCTTTATTTCTCTACCAAACCCTATGTTGTGACCACTCTTTAGAATCGTCTCGAAGAGACGATTCTAAAGAGTGGTCACAACATAGAGTTTGGTGGAGAAATGACGATTTAAGTATTTGAGTACGCACCTTTATCTGTAGCTCTGTTTTATGGATCAAAGGTAAGTACGATATATAACCGACCAGAGACTGGGCAGATATTCTAAGGGTTTATACCAGTTGGAAGCTGCAGTAAACATTATCTGTATTTAGAGATAGGCGGCATATTTTGGCGATACATGATACTTGTACATGTAATGGTTGCTATAATGTCATAATATAAGTGAGGTCAACTTTCGTTTTATATATCGGTATTAGACACGCAATCAACTAATGACTTATCAGTCAATATTTAGTGACATTGTCTTCGTAACATCCTATTTCAATAAGGCCGACAGGACACACATAAACTGAACACCAATGTGTGACCTAAATACATTTGTAAAGCTTCATGATATCGTTACCAAACTATCAATATAATTATCCATAACGTTTGTTTACTCTGTATAAACCTGAATCCATATGGTTAGAGAGCAGCAAAGTTCGTTTGAATATACATGTAATTGGTAATGTCATGTCTAATTAATTTTATCGTGTATGATGGGGGAAACGGCGTTATCAAGCTGGTTTGTATAATTACAGTTTTCCCGTGCTCTCAGCACCGTCACTCAGTGTCCATCGCAAATCCAATCACTACGTTACATCCTCGGGGACGTCATTGTAATAACCTCATTCTCAGTTTGTCTATCGTCGATATGTCAATGTTAGGAAGCAGGAAAACAATATGGTTGTCTTGATTATATTTCAGCGTTAATAACATCAACGGGTGAATGGTTTTAGCTTAAATGGATAATTCTATAGTTATGTTGTTCTGGAAAGATATTGAAGTGAGATCAAAGGACAGCTTTATCCAAAATAAAACCTCGGAATTGCGTATATCCTGTATTTGCCATCAATTACTTTGTTTTTTTCGTTGCAGGCTCTTTATCTGAGTCTTCTCTCCCGTCCAAACAGTTGGCTAGTTGTGACAGTGGTAAGTGAAGGTCATTCCATCATCAGACAGCAGGGGGCCGATACTGACTGTTAACCCTTCGCTTGCTGTTCACGTCAATATACATACCTGTAAATAGTGAAGACCCAGATGAGACAGCTCCTGTAGGAGCTGTCTCATCAGGGTCTGCACTATTTACAAGTTGTGCAACCAGTGCACTCCACAGCAGTGATTGCATAGCGAAATACTTGTACACAGTGAAGATATATGTAATTATATAACAGAGCATGGGTTAAGAAGGAGAAATGCATTTTAAAATTCAGCAAGCGAAGGGTTAACGACTGTCGTAGAATTTACGACAATAATTTACAACAGGAGTGGGTGAACGGTGTTTGATTAAACTGAGTCAATGGGAATTAGTACGATACTTTAATCAAACACTGTTTTAAAATTGCTAGATCTACTCCGTATCTCTATCAATCGCTATGTTGTGAAAACTTTGTAGAAGCTTTTCGAATAGTGATGTATATTTGTATTTCCACATTTCCTGTAATTGGAGGAAATAAAAGAATCAATCAAAACAGGGTTAATGTAATGCAGAAAGCTCTTGTAAGAGCTGTTTGCATTACTTTTGGCCTGCATTACGTTATCATCTGTCTTACAGATACATACTTAGACCTTTTCTATGGCCGCTTAAAACAGGCTTTACTGTGTTTTATGTATTAACCCTTTCCTCCATAAGCTATTTTAGATCCAACCTCTTTGAATAAATCTACCGAAAAGGAACATTAACTAGAGAAAAAGATGCTTTTATAATTTTGTAATTTGAAACCATTGTGATAAATAGGGAATTTGCAATGGTTTCAACAGGTGACTTTTACATAGGCGTAGAAGGGCGTTTGTATGGAGGAAAAGGTTAAAATAACGCTAAGTTATTTATGGTAGTATACACTCTTGTATTTCTTTGGAAAGAGTGTCGCAACCATCACCGGTAAGTGTGTTATTATTCCTTTGAATTTGACACACGGGTGGTTTAGTGGATTAATTTAACCCTTCACATGTTATCAAAATGATGTCCGCTAAAATATTAATTCCAATCATTTATAGATGTATTATGCACATTTTACGTATTAATCAATTAGCACCAGAAGCTACACATGTATACATAGAATTTAAATAATGCTTACAGCCCATTTTCCGACAGTATATATTTGTTCAGCTAAATATTATCGCTATCCGAATACTGCTAAATTATTAAAAAGGAGCCTCCTTTTTAGAAACGGGGATTTCCGGTCAATGGCGAACGCTGCTCCGTTGATTTCCGTAGCAATAAATTTTCTATTTTTTCGACACAAACAGCCATTTACTAACCGTGCTGTTTAGTGTTAAATAAGTGTTTAGGTACATAGATTCCGATTCTGAAGTCAGTTCGAAACGCAAAATTTGCGGAAATTTGCGCAGGATACATCTTTAAAATAAACAACAACAACACCCAATATGTCCAGTTGGCATACTTCTTTGAGACGCTATTAGCTGAGTGGCAAACATCATGAATCCTGATGAAAAAAACAATATAATCTGCTAGAGAAAAACAACAACGACATAAAACGCATACTTTTGACTTACAACTACCAAATATACAGAATTGCTCTGGTTATTCGAATTCGTTATTGATGGTGTTACGGCAATTTATGTAACCTATAGGAAAAGCTTATTATATTACACAGAATTTCCCCAAGCTCGTCGTTGAAACAGTCCTTACAGTCTTTTATACAGAACAATGAATGCTAAATGTCTGACATTTAGAAAAATGCTGACTCTTAGGCTTATGGACGGAACCATTCCGCTTGAATTCTTGTTGTAAATTGCCATTTTGTATCTATTTCAAATAGGCAGTGTGACCTTTTAATATCTTTGTTTCTAGTACAACATTCTGAACATTATTGGAAATTCTCGAGAATAAGCAAATTGCATAAACGTTCAGTGTCTATTTGCTATTTATTTCAGGGTTCGGAAGACATCGAACTCGAAAAATATATAGACTCAAAAGCCAACATGTCTTTGATACGCCTTATGGTTGATCCATTTTCACCTGAATGTGCCTTAAATGAAAGTGAAATAAGCCTTACGCATGCCATATACTATGACGTATTCAGAATTATTAATGGAACGAACTCCGACTATCCCACTTCCATTGACAGAGACAAGATTTCCAGGGCGGATATAAGGAAGCAGGTAAAAACGGTAAATGTCCTTTACGTCAGATGATCAGAATTGATTGTGTAGAAGTACATATATGAATCATGCAGGAAGGAAACACTACATACAAAACATACAGCTACCCTAACAGCACCGCGACAAAAAGAGTAAATATATATTCATGTCAAAAGATACAAAGATACACACAAAGACATAACAAACAAACAAATAGGGTGTGGGGATGGAAGTATCGCCTTTGATCAGTCAGTGACAATTGTCACTGGGGGTTAAACCGGTTTAGGGGCGCCAAACCTCACAGTTATTTCATCCTCACATTAAAAGACAAACATTTTAATTAAACATATCCCCTCGCCGACTAATCTACAACAAAAAAAAAGTAGTGTTATGAACAAATCAAAGTTTAATTGAGAGACAACATGGTATGATTTCAAGTAACTAATGTTCTCTTTGGATGTTTATTGCATTTGTTTTGCCTTGATGTAGGTTTTCTGTTTACAGAGTTTATTGAGAAGAAATGTTAAAATTGATTTTCAAACTTTTCTTTAGGAAGAATGTAAACAATTCAAGCAGCTCTTGATTTGCTTTACCTTTAGCCAGCTGTCGGTCAAAAAGTAAACGGCTTCAGTTTTCGCCGTTGTTCAACAACACGGCAAGAGTATCAATTAGTTTGGATCCCAATCCAATGCCGAAATACTCGGCATCTCATCTGGATCGATCCAGCTGTTTGCATAGGTAATCACTCATCGGCCCATAGCAGACTAAACGTTAATACTATGTGATCAACATCTTTCAAATTGAGAAATCGATTCTCGACAAAGCACGTTTACATGATAGTGAAGGATGTGAATAAGAGAACTATTAAGCTCAAATGTACTTGATTTATAGGCACCGTTTCACTTAACTATTTTAACAATTTTAATAAATCAAAATTCTACATTGCATGGCGAGATACAATTGTGATGAATGCAGTATGTATTTAGTATAGTTACTTTTTCTAAAATACGTTACATTAACACGGAACTAAGTAATAACTTTCTGACATTTGGAAATGTTGGAAAACTTGTTACATGTACGCACAAATTTAACCCCTGTAACTCATAAAGAACAGAACAGAATAGATCCAGATCAGACGGTCTCTGTATGCGCCGTCTGATTATGGTCTGCTTCGTTTGTTTTTGTTATAAAATAAATTTGACTCTAAAGTTTCTGACATGTCCAAAACTAATAGTATCCCTAGCGATTACAACAAATCACATAATACATATGTATGGAGTCATTATTTCTTACATGTATGTAAAAGGAAAAATGAGGTCAATATTGTTTTGTGGAAGTTCGTTCAGGGTTGATTCGGTTATCGATATATCGATATTCGTTTTACGATATCGATATTTGTTTTACTGTATATTTTGCAAGTGTTAAATTATCAACTGTTTATTATCAATGGTCAAATTGTTATACAGTAAAACGTCTCTATAACGACTTTCAAATTACATCAAGTATTTCGGTAAAAGGTAGGTGGCTGCTTAAAGCAAGGTGAAAGTGAAACAGAACGCTCCTATAGGAGCGTTCTGTTTTACTTTCACCTTGCTTTAAGCGGCCACCTACGATAAATACCAAATGATTAACTGGCCGTAATAGAGAGATTTTACTCTAAATGTGTTTCGTTATGGAAAATAAACCTTTAGTACAAAGATGTACACAAATTAGCTAGAAATCGGTATTACAATGTAATTACAATTTTTTCAAAAACTTTCCTGATTCGTATTATAAATCTGTTATTATCAGAGCAACTGATAAATATGCCTACTCAGATACTAAATTCGTCATTTTTCCACCAAACCCTATGTTGTGACTACTCTTTAGAATCGTCTCTAAGAGACGATTCTAAAGAGTAACCACAAAATACGATTTGGTGGAGAAATAAAGGGGTTATTCTTAAAAATGCTTGATTCACGCATCTTATCTTGACTTCTGATTATCATGAACGTTATGAATAGATTCTTCGGCACAACTCATAAATGTATTCAATCCGTAAATATCTTTGTAAACAGTCTTGATCAAGTAGTTCGGCGTCTCTCAAGGATATACACTGTTCGACATTTTGATTATGTTTCTGAAAAGAAGGGACAGAATATCTCATATCTGTTTCGAAATCTGCTTTAGAACAAGTTTTCTATTGAAGAAAGTGTTCACAGCATGCTAAAGTGTATTAGTAAACAGTCTTGATCAAGCAGCTCGGCGTCTCCCATGGATCTACACTGTTGGACAATTGATTATGTTTCTGAAAAGAAGGGACATAATATCTCATATCTGTTTCGAAATCTGCATTAGAACATGTTTTCTATTGAAGAAAGTGTTCACAGCATGCTAAAGTGTATTAATGCTACTTTCTTCTCGTTAGCAGATAGGTATCAATGGTTGTACTGGAAACCTTAATTTTACAAGAGAGGGACGACGTCATCCCACCTTCCTACAGATGCTTGCCCTGGAGGGCCTGGTTGATGGAGCGGTACGTTTATATCTAAAGCGGGCATTTGTCACAGAAACAGTGTTCAGTAGTTCCTGTCTTAAGCGACCTTTACAATAGGTACACATCTGGGTATTTGCTACATGTAGTTGCATAATGCTGGTCAAAAGTAATACAGAAAGCTCATATTTGAGTTTTGCATTACTTTTGCCCTGTACTAAGCAACTACCTGCTTTTTAGACCTATTTGTTGAACAAATGAATGGTCGCTTAAAACAGGTTCGATCGCCATGCTTTACTCAAACGAATCTTATATTAGATTTTGCACCCAATATAGAACCAGATCTGATGTCGCGTTTCAAACAGCCGGTCTGAGTTTGAACTGTAGTCGGATCTAATTTTGCTGATTTGTGTAACAAAAATGTATAACCTGGCCAAACGCATCGATTGCAATGCGGCAATTGGTTAGGGTCTCCACTGTTTGCAAAACTTATAAGTCGTTTTTCGTGCCCTGGGACTCAAATATTAAATCTTCAAATGCACAACATTAAATAACACATTGGAAATGGATTTGCAGTGTTCAGTTGTATCTCACAAGTTTGTTTCCAGTGCTATTTCAATGTGTATCTAGAATGTTCTTCCATGAGTGTTCTTCATGGAGACCGCCAATCACAAACTGACTTACATTATTAGCAAACATAAATGTAGCCGGATGAGATGCCGGAATACTCGATGTCTCATCGGGATCCAACCTTTCTGATTCTCGGTCAATTATTTCTCAAAGGTTTGGTTGAATCGGAATGAACCTTTAGCCTGCTGAGCAAATTATTATTTTAAAGGCATTTCAAAGCTCCTTATATAAGTGCCCCCCCCTATATACACAGTATCCAGCTGTGCTCCTGCAGTGTCCAGTCAGGGTCCATGGCCATAAGAGATAAGGTTATGCAATTATACATTGATCCTCTGTGATGGTAGCCCGCCTTATCAGTTTGTGTATCAGACCCCTGACAGTCGGCTCCCAAAATACACAGCATGGGGTTAATGGGTCAACATTCCTTTCGAAATGCCTTTAACAGAATATTTCACCTACTACATTTTCAAAATTCAAACTATAATCCAATTGGCTACCAAAATACAATCAGTGTCAAATAGTTTGGATCCTGATGAGTAACTCGGCGTCTCATCTGGATCCAAACTGTTTACATAGTTATTAACTCGTCCGCCCATAGCAGGCAAAATGTTAAAACACGATGACCTAGATCAAAATATTAGCAGACATTAAAATTTTAAGGCGAAGTTAAGGTTCATAAAACGGTAAAACCAATCAGAGGTTGGTCGAATACGTACAATGTTCGAAAGGCAATATTAAACAAGTTCGATGAATTATGAAGACAAACCTAGGAGTTTGACTTTCACCTAATCACCAAAATATCTAGTAGGACCGTTCATTACTCAGTGGTCGTTGTACTACGTGTGTGCAATTGATATACTAAACGAGCGAAATATGTTATCTCATACGTACTGATCGATCAAATCTCTTATTTCTCAACCAAAGCCTATTTTGCTACACCTCTTTAGAATCGCATTGGAAACGCGATTCTATTGAGTAGTAGGGCAACAGGAATTGGCGGAGAAATAGCAAACGTATTTCAATTAGATTTTTAAATATGGTTCTTATCGTCAGTACTGTATATGCATTTGGTTGCTTTATACTTAATCAAACGAGCTAGTTGCGGTTTTTACATTTCCTTGTTAGATATACATATACGCAGTTCTGTAGATAAAACACATGCTGATCTTTCAAAATATCTTATTTCTAGTCCAAATCTATCTTGCTACAGTAAAGCCTCTCTATAACGGCCACTAAATTACATCAATTATTTTGTGTTAAAGGCAGGTGGATGTTTAAAGTAAGGTGAAAGTAAAACAGAACGCTCATATAGGAGCGTTCTGTTTTACTTTCACCTTGCTTTAAGCAGCCACCTGCTCTTAGTACCATCTAATTAACACAATTTAGTGGCCGTTATAGAGAGGTTTTATTGTACTACTTAATGCGTGGTTGGAAGATAGGATTTGACGGACAAAGACAAAATGCTTCTACATATTAAGCTTTCCATCTACAGCCCTGTATATGTACTTGATTGCTATACCATTCGTTAAATGAGCTTTAAATTCCTATTTAAAGATGCATAAGATTCTGTATACAGTTTTGTTGATGAGATACACACTGATCCATCACACTGTCTTATGTTTCATCTAAAACAATTCTTGCTACAGCTCATTAGAATGACACCATAGAGGCGAGTCTAATGAGTGGTACTAATGAGTGGTAAGAAGACAGGGTTTCGCCGCGGTTTTTGTTCTTTTATTAAGTACATATAACACAAACACATTGTACAATGATACTGCTTTAAATGGGTTTTTTAAATTAATATTATTGCCGGTTCTTTAAGATATGTGACAGCTTAATGCAACGTGAAAGTCGTGCAGAAGCCTCCAAGCGGAGCACATATGTATATAATAGTATGGAGTTGACTATGAACAATATGCATTTGTTCATTAACGTATTTCAATTTGTTATCCGTAGTACAGTATATCACCTTTTATCGCAGACAGACGTCCCCTTGGCCGAACTGACGTTTCCGTCTGTGAATGCAACTCTTCACTTCACAGATACACTTTTGTATATATTTGAGTAGACCCAGGTAAGACGGTTTCTGCATGAACTGTCTGATCAGGATCTTCTCTGTTTACTTGTGGAAATAAATTAATCTGATTATGCAGTTTTATTAGGGTCAACACCTTTTATGTTTATATACCATTATAAATATTGAGCTAATTAATTTTCATAGATACATTACTTTTAGATGAACAAGCATGGAGTAAACGGCTAATCGGTTTAAATGGTATACTAATTGATACAAATATAATCATAAATGATAACACATCTATATATGAGATATGAGTATAACTTGCCTTTAACACATTCGAGCATAATTTAAGTTCAAATACAAACCTAGAAAACAAGCACTTAAATAGGCTACCTATATATCGTGTATCTCTCTGACCATAGACATGTTCCATTTGTATGTAAGCAAGTTGTGAAGATTCTGATATATTGATAATCATGTTTGCACTAATTAACATTGACATAAAAATAAAAAGCACCAATAGAACACTGTATTATAGATAATGTTCCATGTTTGGATAACTTTATCCAAATGCATGACATGTTTCAGCTGATATACCTTAACCCTTCGCCCACAAAGCTCGACATAACTGGATTTTGCAAACAGCTTGGACCCGGATTAAACGCCAAGTAACTCGGGGTCTCATCAGGCTCCAAACTGCTTTGCCACTTGGTCAATACTTTCTCAAAAGGTTTAACTCATTTGGCGCCAAATTTAAAAGTGTCGTCTGCAATAATAATTTCATATTAAATATAATTCTAAACTAAATTATAAAGATATATTAGTAAAACGTTTGATTTAAAACCGGTATGCTTGGGCTAAATTAATAAGAAAACAGTAAAGTCCTAGGTCAGATGCCGCCTTGAAAAGGTGGCATCTGACCTGGGACTGCACTGTTTTCAGTGGTGCCAACAGGCGACATTGGTGCCGAAATAGTTAACCAATCAAATGTAAGTAAATATTGCAACAGATGAGACTTTGAGAAGGCATAATTGTACTCAAAACGGCATTATTGTACTCAAGACAGCATTATTGTACTCAAGACGGCTAAGGGTTAATGTGTTTCTAACAAATGTCAGATTATCTGTTGAACTGTTTCAACCCAAGACTGTAGAATGTCACTGTTCTATCCGCTGTGCACATTTCTGTTAACAACATACACCCCTTTTTATGCTTGTCTTCCCTTTCTATCCATTCTATCCACTGTTTCCATTTATTATGACATACTAGTCGTGTATAATCTGTTTCATTATTATTGCGTTTTGTACTGCGTAAGATGGTTTGCAAAACACTGTGACACAAGGTATGTCTTACGGAGTGAACTGATGGTTATATGATGATATTGACAACGACGGCGTGTTTGCTGCTGTTAATGATGATGATGATGATGAATTGATGCTGCTGATGATGATTGATGATGATTGATTACAGAAATGTGATATCGACTAATCAGTATATAAAGTATGGCATGGAATGACATCCCCCAAGAAAATGCCTTTTTATTTTTAAACCCCACAACCTCGCAGGAATTCATTCTGTAGGGCACGAATAACCACGATGCATTGCTTGCGTTGGATATAATTTCAAATTAGTAATAAAGACACGATTGCAGGAAGAATGTTAGAGTTTTATTGCTTATCAAGACACGTTTGTGTGTTTCACTATGTGTACTGACAATATTATTGATTAGCCGCAAAAATCTTACTGGTCAACATTGCAGTAATTGTTTGTGTTTTATCTTGTCAAGGGATTCAATGCTCTATGGGAAACTAAATCACAGTCGGAAGATTTTAGACCTTGGCTTATAAGACTGGTAAACCATGGGAATGCATACAATAACAGAGGTCCAGATAAGATGCGTAAATTAAAACAAACATTCAAGAGTAACTTCTTTATTTCTCCACCAAACCTTATGTTGTGGCCACTCTTTAGAATTATCACGTCGAGCCAATTCTATTGAGTAGTCACAACATATGGAGAATTGACGATTTTAATATTTGAGTACGCACTTTTATCTGTTGCTCTGCCATAAGTTTTAATACAATTATGCATTTTGTATGTGAGTATCGTGCAGTGGCTTGCTTGTTTTGATACTAACACAATCTGGAGCAGTAATACACTATTATTTTTGATTTAGATATACGTTTTGATGATGAACCAGGCGGACAATAAAACATATTAAAACTTGACGTTATATCACCAGTCATTGTTAATTGGTATTGGCATAATTGTAAATGTTAGTTGATTAGATGTTAGTAATTCTATGAGATGTTATCATGGTAGTTAACGGATAACATTGCTGGTTGTGAAAATATAATTACACATAGAGCATTGCAGAAACACCAATCAATGTCGTTTTGTCTTTTGATCCGTCTTTGTTTCATTGTTTGTTTCCTTGTTTTGTGTTATGTTAATGATTGACACCCCCTTTTTGAAAGTTGATCTCCTGCATTGCATGTATACATTCTATTCAGAACCCCCAAACTTTCACAATCGAATTTATACAAATATTGTACAGCCAGATCAGGGAGTTCATTCAGAGAACATCTGATCAGGGTATGCACTGTTAGCTATATAATCACAGGTTTTCAAAAGTTGGGAAGAGACTGGACAAGTTCCATATTTCAAATTGACCTTGAATAATATAGAACCTGACCCTTTGCTACATTGGCATTCATGCACGATATAACGACATCATGACCTATTGGTTAATTTATGAACTATTTTATAGTTACATATGCATGAAGGAAATATTTGTCCTGAAAGAAATATATACTTAGATCTATATTACACATTAGCAAACAGAGCAGACCCCTATCGGACGGCTTCTACAGGAATCGTCTGATCTGCGTCTACTCCTTTTGCAAGGCAGTTCAAAAGTCGTATTTATGGAGTAAATGGTTATAAGAATATTAATAGTTTAATACATAACTTTTCACGTGCATATACACTTAATCCATGACTGGTTAACAAATGCACCCATACTAACATGTGAATTGTTGTTTGTTTGTGGTGTTATCTGTATTGTATTGGTGCATATGATGTATACTTGTATGGTCTTATATCTGTGATGTCTTGTGATGTGTTGGTGTCTTCTTGTTTCTTATGTGACTGTATAGGAACAATAGTTACTTTATGTTTAGTGGTATTTCATAGAAAGTTAATAGAATTTTTTTATACAAAAACATTTTTGTATTTCAATCCATTCAATGTCAAAATGTTGTTATCAAATATTCATTAAGTGGAACTCACCTTGTTCGCAAGTGTTGTATAAACAGTTATGTACTTCATATATTAACATGCAGTAAATTACACACCCAATAGTCATCTGTTATATTGAAGACTCACCCTTGTTATATATTGTTTGTTTTTTTCATTGATATATACATATGAATATATACCTGATATGTATACACCCCTATATCGAATAAATATCTGATACATATATATCCTTTATCGAATAAATATTTAAATGCTTAAAGCAAATTTAGATAAATATCAGACTTTAGTACAGACAAACATCTCTATAACGGTCACTAAATTGCATCAAGTATTTTATGTTAAAGGTAGGTGACTGCTTAAAGCAATGTGAAAGTAAAACAGAACGCTCCTATAGGAGCGTTCTGTTTTACTTTCATCTTGCTTTAAGCGGCCACCTGCCCTAAATATCAAATAATTAACACAATTTAGTGACAGTTATAGAGAGGTTTTACTGTAGATGTAATTTAGTAATACAGATTCTGACATGCGTTTGATATTTAGTTATAGATAATTCTTGATATTCAGACATTCTCACAGACTATGATTACGTTCGAGCTTTTATTCAATAAAACACGTAGAAGTAAACATATATCTAATTAAACAGGATACAGTGCTGTGTTAGTCGTATTCAGATAAGAAAATGTGACAGAATCAACTGACATACACAGATGTCTTCATAAACATTTGATTCGTTCGACATTGAGAAGTCATGTACACAATCACTTTACAGATATTATTCATGAAATTATTGTAGCGACACATTTCAAATCAGGAGTTATTTGTACGATATGAAATTCGAGTGGATTAAATTTAAGTTTAAGTAAAATTAACAACAGGAATTCACTAGATGTACATTCCACAGTCAGGTACCTGGCGAAGCGACAAGACCACGTTCAACCAGCGAGTACAGCCTTCAAAGACATACAGCAGTATGCTGAGTGAGAAAGATGATGTATTTGTGGACAAAGTCCTGCGAGTCACCGTTACCATTGTAAGTATTCAACATTGCCACATGAATGCTCAAATTCAGTGTGTACCAGTTTATTTATTTGCCTGCTTGACTCTACTACCTTTTCATTAACCCTTTCTTCCATAAATACGCATTGCTACACTTCTGTAAAAAAGTCACTTGTGAAACCATCGTGATAAATAGAGCATTTATCTATTTATCACAATGGTTTCAACACTACATAATTCTAAAAAGTTTCCTTTTCTCTAGTAAAAATTTATGCTTTTTTCGGTAGATTTATTCAAAGAGGTTGGATCTAAAATTGCCTATGGCGGAATGGGTTAAGGGAAAATCCGTCAAGATCTTGTTTTGACCCCCATCCATTGTTCACGTTGAAGGGCACACCATACTACACATTTGCTGATATGAGCCATTAATATCGATGAGTTCAAACAGTACATACCATCATCAGATGGCTCCTTCGAGAGCTATAAAGGGCGCATTGGGCACTATTGGTTTACGACAGAGTTCATTTTGTAATATTGTATGAAACAATTAAAAGGCGATGACGAACCGTGTTGACCATGATCAGATCTGGGTATTTAGTGAAAGCGAATACCAATGCCCATCGTGTTCCGCATTCAGTCGATTGGAAAAGAAACACCAATGGACTGTATAATTATGGGTGAGTGAGGACTCCGGTTAATGCCCTTATTAATATTAGATATTAATTAAATACTTACCCGACCTATATGCATCTGTATGTTATCAGACAACAGCCATACTTTAGTAATGTTATTCCTACTAATTATCTGCGCGCTTGATGTTATGTAATCGATATAACCATATTCTGTGCATTTCCTTAAAAATTTGAATGCGAGCTACGAATTGCTTGTGGTTTGCAAACAGTGTAGATGGACATAACAGGGACCGTTTTATAAGGGTTTGCATCGGTTATTATTAAAAAAAACCTCACAATTCACACCCTTCCCTATTGAATAAAATCTACCTTTAACCTATTACCTCATAGGCTATTTTAGATACAACCTCTTAAAAAAAATCTACCGAAAAGGAACATTAACTAGAGAAAAGGAAACTTTTAGAATTTTGTAGTTTGAAACCATTGTGATAAATAGAGCAGGAGCAAATGCTTTATTTATCACAATGGTTTCACAAAGTGACTTTTACAGAGTCGACAACAGTCGTCAATATGAGGCAAAAGAAATGGGTTAAACAGTAATAAACTAATCCACTTAGAAACGTATGCATTGAAATGGTTAAATACTTTATCTGTTTTCGCAGGCATTTTCTATCTGAAGTGCGAGTGTTCTAGATAATTAAAACTAGTCTACATACCGTGATTTCTTTATTGGTTTAAAATGTAATCTCAGTCTTTCTTTACTTTGTGAGTGCAGCAGGCTCGTGTAACATTAAGATGACGTCATATGTCCATTTTGGCTCTTTTATTAATCATTTGGATGCGCGAGGCGAGTGTGGTGTCATTTGCAAACAGTGTGGACCCTGATCAGAGAGTTCCTAGATGAGACCTCTGATCAGTGTCCGTTCACAATCCTAAGGGAAATTTACCCTTTCATGCTTTATGGACTCCAGAAATAAACCAAGATGGATCATTCTACTCTACATATTACATTTTAACCTTTAGCCTGCTGGGTAATTTATTTTTACAGAAATTTTCATCTACATCATTTTCAATTTTTAAGCTATAAACAATTTGTCTACCAAAATGCAACCAGGGTGTCAACAAATTTGGATCCTGATGAGACGCCGTGTTACTCGGCGTCTCATCTGGATCCAAACTGTTTGCATAGGTATTCACTCATCGGTCCATATCAGGCTAAAGGTTAAACATGCCTCTGCTTGAAGTAGGCCTATTGTCTGTAGGGTGAAATAATGAGTTCGTTCGAGTAATTTAGCAATGCAAGCTTGTCAAGTCAATGTTGCTAGTTAGATCACTCGATCTGATCTGAATTACTCCACATTTCCGAACAGTGAAGTAATACACAATACATGTACAATCGAATTAAATTGTTTTTTCTTATATACGAATGAATAAAACTGCAGTCTCTCATTGACACATATGTGTTTTTTATTTATTTATCTATTAAACTGGGTGCATAATCGTACAATGTATACGTATGGTATATGCCCTTAATGTATTTTGCGATATAGGACACATTTTGAGTTGAAATACAAATGAAAATAAATAAAACCAAATGTTTCAAGAAGCGAGTTCATTTTAAGATGCTTGAAGGCATTGGATAATTCAATTTCAATTTCGATATTAGACAAAAACAACATATACACCTGTCTGTAATTGAACCATCCTTGAACAGCCGCAGGTATATTGCAATAAACATATCATATACAACATATTGGCTGATATCATAAACCCGTTATTCAATGAATATTCATGTAATAAATAATGATATCATGCATATTAATTAGACTAAATATTACAATAACACAGAGACACAGGAACATTTGTCCATGGCAGAAACTATATAATTATATCTATAGTATTTCATTAACAAATAGTCGCCAAAGGATGTCTCTTTCTATGATAGGTTAAAGAAGTGATAATGTATTGAGTTTTTTCCTAGCACATGAAAGTCCATGATGCTTAGTGTTTGGGGTTTTGTTTGATCCTTTTAAGTTAAAGCCAAACTAAAGACTTAATCCTTTCGGCGCCAAAATTTCTAATTGTCGTCTGCAATCCAAGTTTGTAAAATCATTCGGTAAAATAAGGAAATGAGATAAATAAATGTAAATTTCAAAGGAATCAAGCACATATAGAAAAAGAGATTGAGACAAAAAGTGAAGTCCCTAATCAGACGCCGCATTTTCAAGGCGGCGTCTGATTAGGGACTGCACTATTTGTCATGGTGCATTTATGCGACATTGGTAGTGAAAGAGTTAAGCGTACATTCAAAATTATGTGGACTAAACACAGTAGCACCTGTCTTAAGCCGCCATAAAATAGGTCTGATTATGGGTCTGTAGCAACTTAATGTCGAAAGCTCCTACAGTGGTTTTCTGCATTACTTTTGCCTTGCATTAAGCAACCACCTGTTTTTTAAGAATCCTGTGTTCCATAAATGATTGGCTACTGTATGTTGATAACGTAACCGATATCGTTAATCAGAGTTGATTGAAGCATTGCTTATCAGGTATAATATAAATTGTTTGAATTTACAGGAACCACCATTCGTTCAGTGGAAAAACAAAACAAAGGAAGAGGGTCTCCGTATGGGGAATGACAAATTTGAAGGATTTTGTATCGACATACTTCATGAAATAGCTGCTCGATTGAAATTCAACTTCAATATATCCCGGGTTCCAGATGGAAAATTTGGAAGTCTAAAGCCACAGCCTCGAGGTTGGACCGGCATGGTCCGACTGCTGGTTGATGACGTAAGTATTTTGTTGTTTAACCTTTTGCAACATAAACAATTGTCGTCTGCAAATATTGTCGCCCGTTTCAATTCTAAAAATACATTTGTTTTCTTCCATTTCTATTCAAAAAGACATTGTGAAGACTGTCAAATAGTTTGGACTTTGGTGAGACGCCGAGTTACACGTCATCTCATTTAGTTCCAAACTGTTGACAAAGGGTATTGTTGATGTACAGTAGAACTTCAATATCTCGAACTTCAAGGGACTGTGGTGTGCGTTGGTCTAGTGGTAACGCGCTTGACTATCGGTACGGAGGTCCGGGGTTCAAATCCCGGTCCCTCCTGGAAATTTCAGAGACGCTTTTCCGTGTCTCCCACCCGCACCTCCTCTCCATCCAGGGGTTAAAATGGGTACCTGTGAGGGTCACTCGCCGGTACTGCGGCTGCATGATTGCGCCATATGTTAGCAGTGCTCAATATTGTAGACCAATGACTCAATGACCAGGGGAGTAAATGTATAGTCGGCTGAGCGGTCATTCGGACTGAAAGTAGACTATAACTAGGTACTTTACTTTACTTTACTATATAAATTAGTTCGAGATAACAGACGTTCTAGTTATCTGATTTCTAATCTGGACAGTTTCTCATGTTCACATCTTAAGCAGGTCTACAGTAATGCTAAAAGCTCCTGTGGGAGCTTTCAGCATTACTGTAGACCTGCATTAAGCTATGAAACGTGTTTCTAGATATGCGTAGTGATACATTTTAGAGCAATTCTGTATTGTAATATTTTGGAAGGACCGAACTTTTAGTTCGAGTTATCTCGAAGTTCGAGTTATCCGAGTTCGAGATATCGAAGTTCAGCTCGAATATCATATTGCCCCTTAACGGTAATCATGAGTAAATGTATCAACAAACACGTTTGATACAGATCTGACGCCGAGAAACGTAGCTTCTCTATCGGTATCCTGATTGGAAGAAGGTTTATTTTGAAATCTACATGTAAATTAAAAGACATCGCTACAAACGAAACATTAACCCTTTCGCTGCCAATGCCGGATCTGTGATTACCTATGCAAACAGTTTGGATCCAGATGAGACGCCGAGTAACTTGGCGTCTCATCAGTGTCCAAACTGTTTGTTACTGTTACTATGTTTTTGAAACAAAAATTAAGAAAATAAAAAAAATGAAATTTTGTAGCAGACGACAAAGTTAGCAGACGACATAGTTTGGCAGCGAAAGGGTTAACACGACGATAAAATCGTTAAACGCTGAACTTTCAAATGGACTATTCCAAAAGTCAAACACACAAAAGTCAAACTTACCGTGAATATTCAGGGATTGTTTAAAGAAAATGTGTACCATGACCCTCTCATCTGAGTGTACGCTGTTTGCTGATGACAATAGTAACTTGTTTCCCGCATTGATAGGGTCAAATATAATAAAGGAGAATATAACCAAACTTGGAGCCCTCGCGTCTGGGTTTGCACTGTTTGCAAATGACATTAGTGATTCGCTTCCCATCACTGAAAAGGTGAGCAGAAATATATCAAACGAGCGTTTTCGTATTTTTCCAAACCTATTACTTGATACGCGATCAACCCAATTTTGACTTAAACTAGGTCGCCCTAATTGCTTGGTTGCAAACCTTAATCTGTAGCCTGCTGTGGGGGTGAGTTATTACCTATGCAAATAGTTTGGAACCAGATAAAACCGCGAGTAACTCGGATCTCATCAGGATCCAAACTGTTTGATACTTTGACCGTGTTCTTGAAAAGAATGCGAGATTAATCGACAGTGTCAACTGAAGTGGATGACATGCTTTACCAACAAAAGTTTGCTCAACAGGCTTAACTCTTTTGGCGCCAAATTTCTAAGTGTCGTCTGCAATCCAATTTTGTTAAATCATTCTGTAAAATAAGGAATTACGATAAAAAAATGCAAATTTCAAAGGAATAAAGCACATATATAGAAATAGAGTTTGAGACAAAAAGTGAAGTCCCTGATCAGACGCCGCCTTGAAAAGGCGGCGTCTGATCTGGGACTGCACTATTTGTCGTGGTGCATTTTTGCGACATTGGCGGTGAAAGAGTTAAGGTAAAACCTTGCTTCAAAACCGAATGTTTAACTGGATTCTGGTGTGTTTATCTGTTTTACTGTCTCAGTGTTAGGTCAGTATTAGACAGAACACTAAAGATCCCGTTTATAATTATTCCCTATACATTAATATTTAATCTCAATCAAGACATATTAATCAGCTATTATTAAATTCACTGTAGTAAAAAACTCGATACTACGAACACTCAAATACGTACCATTATTGATCCTTAACACAGGTGGCAGCTTAGTGCAGGATGAAAATATTGCAGATAAGTCATAGAGAATCTTTCTGTATGACTTTCACCATGCATTAAGCAGCCAGTTGTCTACAAAGATAAATATTCTTCATTACTAACATTCCGTGGTATCAAGTTTTTACCGTAATTATAGGAGTAGTACATTGCTCATTCATCTAAATAAAAGCATGGATAACTTAGACAATAACTGCACAATCTATAATCGACAAGCGCATCTTGAGTTTAAGCACGATCATACCATTTCTATATCGCTGTCTTCAATCTGAATGTATTTCGACATAACTAAATGCAGTAGGCGCAAATGTTAAGATATGTGTGCGAAATCCATTTTTGTATTCCGCGTTGGTTCGTTTATCTTGCGAGTGAGAGAATTTAAGTATTCTCTACGGAGTTCGTATTCTGAACACTGCTCTGATATGATTTTATAATCAAATTTATTTCCTTTTTATGACTTTCAGAAAGCAGACATAGCACTAGCTCCATTCAGCATAACACCAGAAAGAAGCAGTGTAGTGGACTTTACAAAGCCATTCATGACCAAAGGAACCAGTGTTGTGGTCAAGAAACCCGAGCGAAGCGTTTGGCCTTTTCAATTCCTTTCGCCCTTGTCCAAAGTAGTTTGGATTGCAATATTTTTCTCTTTCCTATTTGTGGGCTTTTTCTTGTTTGGTGTGACCCGAATTTCAAGCGATGCAAGGACAGATTTTAAAACTGACTTAAAGGAGAGTTTCTGGTATGTCTGGGGAACACTGCTCAGAGCTGATTTGAGCGGCTCTCCTATTGCAACCAGTGGACGGATTGTTAGCGCTACCTGGTGGTTTTTCAGTTTAATTATCATATCAATATACACTGCTAATTTGGCGGCATTTTTAACTATATCCAATGCACATATTCCTATAAATTCAGCCGCTGATTTAGCAAACCAAGACATATACAATTACGGAACTGTGGATGGCAGCCAAATAGAATCATTTTTCGAACATACTACTATAGCTCATTATCAGAAAATGCATGCATTTATGACAGTTGTGTCACCAGGTTCGAAAGTGAGGAGGGTGGAGCAAGGGTTTGAACGTGTCCGTAAAGAAAAATATGCATTCATATGGGATTCTCCTACAGCTCGCCATGAAACAGCGCATGACTGTGATCTCATGGAGATCGGATCTCCGTTTGATTTGAAAGGCTATGGAATAGCTACACAGAAAAACTCCAAATACTCTGAGCCGCTATCAATGGCCGTGCTGCAACTTGATGACGAAGGAATTCTGTATAGACTTGAGGGAAAGTAAGTTAATAATTTATTTAGCAGTGAAAAAGTGTCGCTTCCATATGTCTATACAGAAAGCCCTCTATAAATCTGACATTCAAATGTGTATCAGTACTGGTATGTACACTAGTTAACAGTTGTATGCAGGGTGACAGTCGTCCAGATTGCCCCCAAAGGAGGTTTATGCATGGTTTTCATCCTGCATCAAACAACCACTTGTCTAAAACGATCTAAAGTAGTGTTTACTAAACTTCCGGTTTAGAGGGGGTTTACTGTAGTTCGAAAATGAAAAAAGTATTAAAAAGTTTAAACAAATAAAGTCCTTGTAAGGCTTGTTTGGATCTACACTGTTTGCCTAGGATCTTGAGAATTGTCCACAGAATGTAAACATAATCTGAACAAACGGAAACTAATATAATAATACAAAATGTAAATAAAACAATGGTGGGTTTTACATCATGTACTACATTTCGAAAGACAATTTAAATATGTAGGTTTCTAAATTTGAAAATACTATTTATTCATTATGGTCGTTGTGAAACGATAAGACACAAATCAGTGATCTCGTATTTGTTTTGGTCTACTTGGTTAAGGCGGTGATATAAGATCGGTCATTTTTTCCATAAAGATGAGTAGATATTGTCTTAGAATAGCTCATGCGACTGATTTTGTTTAGTACCCCATTCATTCATAGTAGTGTGTCAGACATCTCATACAAGGTATGTTTACTTCCTTACATACTTATATAGATCTGGTGAAAGCCAAAATATTATTTTAACATTAAACATTATAAAACAGAAGTTAATTAACCCTTTCCCTGATATTGACGACTTTTGACAACTCTGTAAAAGTCACCTTGTGAAACCATTGTGATAAATAGAGCATTTGCTCCTATAGGAGCAAATGCTCTATTTATCACAATAGTTTAAAACTACAAAATTGTAAAATTTTCCTTTTCTCTAGTTAATGCTCCTTTTCGGTAGATTTGTTCAAAGAGGTTGTATCTAAAAATAGCCTATGAGGTAATGAGTTAATGTACATGTACATGAAATAATCCGTTCACGCATAAATATCCATAAGATAAAGGGTTAAAGTATTTCAGCTATAACCATATTACCACACCGAACTGTGCGATATTTATCATGTTAGCATTATAGACACGTACTAAACGGCGCATTGTGTTGAGGTCTACACTGTTTGACCACTATCAGTCTGTATAATTATCCGGTCTCCATTTCACAAAAATGGTTCGTGGCAGAAGTATGGTATTTATGGTCTAACCACAGTACCATCTTCCATCTTATTGGCAAACGTTTGGTATACCCTGGTCAGACTTCGTCGTTTCCTCTCGGCGGCTGATATGCGTCTAACCCTTTTTAAAAACTATTTTTTGAAACAGTTTGTATGCCAGCACAGATACGTGTCACAGTTCAACAATAGACACATGTGTGATGAAAATAATTTCACGGGTTTATTTCTGCATGAACATTTGACCCGATGTGTAATCTATTTCTACACTGACGATCCCGTAAATGGTTTTAAGTCGCCATTGCATGTAAAATTAATAGCCGATGTCAATAGATGCTGTTGAGTACCATACCTAGTATCACATGTCTTGTTCTGGTACAATAGATCTGTCTGATGCGGCCATTGTTTTATAGAACGAAGAGGTCTTAAAAAAAGGATTGCTTCATGCAGGACACAAGTAATGCAATTAGCTCTTATACGAGCTCTCTCAGAAGACACTATTGCCCTTCATTAAGGCACACCCAGCCGGGAAGACCCTTAATGAGAATATTTATGGTCGCTGTAAACATAGTTTACTGCATTTATTCTTCATAACTGGAAAATTCGCAAAATACAGAATCGATGATGCTGTTTTCTTATTGTTCAATATTAACGTTTAATTTATTTCAAATCCGATGTTTGCTATTATTTTAGTTTATACGGAAGTATACGGTCGCGTATGTTTAAAAGAAGAATGTAATCAAACTAAAGTTTGAATAGCAAATACTCTAACAAATACCAGATATTCATAATGAAGCGCATCACGCCAAGGTGGATATACAGTAGTTCCTAAAAATGGGCAACACTGTTTGCAAACAAATACGTACAGTTTTTTTCCGAGACCATGGCTGTTTGTTTTATGGTCGAGGAAGACCCATTAATCGTATCTGTAAAGTTGATTTCGAACTTAATACCTAAAACTTAACCATTTACTCCATGGGTTGTCATTTAAGAAATAATGACATCATGTATATTAATTAGATTAGTTGTTACACATAAACTCGGGAATATTTTGTCATGACGGACAATGTAGGATCATATCTACATGTATATCATAAGCAACAGGACATACACTGAACAATAACCAAGCTTCGTAAGTATGGTATCATAAACATGACATGAATGATTTATGATCTATTTTAAGTTTTCGTCATGAGCGATCACATCTTTGGTGTCTACGTATCCTTAATACCATGTTACCATATAATTTATATCCTTGTGCCGATGTGAAAAAAAAAATGATGCCCGCTCAAATTTGGATCTGGAGCAATATTGATTACTTCAAATTCAGCCAAGTTTTAATAAACTAATCAACGGGTGTCAAACAGCGTTGATTGTGGTAAGGCCCTGAGTTATTCGGTATCTTACTTAGATCCAAGTGCTTTGCAAGTGTCAGTGAAGGTCAGTAAAGTCGCAGAGAGAGAGAGGGATATGAATTAAACATGTTGGTATACTTTTCAAAACGTCATCTGCAAATGTTTTGACTGTACTTTTAAGAGTATTTAAGAGTGCTCAGGTTTAATGAAGGCATGTACATGTACTGTATTTCAATAAATACGTCATATCCATTAATATCATATACAGTAAAACCCCTCTAAACCGGACGTTCAATTTAGTATAAATATCCGCCATGGGGACAGGTGACAGCTTAATGCAGGGTGAAAGTCATACAGAAAGCTCATCTAGGAGCTTTGTGCATGACTTTCACCCTGCATTGAGCAACCACCTGCCTAAAAGTATCTACATACATGTATTTCTCTGCTAGAATTCCGATTTAGAGGGGTTCTTTTATGTATTTTACAGATGTAAATCTTTATTATTCCAGATGGTGGCGACGCCCAAATTGTCCCGACCCACGTTCCAATGCCAAAAGCAAGGAGATAGAGATAGAAGTTGCCTCAGGAATGTTTATCGTGCTTTTCTCGGGACTGGCTTTGTCAGGCATCGTCTGTCTGCTCCAGTATTTTATCAGGAAGAGGTGCAGAAAATGTGTAAGTTTCCGATATTTATTGACGCCAATAGTCATTCACTGAAGGGTTAAATTCGCCGACAGCGCGACAATTCACTTAATTTGATTAAATGAGAAATTGGCAAGCTTTGCAAATACCGAAAAGCTTTCACATGCCAGTTCTATTGGTTGTGTGTCGTAGGCGACTTACGTACCTGCTATAGCAATAAAACAGATGTTCAGATAAGATGCGTAAATTAAAACATTTTCAAGAAAAAACTCCGGAAGTTCTCCACCAAACCCTATACTATGACCACTCTTTAGTATTGTCTAGAAGAGACGATTCTAAATAATGGCAACAGTATAGGGCTTGGTGAAGAAAATGACGATTTTAGTATTTTCGTTCTCACCTTTATCTGTAGCTCTGAATAAAATATTAGTCTATCGCCAATGTTCACAGATCATTATTTAAAGCGGAATTTCAGTTCAAGAGATAGACTGCAAGTGCGGTTAACGTGTCGCCGATGATGCTATTTGGAACACAAGTTTAACAGGCATGTACATTTACTCTCGCACCAACTTTCTATCTGCAACATTATCGTCTGCTTAACTCTTTGCATGCTAGCGGCGAAACTATGATTACCTATGCAAACAGTTTGGATCCAGATGCATTATGCGGCGTCTCATCAGGATCCGAACTGTTTGTCATCTTGACCATATATTTGCAAAGAAATCAGAGAAAAGTTATTTTAAGCAGACGACAATTGTTGCAGACGAAAAGTTACGTAGCGTGCAAAGAGTAAACTATTCTGAGTGAACTTTTCTTCTATTTATATAAATTGAAAGTGATGTATCAAACATATTTAGGTCATTATGAACCCCCGACGTCTCATTTGAATCCAGACCGTTTGAAAAGGTAATCACAGATTCATGTGAATTGTTTTTCCTGGGATTTAAGCGGTGAAAGAATTATTGTAAATATTATATACCTTTCTTCTTAAGTGTGAGTGGTGGCCCAGTGGTAGGGCGCTGGGTTAGGGTTCGGAGGGTCCTCGGTTCGAATCCTATCATATTTATCAGCTGACTATTTTAATGGCATATGAACAAAGGATCGTTTGCTATTGGACAGCATGTAAAAAACTAGATCTACATAAATTCCTATGCACCCTGAGCAGACGGTGATCAGACGGTTCCTATAGGATCTGTTTGATCTGAATCTACCCTGTCTTAAAAGGTTTGCAAAAGCGCTTGCAGGTAAAATAGTTCAATAATTATAAGCGTTTACTCCATAAATACGCCTTTTAGTCATTTGCACATACAGCAGACCCTTTGAGAGTAGTCTGGTCAGGATCTAATATGTTTGTTACTGCTCTTATATAGATCTGATTCTGCAGTCTCTGCCATGGTCAAACATTCCGTGTGTATGTGCCAATATAATCTACAGTAAAATCTCTCTATAACGGTCACTAAAGTGTGTTGATTAGTTGGTATTTAGGGCAGGTTGCTGCTTAAAGCAAGGTGAAAGTACAACAGAACGCTCCTATGGGAGCGTTCTGTTTTACTTTCACCTTGCTTTAAGCAGACACCTGCCTTTAACACAAAATAATTAATGTGATTTAGTGGCCGTTATAGAGAGGTTTTACAGTATAATCTAATTGATATTTATGATTGCATTACTTATTATATGAATACTCATGGTGTAAATGGTTAACAAAAGACGTGATGCATGTCTAGTTTTAATCGATTATAACAGTTTGCTGCATGATGAAATTCAATAAAAGTTCGTTACTCAATTTGATATGGTTTAATTAAATTAGTCTGTGTCAAATAATTCAATCAAATAGCACGTCTAAAGAGACGGACATTTTAATACTGAGTACGGATTCACTCACGCAATCTTATAGATATATAAAGAAGTATGATTTTGAATTTGTAAAACAGGCGGAAGATTAACGCAGGACAAAAACTATGCATATATATCCTATAGTATCTTTCTGAACTGCTTCTCCCCTGCATTAAGCAGCCACATGCTTTAACAGACTCCTGTGTTAATAGATTATACGGTCCCATAAGCGAGATTTCACTATTTATATAACGCACTTAGTGTTAGGATGATAAAAAGCTGACGCTAAAAAGTTCATGAGACAAAATTGCTTTGTAAATCAAATGTCAATATGAATTGTCCAGCGGTATAATCGGTCAAACGAGTATGCATATATGAATATTTAATGGGTTGATGTCATAATTGCTATTCCCGATGCGTTTTCACTAATTAATTCTGTTCTGTCTTATTTCTCCAGAGATGGCTGTTCGATTCAAGAGAATCAGAGGCCCAAACGAATCATAACCACGTGACTACAACACTCGAAGATCAAGTCGACGAGGCTACAGTAGTATTATCACGGACGTTGAGTATTGGCGAAAATTGTGTGACTTCTAATAGATGGGAAAACAGACATCATACGAATTTGAATGCTGCCCACGCGTGACTAGATGGACATTATTAAACCTTGTGGGCTTTCTTCCATTTGCTGAACTTTCAAATGAAATTGTATTACTAGTAGCCGACTGGCACGCGGGTGTAAGGCAGTGCAGGTGTATGTGAATATTGATCTTCACCCCTTGCAAGTCCTTGCAAAGTTAAGGTTGTTCCATAAATTTTAGATACTTATATATAAAATTATTAATTTTGCTTAACCATTTTCCTAATAGTGCTTAAATTATATTTCCCACGACATTTATCAACAAACCTCTGGGAAACAACCATAGCCCATGCTTATAAAGCTTTTTAGTTGAATCTGAGTTGGTTCTCAAGCTTTTAATTGGTCAGATTTGAGCCAAAGGCTCACATCTGACCAATCAAAAACTTGAGAACGAACTCAGACTCAGCTAGAAAGGTTTATAAACATGGATACATATGTCAAATATTTGCCAAAGAAAGAAGTGCAATTGAACTTAAATATCTCAAACTTCAAGCGGCTATACAAATGTTTTCGAGGTAACAGCAATTCGAGTATTATTCGATTTCTAATGTGGAAAATTTCCTAAGTTTAGCATTCTGATCGACCTGCACCAAGCTTTCATATGTGTTTCTACATATGCATAATGATACATTTCAGAACAATTCTGTATTGAAAATAATGGAAGGACCGACGTTTTACTTCGAGTTATCTCAAAGTTCAAGTTATCCCAGTTCGAGATATCGAAGCTCAACTGTATTTACCATTATTATATATTGTCCCGCCAACCCAGATCTGTGTCGCATGTGCAAACAGCTTGGACCCAGATCAGACGCCGCGTCTCATCAGGGTGCAAGCTGTTTCACAAGCGGAAATAGTTTTTAAAAAACGTGTGCCATGATACTTGGTCATTAGTTTCCAAATCGAAATAGAAGTAGTCAAAATTGCACCAAATCCAATTTTTATTCTTTTCAGAGCGGGACGAGAGTCATTAGTTTACATTGTTAACTTACCGTTAATCGATTCCCTCAAAGGCTATTTTAGACCCAACCTCTTTGAATAAATCTACCGAAAAGGAGCATTAACTAGAGAAAAGGAAAACTTTAGAATTTTGTAGTTTGAAACCATTGTGATAAATAGAGCATTTGCTCCTATAATGAGCAAATGCTTTATTTATCACAGTGGTTTCACAAAGTGACTTCTACAGAGTCATCAAAAGTCGTCAATATGAGGGAATGGGTTAATCTATTTATACTGTTTGTCTTCACGCTAACAATGCAGACCCACAAACACAGTAAAGTAGCATTCTGATCCGATTCTGCACAGTTAGCTTACGAGTCCTCAAATATATCATGAAATACCTCACAGTAAATAGACGTATTTCTTCAAATGAAAGCCAATTCGTTTAACCCTTCGCTTGCTATTCACGTCAATATACCAACCTGTAAATAGTGAAGAACCAGATGAGATAGCTCCTGCAGGAGCTGTCTCATCAGGGTCTGCACTATTTACAAGTTGATCGTGCAATCAGTGCACTCCACAGCAGTGATTGCACAGCGAAATACTTGTGAAGATATTGTAATTATACAACATGACATGGGTAAAGAAGGAGAAATGTATTTCAAAATTCAGCGAGAGAAGGACGAATCTGTTTTCGCATATAGAATTAAACTGGTTGATACATTTGAAAACAAAAGGTCCGGAGAAAAACGTGTAAAAAGGACGATGCAACAGTGCAGACTTAGTCTGGATATGATGTTTAAAATCATCTAACTAGGCTTTAACCCATTGTACCCGTTAACCCATTCCCTCATATTGACGACTTTTGACGCCTCTGTAAAAGTCACTCTGTGAAACCATTGTGATAAGTTTTTCTCACATACCTTCCCTTATCTCCGAGTTAGAACAACGGGTTAAGATTTCCTTATATGTAACACGTGTAAGATCACTTTAGAACACATATGACGTCATACGTCATATATATGACGTCAAACCATAGAAACCGATGTTTACATGTCATTTAAACGGCGAAAATGCACTTTTTTGATATGTGAGAAAAAGAATCTGATGCTCGTTGTCTTTTAAGATCACATGTTCCTAAACTTACCAAGAAAATGTTATTAAGCTCGCCAAGGCTCGCTTAATGACATTTTCTAAGGCTCGTTTAGGAACATGTGATCTTAAAAGACAACTCGCAACAGATCCTCTATATCACAATGTTTTCAAACTTCAAAATTCTAAAAAGTGTCTTCTTCTCTAGTTAATGCTCCTTTTCGGTAGATTTATTCAAAGAGGTAGGATCTAAAAATAGCCTATGGCGTAATGGGTTAAAGGTTAGAAACTATAGTTTCCGTCACTTGACAATCAGTTTAGACCCCGGCCAGAACTTCTTTCTTCATGGTACATGTACAGCTCATTTGGAGTGAGCACATATATTCCCGTACATTTAAACCCCTTCACTCATAGGCTATTTTAGACCGAACCTCTTTGAATAAATCTAGGAGCAGTTACTAGAGAAAAGGAAAATGTTAGAATTGTGTATTTTGAACCATTGTGATAAAAAGAGCATTTGCTCCTATAGGAACAAATGCTCTATTTATCACAATGGTTTTAAACAGGGCACTCTTGCAGAGGTATCAAAATGCGTCAATATGAGGGAATAGGTTAAGCCATTTATATCTAACCATTGCCAAACGCGAGATTTCAGGACATGCAAACTGAGACACATCATGTTAACTTTTTCGCTGCCAGTGTCGCATCTATGATTACCTATGCAAACAGATTGGATCCAGATGAGACGCTCACTTAAACCGTGTCTCATCAGGATCCAATATATTTATTGTGGAAATTAGTTTTAAGAACAGGGAAGGAAATTAAATAAATGGAAAATGTGTCAATTTACAAATTATGCAGACGGCAATATTTGGCAGCGAAACAGTGAATGCTGGAGGTCGACTCTAATCCGGGTATGTATGTTTACTTAAACGACTGATTTGACATAAACATAAACTAATTGTTCTGATGTATAAGAACAACATAAAATAGTTACTATTGTAACATTAACCCATTCAATGCTGAATATTCGAAGTCCATCGGTGTTAAACAGCAGAATCAATTCAGTATGAAATGCTTAAAATTGCGAGAGGATTATGGATTAGAAACAGGGCACACCTTGGTCAGAGGGCTCCTCTAAGAGGCACATGATCTGGTTCTATACTGTATGCAAACGCCAATTCGCTCGTTCCCGTGTTCAGTGGGTTAACACCTCTTTCCACGATTTCTCACAGACTCATAATAATTATTTAGGCTAGGCAACACACAAAATAAAGACGCATTAGGATCACATTGCTAGTCATGGACTTCCTATTTGCTTAACGCATTTATTTAACTGACCAATTAAGTACATATATACGAATATATATATATATATATATATATATATATGTCGGTATATTAGATGCAAGTATCCAATCATTAACTCTGATGGATATTTTACAACAGTAAACAGTAGGTTGAACATAAATATTTTGTTAAAGTGTCCCCTTATCCTTTTATGTGCATTAATTTCCACGCGCAATAAGCTGTCAAATGGCCATACATGAGGTTTTGTATAGAAAATATCACCTTTTAATGGCTTCTTTCCTTAAAACCACACAGAAAATTATTGTTGAACAGGCAGTTAAATCTAAATTTAGCGTATATTGATGTCAGTGACTATCGACTGTCATTTACATAGAAATTCTGTTCTGAGTTTGAATCTATCGCTTAGTGCAATACCAAACAGAGAAACTAGAACTAGAAATATAGTAACACGAAATAAAGTTCCTAGTTTTCCTGTAGGAACCGGCTGACCTGGGTCTACTCTGTTTGCAAATGCGTGTATATGAAGGAAAGGGTTAACTTTGATACAAGCAGTGTCATGTAAGAAACAACTGACTGATTTTCAAACAGCTTCTATTTTTTACGAGACTCGTCCAATGTTGATCCTAGATTTTTGCAATATCGATGTAATGTCAGAGACGGATAAGGGTTAATCTGTTAAATGCCATTCGGGCGTAAATCATGAGAAATTGTAATGTATAAGAAAAATAATAGGATTTGAACTAGGAACTTTCTTTTTCTAACGTTTGAGGATTTGATAGTTGTTGATACAAGCAAGAACTATTTTGATTCCCTTAGTCGGCAACCTACAGGTACGTGACATGGTGGTATCCGTGAAAATCAAGTCATCAAACGTCGGTAAATACCCATGATGCTTCAGTGAAAGGTTGCGATAAAGTGCTAAATATTGACCCTTGATATGCCGAATAATTGTAATTGGTTCCTCCCGTTCTGAGTATTATTTAAACAAAAGATTTGTATCAAAATGTATCATTGAAACGTATTTTATGTTAACAAACATGAACCTTTTGGGGTGGGTCTACACTGTTTGCAAAGGTATAATATAGTTCGTTCCAACACCATAACTGTTAAAGGAGACATACACAGTTACAGTGACTTTAACCCTTTTGCGCCCAGTGGATTCTTCCATGTTTATATATTGGATTAGTCCATTTTTATCTAAGGGATGCCTGGCCTAAATTTGCAATTTCGTTTTGTTTTGAAATTCCTATCAGCAAACAGTGTAGACTCTGATCAGACGCCGCATTATGCGGAGTCTGATCAAAGTCTATACTGTTTGCCTATGTCCCATATATGGGATCATGGGCATAAATAGGTTAAAACAAATTGTATAAATGAAAGATACGTTCAATTTTATTTCCATCAGAATTGAGATCCGGTGAATCTATTATTACGGACATAAACTGTATCAATGTGACGGAACCTGGCGGACCTGTAGATATTGTGTACGTTTTGTTTCGTAAAATATTGAAATCAGTTTTTGTTTAGTTTCGCTCTTAAGAAGATGCCCATTCTGTTGAACAAATCAGTTACAATAGCTTTGTATCGTTTAATTTACCCCACGTGACTATTGGTGGTATCTGCTATATTGTTACAAATCTAAATACGCCAACGAGATATTGAAATGATACATGTATATATGGATGTTTACTGAGTTCTATATGTAATTTTTCAAACATGCAAAACATTATATTTAACTCTTTCGCCGTCAAGGGCGAAACAATGATGATTTGTACAACCATTTTATATCCAGGTGAGGTGCCTGCCGAGTATATCCACACCTCACCAGGATCTAAAATGTTTGACATTCTTAGTATTTTCTTATTGAAAAGAAAATTTGAAACTTGCAAACGACGATAATCTTATCAGACGAAAAGTATTTGGCGGTGAAATGGTTAACCCTTTCCCCCCATAAGTTATTTTTAAACCCAACATCTTTGAATGAATCTACCCAAAAGGCGCATTTACTAGAGAAAAGTAAGATTTTAGAATTTTGTAGTTTGAAACCATTGTGATAAATACAGCATTTGCTCCTGTAGGAGCAAATGCTTTATTTATCACAATGGTTTCATAAACTGACTTTTACAGAGGTGTAGAAAGGCGTATTTATGGGGGAAAGGGTTAATATTTTTTTGCTTACGTCATCGAAAGTGCCATATTTGATGACATTTAATAATGTATAATTAAGTTAAGCAGTGCGTCATGCACAACGTCAATACAGAAGGAACAAGTGTGTGCTCTTACATTTATGTGCCAGTTTTGCTTCAATATTTATCCATATGAATATAAGGGTTTAGCATATTACCTTCTGGTTTGGAATATTTTATTTCGATGAGTAATGCTTAGCAATTAATTTTAGCACGTTGCAGGCGAATCCATGATAAAGTAAAAACACAAAAGAGAGGTACAATTATAATTCTGGCTTTTAATATCAGACGGTACCTTCACGCAAGACGAAAGTTATACAAAATGTTTCCACACGAGCTTTCTACATAACTTTCGACCTACATTAAACCATCACCTGTCTGGAAAACCAGAATATACAGCTTATGAGTTGTCGTTAAAAAGAGGTTTCGTTGTATCCTTAAAAAGCAGCTAGGGTCATATGAAATGTTTACATTTTGACATACAGTTGAACTTCAATATCTCGAACATCAAGGGGCCATACAAATTGTTTGGAGATAACAGAAGTTCGATTTTTCCGATTTCTAATGTGTAAAATGTTTCGAATTCATAGCTTAAGTAGGTCTAAAGCTACTATATGAGGTTCAACAGGACCAACATTTTTTTCGAGTTATTCTAAAGTTGAACCAATTTGCTCGCACGATCCCATATATGGGACATAGGCAAACAGTGCCGCATAATGCGGTATCTGATCAGAGTCTACACTGTTTGCTGATAGGAAATTCAATATAAAACAAAACAAAAATGAAAATTTAGACCAGACATCCCTTAGATAAAAGATAGACTAATCCAATATATAAGCATGGAAGAATCCACTGGGAACAAAGGGTTAAGTTATCCGAGTTTGAGATATCGAAGTTCAACAGTATTAACTCATTTTCCCAGTCACAGACGAACAACATTATGTAATATAATTGTCTGAAATTCTATGGTGGAATTGTAAACAAACGCAATTTGAATATTGAGGAAAGCACAACATCAAACTTATTATTTCATAAGCAAACAAAGCAGACCCAGATCGGGGGTTTCTACATGAGCCGTCTTGTTTAGGTCTACTATTTTGCAATGGCAACAAACACATTCTGTAGCATTTCGATACAAGTACTAGCATTACAATAGCGCCATAGACGACATTATGCTATGTCACTGTGCTAACTCGAAATGTCCTTTGATGTTTATCTTTCACAAGCATTATGGAAACATGAAAGAAATGATTTAAGTGTACTAGTAGCATGCGGGTTAGTACAGATAGAATGTTTTATCCTTTTTGACAAATATTTATACAAACATCTTCCATTTATGAATAGTTCGGTATAAGTAATGAATTAAAAGTATTAAATACTGAATGTGTTGCCATGAAAACAGTCGAGAATCTGTACTGTATCAGTAAACAGTGCAGACCTTGATCAGAGAGCTCCTACATAAGTAGTCTGGTATCGGTATAGGCTTATTGAAAAAGCAAAACATGGTTACTTGTATAGTAGTACCTGTCTTAAGCGACCTTCAAAACGAGATCTAACTGTGGATATGTAAGGCAAATGGTTGCTTGATGCAGGTCAAAGATAATACAGAAATTTCCCAAAGGAGCTTTCGACATTACTTTTGCCCTGTATAAATCAACCATCTGTTTTACAAGATAATGTCCAATCAATATAACATCGTTAAGATAGGTTCTACTATAGTTGATTTGTTGAATATAACCTCATTTGTGTGTATACATTTAATGTAGTATATTTATGAGAGACTGTAGATTGTACATATACATTTACATAGTGTAGGTGTTTAATGTCTGCAATACATTTTGTTTCAGGTTTATTTGTATATATACCTTCATTAAACTTGAACACCTCATGTGCTTTTGAAACGTTTCAAATAGTTACTCCTTTCATATCATTCAGTTGTGAAATATGTATATAACTATTTTAATATTACTGTTTTCACATAGTTACCTTGTTTCATGATTTGAATCGGTGATATTATAACTGAAATTTTGCTTGTATATATGTACATAGTACATAGGTAATATGTATGTAAAATACTACAATTGCAATGCAATTAACAAATCAAGGAATGTCAGAGCAGTGTATGGTGTTTAACCCATTTTAACCTATTTTAGATCCAACGTCTTTGAATAAATCTAGCAAAACGGATCTTTAACTAGAGAAAAGGAAAGTTTTAGAATTTTGTAGCTTGAAACCATTGTGATAAATAGAGCATTTGCTCCTATGGGAGCACATGCTCTATTTATCACAATGGTTTCACAAAGTGACTTTTACAGAGTCGTCAAAAGTCGTCAATATGAGGGAATGGGTTAACCCTGCTAGGCATACTATATTTACACAGTTTATCACACACTACATTTTTAAAATTCAAACTATAATTAGTTTCTACCAACATGTAATACGTATGTCAAACAGTTTGTATCCTGATCGACGGTGAAATGCTCTATTTATCAAAATGGTTTCAATACAACACAATTGTTTCATTTTCTGTAGTAAACGCCCCTTTTCGGTTGATTCATTCAAAGAGGTTGGATCTAAAAATAATCTAATGGATTAATACTACTGGACAGTTACAATTCAAACAAATAAGCGGAATGCACATTGCAAAAACATATCTCTAAAGATAAACTTAAAGAATAAAACTGGGTATCTATACGATCAGATATGTAGCATTTCAAAAGCTCCTTATGAGTCTAATACATACCTTTCGTCTTGTATTAAGCTTCTGCCCTTCTAACATATCCAGCATTTTAGTGGTCGCTTAAGAGTTGATTATTTAACCCTTCGCTTGCTAATCGCGTCAATATACCTACCTGTAAATAGTGAAGACCCAGATGAGACAGCTCCTGCAGGAGCTGTCTCATCAGGGTCTGCACTATTTACAAGTTGATTGTGCAACCAGTGCACTCCACAGCAGCGATTGCACAGTGATATACTTGTACAGAGTGAAGATATATGTAATTACACAACAGGGCATGGGTAAAGAAGGAGAAATGTATTTTGAAATTCAGCAAGAGAAGGGTTAAAGAATGTTAACATCAGAAAACATTATATGAAAAGGCTCCGGGCTCAATTTCAGTCTGAGTTCATTCTGGATATGAATGTTAGTGCATTCTCAAGGATCTGATTAGTCATACTCAAAATCTGACCACTCAGATGTTTGAGCAAGATTTCGGACTCCAGCGGAACGTTTTATAATATTGTGGTCAGGACTTTGAACTATGCAGCTTTTAATTATTAGAAAGCAAGAATATGTCCAAATATTTTCAACATTGTTTACCCTTTCGGCGCCAAATTTCTAATTGTCATTTGCAAACCAATTTTGTTAAATCATTGGGTAAAATCAGGAAGTGAGATAAATAAATGCAATTTTAACGGAACAAAGTGCTGATATAGAAATAACGTTTGAGAAAAAAAAGTGAAGTGCCTGATCAGAAGGCGGCGTCTGATCTGGGACTGCACTATTTGTCGTGGTGCATTTTTGCGACATTGGCGGTGAAAGGGTTAGCAATTTACTCTTATCCTGCTGAACAAATAATGCCAACTGGGCCTCTAATCTGCTACATTTTCTACTTACACTCTATTCGTTAGAACATTTGACTAGGTGTCACTCGGCGTCTCATCTGAAACAAACATGCACATTTCAGGTTGAGGCTAGTAGGCGAATGATTTATCTAGATGACTGAAATGATGCAGTTTACGCTTGTTTTCAAATACAGAACTAGTTCTGTAAACTTATTGAAAATCGATGATATGTCCTACAATATCTCTACATTTTGATATTCTAACACTGAAACACAGGTTTTTATATATTATTGTATTTGTTTTCACATTCAAAATATCCATAATGTTCAAATAGTGGAAACGAAAGAGACTGGCATACCCACTATACGGCACATACGCTTATACCACCACAGACGGCCTAAATGCGCTTCGCCACCACATTTTGTCGTCTGTTACACTATTCATTATTTTAAAAATAGTTTCTTCATTTTTGTTTCAGAAGCATAGTCCCAGTAACAAACAGTTTGGATATTGATGAGACATCAAGTACAATAATAAAGTAAATGTTTCAATATCTCGAAAGTGAATAAAGCAATTAAGCGAAAACATAAACAATGATAACACTTCTTATACTATGAACATATTTGTGATGATCTTTGTAAATAGTTTAGATTCAGATAACGCACTGGTTACACTGATACTCCCTAGGATCCAAACTGCTTCACACCAAAACAACGCTTTTAGTACAGAAGTACAGTTGAACTTCGATATCACGAATTCGGATAACTCGATTTTTTTGATAACTCGACCTAAAGGTTTGGTCCTCCCAAAATCTTACAATACCGATTTGCTCTAAAATGTATCACTACGCATATCTAGAAACACATTTCACAGATTAATGCAGGTCTACAGTAATGCTAAAAGCTCCTACAGGACCTTTCAGCATTACTGTAGACCTGCATTAATCTATGAACATGAGAAATATTGTCCAGATTAGAAATCAGATAACTCGAACGTCAGTTATCTCGAACTAATTGATATAGTCCCTTGAAGTTCGAGATATCGAAGTTCTACTGGTGTTAAGTATACTAGTGTCGGCGCCAGTAGAATATACAGCAGTCTCGTTAAAGAGACCACATGAACATAGAAGGCTGTAACAGCAGGCAATTGCTTAATGCAGGGAAATGTGATACAAACACAAGGGGTAAATAATGCCGAATGCTCCTATAGGAGCTTTCTGCATAACTTTGATCCTGCATTAAGCTACCACTTGTTTCAAAATTCAAGAGTTAGACTTCTTTTAAGTAGTCATATTAGAGAGTTTTGACTGTATTTTGTTTTTTGTATTGTATTGAGTATGCCAACAGGAAAAAATAATGATCTGTTACAGCTGATTTATAATACTATTTAACAGAGAGATAATTATAATAAGAGCATTACATAATTCAGCGAGCATGTGTTTACATTTAGAGCGTGTTAAAACTTTTGTTGCAATAAACACTAGAACCTGTATGCAATGGCCATTAAAACTAAGTCTAAATCTGGATGTTGATATATATTAACCCTTTCCCTGTTCTGTATTTAAGCCACATTTCAACAACTACTGAATATTTATTAACAATATATTTATTAAGAAATATTGAGGGTGGAAAATTGTAGACATTTTAAAAAGCAAAGAAACAGATCTATGGAATTATATTAGCAATCAGCGCAAACCCTGATCAGACGGCTCCTCTAGGAGCCGTATGATCTGGGTCTACTCTGTTTGCAAACGTGTGAAAACACGTCTATATGAAGGAAAGGGTTAACTGCATTTTTATAATATGTATGTACACGTGCATACTTGGCATTGGTAGAAGCTGCATAGCAGATCCTGATCAGATGGCTCCTACAGGAGTTTAGATATATAATGTTAACCCTTTCCCTGTTGAATATCCATGTAAGAAATGACGACATTATGAATATTAAATTTTATTAGTTATTATCATAATTTATATCTGGTTATATTGGTAGATGTACAGAAGATATTTCGATGTTAGTTCAAATATATTAGTCAGCTCTGTTATACTTTTATAAGCAAACAGAACAGGCTGATCAGACGGCTCCTACAAGATATGGGTCTATTCTATTTGCAAATGCGTTTGTATAGAGGACAGGGTTAAGTGGTAGTTTAATTAAGGACAAAAGTAAATCTCCCCTATGAGCTACCTGTATAAATTTTGTCCTGCATTTTTAAACTATCACCTACTTTTATCGATCTATATATTGTTTCATTATATGATCGCAATAAACTATGTTTTCTGTAGTTTACCACTTAAGCCCCACTTTAATTAAGTTAACCCTTATATGATCGCAATAAACTATGTTTTCAGTAGTTTACCACTTAAGCCCCACTTTAATTAAGTTAAACCTTAATTACATGAATATTCATTTTAAAATAACGACATCATGAATATTGATTAGATTCACAGTTATAATAGCACATGGACATAGGACTGTTTTGCCTTTGCAGAAATTGTATAACCATGTCAATAAGATGCTATAAGCAAACAGAGCAGACCCTGATCAGACGGCTCCTACAGGAGCCGTCTGATTTGGGTCTACACTTTTTGTAAAGGAGTAGATATGCGTATTTATGGAGTACAGTGTTACAGTAAACCAACGTGAAGGAAATATGAAAGTAACATAATGGTATATGAAGGCATGCTCTAAATTTACATTTGTAACATATGGTTCATATTTGTTTTTCATCTGAGCAGATGCAAGTATACTTTTGTCTAGTGTTTGCCTGTATTGGCAGATGCAAGTATACTTTTGTCTAGAGTTTGCCTGTATTGACAAATGCAAGTATACTTTTGTCTAGAGTTTGCCTGTATAGGCAGATGCAAGTATAATTTTGTCTAGTATTTGCCTGTATTGGCAGATGCAAGTATACTTTTGTCTAGTGTTTGGCTGTGTTGACTTTGAACTATCTGGAGTTTATCCGTCACGATAATAAAATTGAAACATTTGCATAACGGAGTTGTGTTATAAATTGATATATCCGAATATATTACAGTAGCTATCTTAGTTTATATTCATGACAAGTAGTACGCCAATTCGCCTTTGTCTGCCTGTCTATTTGTTGTTCCCTGTCTGATTGATTGATTTTCTGCTTGCCTTTCTTTATCTCTACATTTATCTACATAGTTGTTTTATGTCTGCCTGTATGTGTATGTAGTATGTTCTTCTGTACGTATGTCTGGATTTATAGATGTCCGAATGTATGTCTGCCCGTTGTCTTCCAGTCCCTGTTTTCTGTATGTTTGTATGCATACTTGAAAAACGACCTGCGCAAGCATGCGGTAAATTATTGAATTATTGCAAAGATGCTGTATATCTGTACTCTGGCATTTCTTTTTGTGGTAGTGTTTCTGATACGTAATAGCATACACACCCACACACATTATGTTATTATAAATTCTTCTTAGAACATATCTATTAACTCCAGTATGACCAATTTTGAGACCTTAAGTAGAAATATCCATATACAGTAGAACATCTCTAAACCGGAATTCTAGTAGAGAAGAAGTTAGATACATTTAGGCAGGTGGCTGCTTAATGCAGATTGAAAGTCATACAGAAAGCTCCTATAGTAGCTTTCTGCATGACTTTCACCCTGCATTAAGCTGTCACCTGTCTCCAAGACCGATATTTATACTAGATTTAACGTCCGGTTTAGAGAGGTTTTACTATATCCATATGTATTCTGAAGGTATGAGAACACTCCTCGAGTACTTTTCCAAGCTATATTTAGGCTTCCTATTTAAAGCGTTTTTGCATTTTCTTTGTTTTATCGAAAGATGGCAATACTTTTATTAAAATTGAAATATAAAATACATAACGTCCATTTCCATACTTATTAGAGGAAACAGCTTTTTTATCTGAACCTTTTCTGATATTGACGGCAAACACGACACAAAATTGAGTCCATTTACAATAGCATGTACGACACCATGTCTATATAGATGTTTCTTTCTCTCTTAATGTGTATCTGCCTGTCTGTATGCTTGTCTGTATGCCCGTCTGCATGTTTGCCTGATCGTATGCCAGAAGAACCTCAGGGTCCATGCTTATAAAGTGTTTTAGTTGAGTCTGAGTTTGTTCTCAAGCTTTTGATTGGTCAGATTTGAGTCAAAGACTAATCAAAAACTTGAGAACGAACTCAGACTCAACTAAAAAGTTTTATAAGCATGGAACAAGACATGACACACAGCGGATAGTCAGAAGCTACATACTTGATAATATCTACACGGTTATCAACAACCGTTTTCTCGCTATGCATCTGATTTTAATGTCACCTCAATATCTTATTAAATCTTATTAAAATCCAGCAGTGTTTATACGTAATGACAGTTATACGAAGTTGATATCTATTCTATTTTCAACAAACACGTCTTACCAGATGGGCCACTGTAAGATAAATGTTTTGGTTGACATGATGCTTATATTAACTTGTGCAATCGTTCAACGCATCAAAACATACCCAGTTGAAACGATAACAAGAACAAACAGTTTCGAAGATGCAAGGGAAACGTGTGATTTAGTACACTATGAGTGTATTCGTTTTCACTTTGAAGTAAATATTTTACCCTTATCCCGTTATCCGAAACTTCACTCGCATTTTCAAACATATTGGATCCAGATGAGACGCCTAGTAACACGGTACCTCACCAGGATCTAAGTTCTATGACATTCGGTCAATAGTTTTCTCATAAAATTGATCGAATTTAAAGAAGTCAGAATTAAATTGTACAATATATATGTATGAGGAGACATAACATTTTCTAACGTGATAATACTGGCGTGATGATGCAGCGTTGGCAGGTTACATACCACACTTGAGATGTTACATGCACTACAGAGTTCCTGGCGTATTGCACCTGTTTATTGCTTACATTAACGTTTAATCCGTCACATGCTGAGAAATTATTGTCTCCCCCATCTCTGATCGGCTGATATTTTCACTGACTTTCCATTCATTTAATTATTTGAAGAAACTATTGACCATATATCAGACACCTTGGATCCTGATGAGACCCCGAATTAACCGGCGTCTAATCTGGATCCAATCTGTTAGCGAATGCTAGCAAAAACGCGCTCAGCATAAGAGGAGTTAACGAATGCTTGTAGACAAATTGCAGATTATGTTTAGATACACACAAATAGCAACAGAGTATTCTAATTGCAATGCAGTATATCGAAGTGTTAGTGCCAGCAGGGTGTATTTTGTGAAACAGAAAATTGCGAAAGTAGATTTTAAATATATATGGCTGATGATACATAGATGTCAATGAGATCAGAATCGTTTGCGGCTAGATGTAGGTGGTGGGCGTATACATGTAATATATGACAGTATGAAACGTCAACTGATTTTTGTTATATTTGTCGTAATGTTCATGACATTAAACGTCTGATACAAGTCAGGAATTTAAAGATACGACATTGCTGTACGACATATTTCGCTTCAGCCACTTGCAAATAAGCCTTTCTACGCCTCTATAAAAGTCACTTTTTGAAACCATTGTGATAAATAGAGCAAATGCTCTATTTATCACAATGGTTTCATAACCACACAATTGTAAGGTTTTTCTTTTCTTTAGAGTAAATACTCCTTTTCGGTAGTTTATTAAAAGAGTTGGATCTAAAATAGCCTATGAGGGAATGGGTTAAGACAGTTCTTTCTTTTCCAAGGATTCAAATGTTTCTTTTTCCTTGTAAGAGAATTTAAGCCGTCGTCATTTGAAAACAGTGTAGACCAGTGTAGAATAGCATTGGCTAACAACATGAATCCGTGCTGTTTGACACTTGGCTAACAGCCTGGTCCCGAGTTGCTTGACACTTGGCTAACAGCCTGCACCCTTGTTGTTTGACACTTGGCTAACATTCTGGATCCAAGTTGCTTGACACTTGACTAACAGCCTGGATCCAAGTTGCTTGACACTTGACTAACATCCTGGATCCAAGTTGCTTGACACTTGGCTAACAGCCTGGATCCAAATTGCTTGACACTTGTCTAACAGCCTGGATCCAAGTTGCTTGACACTTGACTAACAGCCTGGATCCAAGTTGCTTGACACTTGACTAACAGCCTGGATCCAAGTTGCTTGCCACTTGGCTAACAGCCTGGATCCAAATTGCTTGACACTTGGCAAACAGCCTGGATCCAAATTGCTTGACACTTTACTAACAGCCTGGATCCAAGTTGTTTGACACTTGACTAACAGCCTGGATCCAAGTTGCTTGACACTTGACTAACAGCCTGGATCCAAGTTGCTTGACACTTGGCTAACATCCTGGATCCAAGTTGCTTGACACTTGGCCAACATCCTGAATCATTGTGTTTGACACTTGGATAACATCATGAATCCTTGTTGTTTGACACTTGGCTAACATCCTGGTCTCGAGTTGTTTGACACTCGGTCTTTAAAATCTCAAATCCTTGCACAAAAGCAGTAGATGTGTCTTTGAGTAGACTTCACGTTTTAAGACAGCATAGTAATATATAAAGGTGTGTATTAAAATACTTGAATCGTTGTTTCTGAACCAAACCCTATATATTGTAACCACTATTTCAAATCGTCACAATTTATTTATGTTTGATATAGAATATAGGGGCTATTTTTGAAAATGTCTTAATTTTCAAATCTGAGTTGGACAGCTGGGAGGATAAAGGTTAATACGCCCACTGGCATGAATACATCAGAAGTTAAGGTCTGGGCGCTCCCCGCTCTATAATTCCCCACTAATTGCATAGAGAGTTATGTAAATGAAGACTCGACAGTTCGGTGCTCTCTCTGATGCAATTATTCGATGTCATAGGGTTAATTTTGTGAGCGTAGATAATTTGGTTTGGAATATCTGATAGCATTTATGAGCAACAAGTCTGCCATTTGTAGATACTAGAGAGCATTTATTTAAAAGATGTGTGATATAGTATTTCGTGCAGCAATTAAATGTGACGTTAAGGCTATTTATTCACCGATGAAAAATATCGAACAAATGTTTTGTAATATATATTTACTACAAAATTCGTGAATTAAAACATGAATTAGATTTATTGTCTCAGTCAGTTGAAATTATAAAGAGTGTTTGCAGTTGAAGAAAGCATCCTGATCTAATAATGAACAGCAGGGCAGGTGGTTTTGTTTTCAGAAAGTAAGAGGTATGAGTAGGTATTGGTTTGCATATAGTTAACTCTTTTGGCGCCAAATTTAAAAGTGTCGTCTGCAATAATAATTTCATATTAAATATAATTCTAAACTAAATAATAAAGGTATATTAGCAAAACATTTGTTTTTAAAAACCTGTACGCTTGGGATAAAAACAATACAGAAAACAATGTAGTCCCAGGTCAGATGCCGCCTTGAAAATGCGTCATCTGACCTGGGACTGCACTGTTTTCAATGGTGCCAACAGGCGATATGGCGCCGAAAGAGTTAATATTACACACCATCCTAATAGCACATTGTCGTAATCGTACAGACATAATTAAGATAAGTCTCTTCAATAATCTATGTATAAAACTAACGATATCTAATAAGTTTGTTTCTTGTTAGTTATATGATATATGAATATATGATATATGTCACTGGCCAATGGTTTGTTGGCGTTATTATGTGTCTTGACTAAATTCAGCTGACTAAACGCATATTCCAGTGATCCGTTTTACTAAAGATCATTTGACCAAAATTGTTGTAACGTTTGACAATTGCTACAGTCTAATGTGTTGTATGTGTCGGCACAATAAGGAAACGAGATAAATAAATGCAAGTTTCAAACGAATAAAGCACTTATATAGAATTACAGAATGAAACAAAAAGTGAAGTCCCTGATCAGACGCCGCATTGAAAAGGCAGCGTCTGATCTGGGACTGCACTATTTGTTGTGGTGCATTTATGCGATATCGGCGGTGAAAGGGTTAAATGGCAGCGCATGTGTGTTCCAGGTTGAAAGGGTTAGGGCTAATTGAATACAGCAGAAATTGTCGTTAACTCTTACATACAACGATTGCAATGTCCAGTTATATATGATAACATTAATATCAGAACACATCTGAACATTTTCGGACTAAGAACAACAAGTACTAAAATGCATTTTTCGGTAATATTTGTGCACGAAATTGCCTCGTCTGACTTTCATCTAAACTATGTTATTAGATTAAGTCAAGGGAAGCCGATCTGACCCGTGTTTCCGCAGATGAAAACGTGTTCTGGCAGTATATAAGCGGGACATGTGAATATGCTAATATCAGACTGTTCAAACAAGACACAAACTGTCTGAAAGAACCAACTCAATTTCACACCGATAAAAGACATAGATTATTCCATAGAAGAATTGCATCAATTGCTATATTCACGCCGTATTTGAGATATTCACGGACCAATATAATGTGATACCAATTACTCATACCACATTTCCGTATCTTGAAAGTAAATCAGCCGAGCTTTGATCGACATTTTCATGTTAGCGTAAATCATCTTCTTTTTCTGACCTAATGCCCCAGCCGAGCGTACATGTAATTGTAGTGTCTGATGAATACTCTGGTACTCCCTTATTAGAGTACTCGTTGTTTTCCTATGTCCATCTAACTAGACACCAGTTATTGATGAGTGAAAATTAAGACAAACCATCCTATGCCTCGTTTCGTTCAACTAAACTGAGGTCAAAACGATACCTAAAACGGACTTTCTCGATACCTAACTACGGATGTATTCCTTCATAGATCATTTGAAAGTAGAACATTAAAAACTGTATTTTATCTTTTGAATATGTTTACCTTGTTATAGGTTTGACAGTGTTTTAATGGACTTTGATTTGCACTACTGACTGTTAAGAACACTTGTGCTTGATAGAGCAGGCACACTATTTACAACTTATAAATACTCCAATAGAAACAACTCGTCATCTTGTAATTGGAAATGTCTAGCCCAAACGAACCAACATTTGCATTAACGATACTCATCGCAAGAATGTCTGACTTGGAGTGTTCTTGACTCGAATTTGTGTCAACAAAATATAATGAAATAAGTGCCATGTTTCTGAGTTACCTAAGACTATGTTTTGATAAAACTATTTTTTTTAAAACTATCTGTTTCAAAAACGACATGCTATAGAATATTCTCTCAGACTAAATCTTCAAGTTTCAAGCGATTCATCAGGATGAAGATAACAGACAGCTCACTGACATTGAATCAGCTAGTGTCAATACTATTTTGGGACCGAACCGGAAAGATGCCAATTTCATAAACTTTCTGTACGAAATGTCTGTGACTGGACACGGTTTTCCTGCACTATATCTAAAAATCAATATTAACCAGACTTAATCAAATCATTTGGATGTTTAGTTTTCGTATAGTATTGCGTCTGTACATAGGTAATTATCAGTTACCTAGACTTAAATATTAACAAAAGTGTATCAAATGTTTCCTCAAATAAGTCTATATCTTGCAGTTTCACCAGGTCTTGTTTAGTGCCTATAAATAGTATGAGTCCGAAATATGGTTTCCTATTCAAACATTTGATTAACTAGATGTTTTACTTTAGTCATAATCTGGTCGATCAAACATGTAGATAAGATTTAAGAATTAGTCTCAAATATTAATAAGAAGCTTACGTCAATATTTGACTATTCATAAGTTTGAACACGAATTTGCACTAAGACTCAAAAAGTTTTATAGGGACACCATCTTGTATGCACCGATGTCCATAACAAGACGCACACATCACCAACAGTGGCACAAGAGTTATGTATATAAATAGCCACATGTCGGTTTAATTATTATTCAACACACTGCTGTCAAATGTTCCTTAAAGTCCCTGAACGCCTAACCAATATATATGCTGAATGTACCTTCAGTATACCATTTAAACAGTATTTTATATTTATTTGATCGTTTTCTGTTGAGAAACAACAATAACACTCTAAAATATATCGCTCTGTTTTTTGTTCCAGCGGTCAAACAACCATTACAGAGTAAATGTACTTTATAAATATTCGCTATTAATATAGCAAACACTTCGCACATGCGCCTCTCGATATCAAACAATGCATTTAGGCGTCTCTTGAAAGCCGGTGTGGGGTGAGCACTGTCTCTAACAAATCGAAAAGAGGAAAGAAAGTTTAGAAATAAAGATACTCAAAGTCTCTATATTTGAACCTACGTTCGTTTTCATCGATTTAAAACATGTAATTTAAACACAAAATCCTACGTTTGAAACTTTTTAAGACAAGTTTCTTTCAAATGGATGGGCACTCTATCAAAAACACGAAAGTGTCATCTTTTCAATCTCAGGGCGTCCAGGGACTTTAAAAGGGACACATGCAACAGTGTTTATCCAGATCAAATGACTCTTGAAGGATTGCTTAAACCATTAATCTGAACTGATTATACCAGCAACTATTTTGTCTGATGTGTCCATTTAACATGAAAAAATGGAACGGTTTCGAATTAGGATCTGGATGGATTTTCCTTAAATAACATCGGTATAAATGGGATCACGTAGCTACATATGGAAGAGCATCTAGAAGCATAAACCCGTGGTTGATTTTTGTCATAATATATTGAACAGTGCTTTTATTACAGGAATAGATTATTTGCATATGCTCGAACAGGATGTTAGGAATGAATGATATAATTATTTACATTAACTCTGGCGTATAGCATATGTTATACATATGATTAAATAAACCATTTAGTTAATGTTACCGTCTCTTTGTATATTCTAATTAACTTTTGCACTCTGTTTAGTATAAGTACAAAAATGAGTCATGCAGGAAACACCACATACATAACAAACACTCGCCCGAACAGCAACACAAGGAAACAGCAAATGTACATAACTAGAAAAAACAACAAGAGACACACAAAGACAAAACAAACATACATTAGGAGGAAGATGGAAGTACCGCCTTGGAACGGTCAGTGACAAAAGTCACTGGGGGGTTAAACTGGTTTATGGGCGCCCAATGTTTATATAATAAAGCGTTGATAACATCGCACGTATGGTAAGGCATTTGGTAGGTTTTATGTCATATAACATATATAAACACCCTTCCTAGATAGATATAACATAGTTTAATTATAATAATAATATACTGTAGTTCTTCTTTAATATATTATTTGTGATTGCATCATCTACATGTATAAATATATTTAATCTGTTTGGAATACTATAAGTAAAGTGCATCACCCGATGATGCGTCGAACGCGTATACGCAATATAAAATATTAATTAATGTTATAATGTCATAAAAAGGTACTGTAACTTCGAAACTGAGGCTTAACTTGTTCAATGCAAATATCACCAATAGTAACATAGACAAGCAGTTATGTCACAGCCAAACTTTAGTTTTATGTCTGCGGTTTAATCCATCGAAATTTGCAGATATTTATCTTAATTCTTTAATTTACCTAAATGCTTCAACAACACTGGAATGTAGACGACAATTAGAAAGTTGGCTCCGAAAGAATAAGATCGTTTGATTAGTAAAGTTGACGCTCTTACTGATCAGGTTTCGAAATGTACTGCACGCTTAACCCTTTACTCCATGAATATTCATGTAATAATGACATTATGAATATCAATTCGTTTAAGTTATATAAGGATGCATGTACACATGAACGTTTGGCAAACAAAACAGACCCTGATCAGAAGGCGTCTATAAGAACCGTCTGATCTGCGTTTACTGTTTGCAAAGGCGTAGAAAGGCATATTTATTGAGAAAGGGGTTAAATTCTATTCGCTTATTACGTACTCCTAGACATTTCATTTAACCTTTCTGTGTCAAGTGTCCCTTAAAAGAGACACATAAACAAACAATGTATATCTAGATTCGTGGGCTCCTTGATTAGAGCAACCGAACCGTTATGTTTAACAGGTCAAAACTGGTGTAAATATACAGTTTAACCACTCTAATGCGACCACTTAAAGAATAACCATACAAATCTTTATAAGCAGGTGGTTGCTTAATGCAGGACAAAAGTAATTCAGAAAGCTCCTCCAGGAGCTTTCTGCATTAGGGGTTCTATTGTATATTATAAGATCAATTAAAATCGTATTTTACTCAGGTATTGAAATCAAAGTATGACTATAGTTCCATGTAACATGTTAAACGTGTATAATTACACTTTGTATCAGCGAAGCACAGTATGCGTTTAGTTTCGTACACTTAAAAATGTAGCATATAAATCACAATTGCATGCAATTAACCTTTTACTCCATGATGTAAGAACTATAGAGGATCTGTTGCGAGTTGTCTTTTAAGATCACATGTTCCTAAACGAGCCTTAGAAAATGTCATTAAGCGAGGCTTGGCGAGCTTAATAACATTTTCTTAGTGAGTTTAGGAACATGTTATCTTAAAAGACAATGAGCATCAGATTCTTTTTCTCACATATCAAAAAAGTGTATTTTCGCCGTTTAAATGACATGTAAACATAGGTTTCCATGGTTTGACGTCATATATGACGCATGACGTCATATATGTTCTAAAGTGTTCTCACACGTGTTACAGATAAGGAAATCTTAAATTGTTGTTCTAACTCGAAGATAAGGAAAGGTATGTGAGAAAATTACATAATAAATATTAATAAACTGAATTTTGGAATTTAAAAACTTAAAACTTAACCCTTGATCTGCTGCATAATTAAACCTGGCTCCACGCTTTCTGAGTATAAATTAAAGAAAAGCTTGTATAAAACTTCAACGTTGTTATACCTTCTGATCCTTCAAGATCATGAATTTCAGTACTTCTTGTTCTGAAAATTGAATACAGCTTAAGCCGGTGCTAGGGGGCGTGAGCAGTGTTGCACTTTCAATTACTATTCATGAACATACTCAATAAAAACGAGTCTGCAATTTTCTCTTTTTGTGTTGCAATTTTTGCTCTCGGGAGATCATCTCCCTTCAGAATTTACCACTGAAAACAAAAGATGACTTCTTTGACAAGCACTTTGATCAGGGTTTACACGATTTGGAATTGCCTTTGTACTTGGTTCCTGCACATTAACAGTTAACCTTAATCCCGATGTAAAAATAAAAAAGAACAAAAAAACGCCTGATCAAATTTGGGACTTGTGCAAATTCGACTGCTTCTGGTTCGATCAAACTCTTTTGAAAGTGTCATGACAAAAGGTCTTTGATAAGTAAAATAATATAGTTTCGATCCTGACGAAAGCCGAGTTATTCGATGCCTCATCTTCGTCTAAGTTGTTTGCAAACGCATTACTGTATGATGGTAATGCCATTGTCAGATCGGTAATTAAATACGATTGAATCCCAATCGACCTCGATCAGTGCGTGGAACTGACGTTGTACATAAGCAAGCAAGATAAGGTTTACTGAGCATACGAAACTCTTAATTTTATCGGTTCATGTGATTCATATGTAACTAGCTGAAGGAAGGTTACGTCGTACCCATTTTCTACAAACCTTCTTTTCAAATGTAAAATTGGTGTCTACCAAACAATGACCAGGCTCTTGAGAGAAGTGTTGATAACGTATCATACATCATTCGTGACAGTTTTTGGGCACTCAGAAAAAAGTAGGCTAATCAATGTTATCCAAAAGCAAACAACTTCTTTTAAGAAGACTTTTGCGGCTGACCATCCCATTCGAAATCGAACAATGAATAGTGGCATAATCCTATTCTTACATTTGGCATGTTTGCACTCTGTCACTTCACTCAAAGATAAGAGAATGTATAAAAAGAATTTATATTTCTTTCGAATAATTCAATGTTGTTGAGTCCAGTACACCGGCTTGACATAATTGCGTTTCATGTTGTGATAATTTAAGACTATTATATATTACTTGTTGCCAATGTTCTATTTGCAGAAACGCGGTAGCCAACCATACGTCTAGATTTAAATGAATTACGCCACTGTATTAACAACACTACGTATAGGACATCTTCAAAGAGTTTAATATATTTACATCCTGAATAGTTGAAAATTTAAGCAATTTAACGAAGGTCAAAATGGATAAGGAGTGGTAGGATGAAGGTTAAAAGGGGTCGATTCTCATAACAAACACAAACAATGTTAAACGCACTAGGAATGTGTGTTGTCAATGTATACTTCACTAAATCAACCGCCGTGTACAGGGAACAGTTCCAATGGGAAATGCCAAAGGACCTTTGTTCTTAATTGATAAAATTTAGAGTGAAGTAAGGTAATAGAAGGGTTCGACCTTGACAAACACACATGCAACTGATCTTTTCAAATTACCCATGGCCATTTAATCCTATGAATAGTAATGCTTTGAAACAGAAATGTTTCTAATTGAAGCTATTGGGATTTTACCATAATGAAGAGTTATGGCATCACAAGTATTCATATTACATAATGAATAAAGTCATAGTGTTGTCAGTGCGAGTAATGAGCTCCCAAACCCATTGCAGTAATTACTACAAATAGGACTGGTCTGTGGGGATTAACGCGTATAATCGAATGATATTGAATTCAAGTCATTGCATTATCTCCAAGTGATTATAATGGCGACAGAAAACTGATATTTAAGTATTTTAATAATTGTATGAATCCTTTACCTTATAGAAACGCATTTTCACGTCGTTGTAAACAGAGTGGTCCCATATCAGATAGCTCTTGTCATTATTTCTAAAATGATTAGTTATGAGATAATGTGTTAAGAATAGTATTGACCTGGCTTTTTGCAATTCAATATCATTTGTGCTTTGATTCGTATTAACCCTTTCTGACGACTCTTTAAGAGCCATTTTTCTGAAACAATTGTGATAAATAGAGTATTTGCTCCATTGGAGCAAATGCTCTATTTATCACAATGGTTTCAGCACCACACAAATCTAAAACAAGTCTTTTCCTCTAGTTAATGCTCCTTTTTTGGTAGATATATTCAACGAGTTAGGATCTAAAAATAGCCTATGAGGGAATGGGTTAAACAATATGTCATGGCCAATATCCAGATAAAGGTAAAGATCAATTATATAAAACTGTTATCTACAGGTCGTTTATTGTTTAGAAAGGTGTAGGATTTTGTACTATTCATGATCTATAGTATTCCAATTATTTTGAAATTATTATGTTTTTATTTCACTCTAATTGTACTGGAACCTAGCATGTAAAGAACTTTACGAACAGTGTTTACTGAGGTCAAAGGGCTCCTGAAGGTGCCGTTTTATCAGGATATGTACAGTTTGTTATAAAAATCATTTTCGCCACTGATAAAAATTGATATCATATTTGGTTTAATTCAGATTCAGAATGAGAGGAGCTAGTTTTAATTATTCAGTCGATGAAATGTTAAGACCAATACAATGGTGTTCATATAGCTTGCGCCTAAATCTTAAATGGATACAAAACCATACTCGTATTTGTTTAAAATTAGCGATATATTGAGATTGATGCACTAGACCAGAAGCGTACACATGGTTCGGAGAAACCATTCAGATGCTTCTTTTGTTAATGTCTAATGCATCAAATGTGTGTGGATTCTCTGTAATTAACTGTCCATTCTCTCAAGTAATTCTGCGCTTTAGTGGGCTGCTTCTTCTCACTCACACACTTTGTATCCCATTAAGGGTGAACTTATTGAAGAACACAGTCTTTATTTCCATGGTGTTTGAAACTGTTGTATTTTGAGAGCCAGGTCGTTTGTAAATGTCTCTGTGAAAGTATCAGCTTCAATATTGAATATCAATTCAATTGAATAAAAAAATGCCACATTTGGCATACAGAAAACGTTGCTATATGATACATATTAATTATGTCTTGTACAAAAACTGTCAACGTCTTCACGCGAGAAACATGCATATTTTATAGGGCTGTTAATTTTACTATAAATTATACCATCATATCATTATATTTTCTTCTGAAAAAAATGTTTCGATGACAAACTAGATTATCTGCACTATAAGTGTACATTATTCACGTAAATATACCTACCCGTAAATAGTGAAGACCCAGATGAGACAGCTCCTGCAGGAGCTGTCTCATCAGGGTCTGCACTATTTACAAGTTTATTGTGCACTCCACAGCAGTGATTTCACGGCGAAATACTTGTACACAGTGAAGATATATGTAAATATACAACAGGACATGGAGTAAAGAAGGAGAAATTTATTTTAAAATTCAGGAAGAGAAGGGTTAACTTACCTATCTGTCAATGTTCTGCTACAGTACAGTCTCTATAACACGACCACATAGGAGTCTGTTAGATAATTTGTAGCTTAACGCAGGGCAACAGAAATACAGAAAGTTCCTCCTAAATGAGCCTTCTGTATAACGTTCGTTATGTATAAAGCTACCAACTGTTTTGAATTACATGAATACCTCTTTTGAGTGGTTGTGCTAGCGAGACTTTATTGTATAATAGTGGTAAGAGCGCGTGTTGTAGAATGCTCGATTCTCCATCGGAATGGTATAGAAAATTATACGATATTAGCCGCTCGCTGGGTCTACACTGTTTTTAATGTAATAAGACATTGTTTTACAAACAGGGTAGACGCAGATAATCAGACAACACAATTATAAGGGGTATTCGATCTAGGTTTACGTTGTATGGAAATATGGAGAACACATTGAAACAGATTATGATACGTGATCAGTGCAGACCTTAACATAACAATGCGTCTTAGATTCGACTGCTGGTCTATGTTTAGACTGTTTCCAAGAAGGAGTTTCACATTAACAGGGAATAAATGGGAATTAACTGTTTAAAATGCATGTAAATATACGTATGTTTAGAGAATAATAAACCATTTTCATGTATTTTGTACGTGCTGTTAGAGACGTATAATTGGCAATTGCCATTTCGAAAATGCCTTAAAACGAATTTGGCTTATCTGTGATGAGCTGTCCACTTTGTCCACGATAGCCTTGGTTTATCGTCTATGCGTCACGCAATGACTGGCATTCCTAATCATGCATTGTCTGGTGTGTTTAGAACAGGTCTATAAAGAAGCAAACGAAATTCAGTTTCAATTAATGATGGTATTTTCATGTGTTTCCCCCTGCGACGATGTTGAATAGTTTACTTGATCCCTTCAATACTATGGTCCAATATGTGATGACATTTGCAAACAATTTGAATCTTGATGAGACACTAAGTAACTCGACGTCTCAATGGGATCAACGCTGTTTGACAATAGGACAGGTCTCTGAAATGGAAAAAAGTGTACTATAGGAACTTTAGAAGGCGATGAAGAAGAATAATGCTTTTATTTTCTGCTGCTGCTTATGCTGATGGTGAAGAATGCTGATGATCATGATGATGTTGAAGACGGCAATTATGTTGGAAATAAGTACCATAGTCGGGGGTAGAGCTCGCGTAGCATATTTTATGTTCGAATGAGAAAGAAAAGTCAAAGGTGGCATGATTCATATGTAGATGTCCATCGGTGACCTTACGCTTGACATCGCGAACTAACTGATGACAGAAATCCTTTTGAAATGGCAGTAAACCTTGAACCAAACAACAAATAAACACCTATTATGTAACGGGCAACACAATCTTTGATTCAATTAAAAACGTTACAAGTTATACTGAAATCGTATCAAAGTTTAGAAATAACCGATAAAATAGAAATGTTATATATATATGTGATGTATATGTCATGCGTTTAACCCTTTCAGTTACTATCCTTTGAAAACAGTCTACACAACGAGCCCTCTAACCAGAATCTGTACTGTTGTCATATTACACTTTTCTTTAAACACTTCCTGAATTTTCGTGGTATTCTTTACTTGTTTGAATTTTGGAATAGTCCAATTGGAAACTCAGCGTAAAAAATATTAAAGTAAGCAGTATTAGCATATAATTGTATGTAGTTTAACTTCAGACAGAGAACCTCCTCTGTATGTATTCAATGAACACCGTGTAGTAAGGACTGCGTTACATAATGCGTTCAGGTAGCATCATAGTTTGTAACTTGTTGCGAATATGCTATCGTATCAAGCAGCAGTGTATGCGTTTGATAAATTATGAGAATAACATAGATATTCATTAACATTATTCCTTTGTACGCCCGACGATAATTAGCACCAGGTGTCGGCCATGATATACCTTTTATTTGCCATTGGTTTGAAGTTCAATTAAAACTCTGATGTAACCGTGCTTATTTTGAAGTACGCACTGTTCAATACAATGAGATCGTGACATGCTATCATATACATGTTCCAAATTATTAGATTACATATTTCGAAAAATCATACTAGAAATTTTGTTGGCATTATTAACAGCATCAATGATATATTTTCCAACGTATTTGCTGAATTGCCGATATGTTTACGTGGAAACATTTTATATTTATTACCATGGAAACATTCCTAGGTGTAAAATGCACACTTTTTATAGGTATTAGATAATAATAATAATAATATCTATGAACAGATCGGTCTTATGTATTTCAACGAAACTGTCGATTTACCCAGTTGGATAACTCACTAGCGATGTTATCATTGAGAGCACGACCATGTGGTGGCAATATGCTAGATGTAAAATATGTATGTAAAATGCAGGCAAATTCCGTACTAACTCGTTTAGCTATGCTAATCCGCGTTTTGTAGCTTAATTTTCCTTCAAGTGCAGGTTGTTTGAAGTCAATGTTTGGAATTTCTAGGAAGGGTTTCCTACCAGTTTATGTTGTAATACGCCCGTGAATGTAGGTGGCGTGTGTTTCTTTTGAAATTTTGTCTAAGATTTGCTAAGCATACATAGTAATTATATAACCATTTACTAAGACGACACATATAAACTGCTTTAAATGAAACTGTTTCTATGTTTTACTGAATAATTATATGAACTGTTAGATCAGTCGTTCTTGAAGGTACTAGAGCACCATGCAATCCGTTACATTGGCAAGGTATATACACATAGAATAATTGCGTTTCATTATTAAACCGTAAGCACAAACTGAAGTGTTTAAACATTGGTTCGCTGTAACAGTATACAGATACCAAATATTGGTTCGCTGTAACAGTACACATATACCATTCATTTGTGACTCATACCCTGAGTCAACCATCTTATTTATGTACATGTATGACGGGAAATGAGTGCGGTGTATCAAATTGTAGATGCAACTGCTGGTCTAATAATATATGAGATAGGACGATATATTAACTCTTTACCTGTTCACTATTCATGTAAGAAATAATGATATCATTAACGTTATTTAGAGTAATTTTTATACTGACATACAAACACCTGACAATATTCCTCAGACAGACACTGTAGAATCAGATCTATATCATGTCATAAGCAAAACGATAAGACCCTGATCTGTATCTTATCATGGTAAAGGGTTAACCCTTTCCCTCATAGGCTATTTTTAGATCCAACCTATTTGAATAAATCTACCAAAAAGGAGCATAAACTACAGAAAAGGGAACTTGTAGAAGTTTGTAGTTCTGAAACCATTGTGATAAATAGAGCATTTTCTCCTTAGGAGCAAATGCTCTATTTATCACAATGGTTTCAAGAAGTGACTTTTACAGAGGCGTAGAAAAGCGTATTTATGGAGGAAAGGGTTAACCCATTCCTTCTTATTGATGCCTATTGACACCTCTGTAAAAGTGTTTTTTTAAACCATAGGAGCAAAATTTTAATGCTCTGTTTATCACATGGGTTTCAAAAGCAAACGGATCAGACGCTGATTAGACATATGTCTATCATCTGGCTCTACTCTGTTTGCAAAGGCGTGAAATGCGTTAGTATGAAGGAAATCGTTAATGGACATGGATAGCACTGATGAATCATTTTTTGTCTTCATTAAATATAAAATGATGTTACCTTAAATCATATTAAACCCAACGTGTGAATAGTAATTGGCCAGATCTATATGTGTGGTATTCAATATAACCGTACATGTTTATATTTAGAAATGATTATAATAACACTACAATAAAATGAGTAATGCCGTTTATTAATGTAGAATGTATAGCTATGATCAATATGTCACAGTTATAAATCTCAAACATCTATTTAAACAAATGAATATGAACATGTCTACATTCAGACAAATGTTTTCACAGTGACATGCTGCAAGCTGTTTGTGCACATTAAGGCGTGGGCTATTTCTCTTTCTTTGTATTGCAGTTAGTAATTTATGGCTCATCGAATCTTTCTTAAGAGAGAATTCGATCATAGAAACAATAGAAAACATAATTATTTGACATACGTTCTGACATACCATTGCGAGTAGATAAACCATGAAATGCATGAAAAAATGTAATAACTACATGTATGTACATTAGTACGTGAATATGTCACTGTTGGGCCATATTACGATTATTTTCAGAACCATTTAGACAGAAATACATTACTCCGATTGCAATGCCCATTCTTCTAAAGGGAAGGTGGACTAATCGCTGCTTTCATTCGAAGGCAAACATGAGACTGGCATTTGACAAACGCATACTGCCGTTATGTTCGCGCTTTCAATAAAGCAATGACATGTTTATTTAAACACATCAATCAATCAATGTTCAAATGATTGTTTTATTTCTTGCTTTAAAACTATTGAACATGGCTGTATGGCCCATAATGTGTTTTTGAGAACTATTCGTAGTGCAAATATAAACTATGTATATTGTATATTATTATAGGTTGCCTTTCAGCGATGTCAATATGAGGATTGGCCGTTATGGGAAGAGTGATATTGAACGAGGATACTGCCCGGGGTCGATGTCGCTTTTGCCAGGTCGATAAATCCTCGTGTTGCCCGAAAAAAATACTACCACTTTGTTATCATGACATCCAGCCAACAACCGGTCCATCTTCACTTAAAATAACAATACCGTTGGTATAAGATGACCAGGACCCTAAATGTGACAACATGACAATATTGTAGCCATGTAGCGAAATACAAAGCGCCGATTAGCTAACGACGGTAAATCATACCAGATATGTCGGCAGATAACATCAACCATACGTTTCCGTTTCAGATATTAGTTATACTACCTAACGACTAGTGCAGTTTATTGCCTTTCATTGGCTGCACCCTTAGTTGGGAGAACGTTTTGTTGTTGAATAAACAGCAATACCAAGAATCGTGTGACCGCGTTTGAACCAACCAAAACAACAAACACAGATGATTTAATCATTAATGATAATAGTGATACAATAAATAGGGGATGAATATATTTTGAATAATATCATAAATAGATGTATATTTTTATTTCGGTGTCATAGTTGAACATACATGACTATAATTAATACGAATGATGTGAGTTAAATACACAAAACAAACATCAACCATAAACCATATAATGCAGGTCAAAACTAAGAATAGCACAAAAGAGAGAAAAATAAGTTCCTCCTATGTACACCATGGTTCTCTCTTATTTCCATTGTGGTCTTTGATACCGATGACGTGGCACAGAGAATCATGTTAACCATTCGCTTGCTGAATTTTAAAATACATTTCTCCTTCTTTACCCATGCCCTGTTGTATATTTACATATATCTTCACTGTGTACAAGTATTTCGCTGTGAAATCACTGCTGTGGAGTGCACTGGTTGCACAATCAACTTGTAAATAGTGCAGACCCTGATGAGACAGCTCCTGCAGGAGCTGTCTCATTTGGGTCTTCACTATTTACAGGTAGGTATATTGACGTGAATAGCAAGCGAAGGGTTAAGGTTAATGAAAATTGTTTTCAGCATAGAAGTGCTGAATATTATTTTCAGTATAGGAATTGACAGATCATCGCCATACAAAAACGTTTGCCGTGTAAAATTAATGGCTTGCTGCAACGAAATATGAGCTGGTAACACTGTTCTCACCTGAAATGAAACCGAATGGCATATCATTTAAAGCCTAGAAACCATCACACTTTTATATCATATAGAAATTGAATGAAAAGTTATAGATACACACATCAGTGTTTGACATAATTCTTCCGTTTGTATGAAGGTGGCGGTTTTGGTTGTCACTAACATATCATATCATTCACCACAACTACATGTTGCAAATGAATAATCCGTTCCTTCAAATGAGCGCCTTTTCAAACAAAGAATATCCAGATCAGATTGATCCTTCTGATCAGGGTTTTCTCTGTTTACTTATGACATGATGTACATCTGATTCTACAGTTGTTGTCAACACAAACAATCTGTCATGAATATTGAACAGGGAGAGGGTTAATAAACACATTTACATTTGTCCGGTGTATATCGCTATATACATGCTTCCCTTTCAAATTTGATCATCATTTAATTATTCATTTTATCATTCATAATAGTTCGTTTAGATTCATCTTCAGGAATTATGATTTAAACTAAAACATTGTATAACCACACTGAGTCAACTAGTTTCAATAATAATTTCAAACTTGAGAGATATCAATGTTAACCCATAGCCCGCCAGTCACAACTATAGTTGCATTTGCAAACAGTGTAGACCCAGATGAGAGAGCTCCTATAGGAGCTCTCTCATCTGGGTCTGCACTGTTTGCTATGGAAAATCCACGTCTGCATGGCCCATGTTCTTGCCTAGGCAAATCATGTCAACATATCCTGTATTTTCTTGTAAATTAAAATCGAGTGGACAGAGTGATAAAAATTATGCGGCGGACTAAGGGTTAATACTCTGTCTTACGATTTCTCAGTAACGGAATAAAGTTCAATAAAGCAGACATGTCTCTATTATTTCCACACAAACATACAATTGTATAGTGTTCGGATGTTTTGATTACCGCCCGTATCTTGACAATCTAGTGATTGTGATCTGTATCAATAAGAGAACGCCGCCATTTGTAACGCGTTATTTCTGCACTGCTTAACGTATTGATATTTGTTTCTTATTCGTTACGCTATGTAACTGTGTACTACGAGAGTTGTTTGATATGTATATCCCTATTCATATTCCGGAACACAAATTTCCAGTGTTCCAGTGTGAGCATACCCCCAACATGGCTACCTCATATCCATTGATATATGAGCAAGGATATTTGAACGTTGTTAGTCAGACTAGCGAGATGCAAATGGAAAAATTCAAACCAAACAATTTGCTGTCTTCTTTTATGAGCATACAGTCAGTGGCAGTGTATATCGAACATCCCTCATATAATGGTATTTCATGTTTCATAATGAGCCCCCTTATTTATGTTCTTACAATTATCACTGTTAGTTGATGAATATGACAGAATAGTGCGTCCAGATAGTGTTGCTGAATATGATAGAATAAGGTTTTATGAATAACACAATAAATTATTCGATCTATGCGTTAGCAACACTTCACGTACTTTAACATACTTGTGAAAGGCATACTTAACCCTTTCAGTGCAAGTATTGTTGTCTACTCGTGCACTACCAAGTTTAGCGTGTGCGTTCCTGTACTTTTTTTTTATAACAGATTAACCCATTCCCTCACAGGCTATTTTTAGATCCAACCACTTGGAATAAATCAACCAAAAAGGAGCATTAACTAGAGAAAAGGAAAATTTTAAACGTATTAATGGAGGAAAGGGTTAAACATACTGACAAACTATTTGGGGTCTGAAGAGGCACCGAGCTACTCGTTGTGTCATCTGGATTCAAACTGTTTTTGATATCACACGCGCGTCTTCATTGCAGTGAGGGGTTGTATATAACAAAATTTATCATGCAAAGTCACCAAATATAGCTAGATGTACTTCCTACTAGCATAATATTTTCCACGCCCATGTAGTATTTTGTGAGGTATAGTGCATGTGTACTGACACAACTGGGATGCAAGTTTAATCCAGCTAGTAAGAGGAAAACAGAAAGACGAAAAAGGTATAGTTTAACATAAACAACAAATTTAAAACATTTGCTCATCTTTGTCTAAACTATTTGCCTATATAACAGGATTAAACAGAATTGTTTAAGTGTGGGTCTGTTAGGCAGGCGGTAGCTTAACGCATTACTTTTGCCCTGCAGTAAGCAACCACCTGTTTTTAAGACTCATATGTTCAATAAATGACTGACTGCTTAAAGCAGGTTCTTTTGTATGCAATTACACATATTGGTCTCAATTTCCCCCTAACAATCGTGCACCAACAACCTTGCTAACCCTGTTATTGATTATCAATTTAGCCAGGTCATGTTTACAAAATAAACCATTCTCGCTGTCATATTATAGATGGTGGCTCTTAATCAAATACTATTCTATGTAGTTTCGCTGACAATGATATTGGTGTCCTGACTATCCTCTAGTATTAATTAACTAGCTAAGTGCAAAGTGTCATTTCAAACACTGAGCCATTGATTGAACGAATATACAGCGATCATTTAACAAATATGCATACAAGAATTAATTACACCATGGATATTCATTTGCTTAATTCTTATAATGGAAAATGAACACAAAGCTGATACAGTAAAACCTCTCTATAACGGCTGATAAATTACATCAAGTATTTTGTGTTAAATGCAGGTGGCTGCTTAAAGCAAGATGAAAGTAAAACAGAACGCTCCTATAGGAGCGTTCTGTTTTACTTTCAGTTGCTTTAAGCGACCACCTGCTCTAAATACCAAATAATCAACACAATTAAGTGACCGTTATGGAGAGGTTTTATTGTATTGGCAATTGCCGTAACTGTAGAAACAGACCTATATTATACTCATTATTTTTTTTAAAAAAGGATAATATGGGCAAAGTACATTTTGGTTCATGCTGAACCTGTAGAATCAGATACAATGTACAGTAAAACTAAACTCTAAACCGGACGTTCAATCTAGTATAAATATCGGTATTGGAGACAGATGGCAGCTTAATGCAGGGTGAACGTCATGCAGGAAGCTCCTCTAGGAGCTTTCTGCATGACTTTCACCCCGCATTAAGCAGCCACCTGCCTAAAAGTAGTTGAATTGTTCTTTATTAGAATTCCGGTTTAGAGGGGTTTTACTGTATATATATATATATATATATTTACTGTTTATATTCATATGGGAGTCGTATGATCTGGATCTACTGCGTTTTGCAAAAGTGAGCAAAAGGCGTTTTATGCGGAACAGGGTTAACTTCAAATCGGAAACAACAAAGAATAATATTACTATTTGTATGCAATTTGATAACATATTCACTATCAACTGGGTTTCAGTTGTGAATGATTAGTTCCACATTGTTTTATTTACACTCACACGTCTAACAGACGACTAACAGACGCTTTTTATATCTCTTAAAATCGGCATCACATGAGACTAATATTACTTAATTAAAACAAATAGACATACAGATCCATTTGACAATGACATAGGCCAGACTACTACCTGAAATGTATTTTCTCTTATTTTGTTTTGTTTTTGTTGCGTCAGCAAAACACTGCATGCGATACAAATTGTGCTTCAGGTTTAGTAAAACCCCTCTAATGCAGACAGATAGTAGCTTAATGCAAGACAACCATCATGTTTATTCATTTGGTGGTCGTTTAAGATAGTAACTCATCTGGAGGCAACCTGTTTGTAAATGCAAATCAATTCGAGATTAGAGAAATACGGGTTCTATATAATATATGCCACAAAATAAGATAATATCTATGGTGTCGATTCATTTACTTAAATGTAAGCTCTACACGCAAATGTCGATATATATCTAACAGTTAAGTGGGCGTTGATATATAAACTGTAGATAGTTATGGTTCCTGTCAAAAATGGTAATTGTATTAATTATTTATGACAGTTCTAGCCTGTTCGGAAAGCCAAATAGGTCAACGGAATAGTTAAAATATTCCCTATTGATAAAAAGCAACCGAACTGGCGGCGTCTCATCCCTGTGTTATATTTATGTACTGTTGTCATGGAGGTCCTATAACAGACCAGTATCTTGATTCCGGTAAATATATTTGCATATTCCGGGGATATTACTCTGTCACTCAGACATCGCAAACAATATTCTAGATAAATTGTTCATTTGTATCATTAGTAAGAGCACGTGAAAAAGTTATTTAATTACAACTGTTTGTAACAATTAGAACAATTTAATTAAAAATGTGTAATGATTGTTTACAATATGTTCACGTTTTCAATATTATCGGGTAAATATGTCACTTGGTGCCTTTGCAAATAAAGTAGACCCAGATCATGTATTTTCTGTTTGTTTATTGAATAGTGGATCTTAATTATTCATCAGATAAAATGTTAAAGATGAGAAAGTCATTTACAGATAGTATGCATTTTATTTCTAATCGTATCAGTCGCCTGTTTCCTGTTGAATTGGTGATACGCAAATAAGGATCCAGCTGTTGTGTTACGTAGTCTAGGTTGGAAATATCAGCTCGGTATTATACTGGCATAGAATGCAAGTCTTAGCAGACAGATCTCTTAAACGAATATATCAAGTGTAGCTGTTGTTAACGGAAGTTTATTATATAAACTCCTCATAAAAAGCGATCCCAACAACAGGTATACTTCTGGGTTGAAGACTCAGGTTGTAGATAAATGCAGAATAAACATTATGCAGAGTGCTCCTTTAGGAACTTTCTACGTTAATTTAGCAGTCTCCTAATTTTAATGACACCCATATTGATTTATTAAGTGGCCGCTTTATAGAAGTGTTTGAACCTGCTTTAAGCGGCCATTCATTTATTGAACATATGACTCCTAAAAAGCAGGCAGTCTTTTAATACAGGACAAAAGTAATGCGATAAGCTACTTTAGGAGATTTTAACATTATGACCTGCATTAAGCAACCAACTGCCTTACATACTCACAATTAGATATCTTTTTATACTTACTTATTGATACTTATTGATGTTTTCCAACACAGGTCCTCTTCGTCAGACTCATAATTTTCTTCATTTATGAAGAACTTATAAGGCCGGTTCTACTGTATAAAAAGTATTTCTCATGATTACAGTAAATCTTCTCGGCAATTATCACCAATCATAGGACAATATCTTTGTCTTTAAAACAGATGGTACAGTAGCCACATGTATGAGGAAAGTTATGCAGAAAACACCTATATGAGCTTGTTTGTTGTACATTGTATTTACATTTAACGTAACGCCAGGCACGTTATCTTTTTTCCTCGGAACTCCAGCTCTACCAGACATAGGATCATTTGAAGTGTTATTTAAAATAAAATGTGTCACCAATTCAAACAACGTATATATTTACGCTTTGAATAAACCTCCAGGGCAATGCTCGTGTTGACAAACGTCAATTAGACAATGTTTTATCGTTGTAAAATAATGTTAAAATCTGAGATGTAATGTGTCATTTGTCTGCTGTACAATTATGTAATACATTAAAATTTCGCTTATACGACAACTAAATTGTGCTAAATCGTTGGTATGTAGGACAGGTGGCTGCTTAAAGCAATGTGAAAGTAAAACAGAACGTTCCTATGGGAGTGTTCAGTTTTACTTTGACCTTGCTGTAAGCAGCCACCTGCACAAAACAACAAAACAATTGATATACTTTAGTGGCCGTTATAGAGAGGTTTTACTGTACTACATGAAAAGCTGGCTTATACGACCAATTAAAATAAGTTTAATTCTAGAGTTTAAAACACGGGTGGTAGCTTAATGCAGTAGATAAGTTATGTAGAAAGCTCTCATAGCAGCTTTCTACATTATTTTAAATCTGCCTTAAGCGACACCATGTTTTTAAAGACTCCTAAGTTAATATATTGCCGTCGCATTAGCTTGGCTACATTGTAATAAAAAACACTTGATTTGAGGAACACAACACGGTAATAACTAGTTACCGATTGTGTCTAAACGAATTTGGCTTATCTATGGTGAGCTGTCCACTTGGACCACAACTGCTCTGGGGTTTTCTTTTCGTCACGCTCTGGCTGACAGTTTTTGTCTCTAACTGACATTCGTAATCAATAACAGTTTGATACATTTGTATCTACGGATAAGAGTAACAGGAGAGAATCAGTTATGGGACTGGTAGACTTAACTCTTTCCCTGTTATGTGTTTATTCCAAATTTTAATACAGTAAAACCTCTCTATAACGGCCACTAAATCACATCAAGTATTTTGTATTAAAGGCAGGTGGCTGCTTAAAGCAAGGTGAAAGTGAAACAGAACGATCCTATAGGAGCGTTCTGTTTCACTTTCACCTTGCTTTAAGTAACCACCTGCCCTAAATACCAACTAATTAACACAATTTAGTGGCCGTTATAGATATGTTATACTGTACATTCCATTTCTTCGAAATAAATAGTGTTAATGATTTATAGAAAGTGGAACATTGTAGTCATTTTAGGAAAAAACATAACTGAATTATCAAATTCCATTAGCAAACAGAGCAGACCCTGATCAGACGGCTCCTATTAGAGCTTACTTATATGAATCTATCTGGTTTACAAAAGCGTGTAAAAGCGTTTATATGAATGAAAGGGATAACACAAATTGATAGCTAGGCGGCAAAATTCAATAATATGATTAGAACAAATATTTCGATTGCATCTTATCTAGTATCATATTTCATGTGGAAAGTGGCTTCTTTGTACTTTTGTACTTTATCCAGAGAGAAAACTATTAAAATGGTAGTTTCTGATATTAGTGATTGCCCTACTTTTCCATCCAATCAACGAGCCGTATTCTTGACATTTTTCAGACTCAAATCCTCATAAATTTTATAAAATCGACTCTAACTTTCGAAGACAAATCTTCCAGTGCGCATGTGCAACAAAACTCCGCCCACTACTAGACAAAACGAGTTGCTATGTTATGACGTTATCGACACGCGAACGAGTGTACACACAAGTGCAAGTGTTCACGTGTGTAGACCGTGGAGAGGAAGACTGTATGAAAGGCAGAATTATAGATCTAGTAATTGGGCTACCGTGGACTAAAAAAGACAAAATAAACCGAGAAACATCCCACCTATTGAAGCAGGATTGTTGAAAAAGGACTAATGTAAATAAGCAAATAAATCAGGAAATAAGAAAAACCTGTAGATTCTATTTGAAACCGTAATCCCTTCCCTGTAATCTTTTAAATTTAAGCCTTCACCTGTTTATTCTTATTTCAGGAATAAATCTGCCCGTAATGAATGCTTAATATTAATAAGCTGTATTATATTGGGTTTCGGTAGCAGTGAAGATTTAAATCTGTGTAAACCGAGTAGACCCTGATCAGACAGCATAGGAGCTTCTGATCTGGGTCTTCTCGTCTTGCAAAGTGGTCCACAGACGTCACTTACTATAAGGTAAAGGGTTATCAGTCTGCTAGCTCGTTGCCAGATAGCAGGTCAAAAGACAGATTGTTGTCAGCCATTATTATTTGGACTCCAGAAAAATTATGTAAAAGATGTTTTACACACAGATGGGGAATATTTGATTACGTGACAAAGCCAAATAAGGCAATGTTTACAAGAAAAAGGCGCGAAACCAGTTTCACTGTGTAGGATTTTCAAAACATAAGCACGTGAGCAAATTAACAAAGACGACGTTTGTTTTGTCGGTGGGTTTTCTGAGTATTTTGCATAAACGGATGTGGGTTTAGATGGACCATAATCACGTGACTAAATATAAGTTTGTCATTGCTCGGTGGGCGGGGCTTATAAACTCGGCCTGTTGAAAAGTAGGGCAATCACTAAATCGGTTAGAGCTTATAAACTGCAGTCTTCTAAAATAAGACGGCTTAAAACGCTTCGCTTCGCTCGCGTTATCGGCCGTCTTATTTTCGAAGACAGCAACAGTACATACATTGTGTGCGAGCAATTGAGTTATAAAGAACTAGACGTCTCGTCTTGGTCAAAGCAGCTCGACACTTTAACCATTTCCCTGTTGTATATTCATGTAAGAAATAAAGACGTCATGAATATTAATAAGATTATTTTCTATAATGGCATATGAACGCAGGGCATTTCGCCTCAGGCATAAGCTGTAGAATCAGATCTGTATTACACCATACATAAGGGTTAACTGTACAGTTAAATAGCTGAAAGTAAAATTTACAATAGGTACAATATTCTGATCTTCTGATTCAAAGTTGTCGATAATAGACATATGGTTAACGATGTGTCGAGCACGGTAGCAGAAATAAGAAATATTGTTAAGGTATTGTTGAGGACGTTAGCGGAAATAAGAAATATGGTTGATGTATTGTCGAGCACGTTAGCAGAAATAAGACAAATAGTAAGTAATCTCAGGCATGTGAGTGGAAATAAGGCATATAGCTATTTTTGCCGTGCACGTTATATTTAAGATGTATATGATTGCACGTCATAAATGTAACGGCGAAGCCACACAACAATCGTATTTATACGGTATCAGTAAAAGGATCTGATCACCCGTTACGCATAAATGATTGCTTTTCTGTGGTACCGTTTCTGTTAACACTTCTGATATACTAGTCTATCCGGTAGAGCTGTGGATTAACCCTTCGCTTGCTATTCACGTCAATATACCTACCTGTAAATAGTGAAGACCCAGATGAGACAGCTCCTGCAGGAGCTGTCTCATCAGGGTCTGCACTATTTACAAGTTGATTGTGCAGCCAGTGCACTTCACAGCAGTGATTTCACAGCGAAATACTTGTACACAGTGAAGATATATGTAACTATACAACAGGACATGGGTAAAGAAGGAGAAATGTATTTTAAAATTCAGCAAGCGAAGGGTTAATACTGTGTACCAGCGTCAATGTTTTTTATGTTACGAAGAAATCATCATACAAAGTGTATATCCATTTATACCTTACTAGGTCTTTTCGATTTCTACCTTTTATGTAACAAATCTTGGTGGAATTTCACTTGGCATTTGATTTGAGTATAGCAAGTTTGTATGTTTTGTTGATAAAAGCAATTTTGGTATGACTTACGTAAAATATTTACGTAATTTGTACCATGTATAGATATACTCATGTTAACCGACTATAAAACAAATCTTAATTAACCCTTTCTCTCATTTAAACGCATTGGCTAGACTTTGCAAACAGAGTAGACCAAGACCAGATGGTTCCTATAGGAACCATCTGATCAGAATATGCTCTGTTTACTTTTGACATGATATAGATCTGATTCTACAGTTTTTTGTCAAAATAAAAACATCGCTTCAAATGTTTACACTATAAAAATTGGACTAATAAATATTCATGTTGTCATTATTTCTTACATTATTTATCACCGTATGTCAACAACTCCGGAAATAGCTAGGTAAAACTACTAAGCGAAGCGAAGAAAGTGATAAAACTGACCAACACCATGTAAGACAATTCCTTGTTATTTTAACTCTTATTATCTTAACCATCATTTATGAATAGATATTTATGTATTACGGAGCCCTTGTGATCTGGTTATTCACTATCTGCAAATGGCAGTTGAAAGGGTTAATGTATATCACTGCTCTTTTCTAGACTCAAATTGTTTAGGAAGTCTTATATCATGTTAAAGCTCCAGTAGATGCGAAACATTGGCCACGCCTTCTATATAAATGGTTCGATAATATTAAAAACGGCCGAATTCTGTCATTTATTTCACTGAAAATACACTTTATGGATATTATGGCATATACAGTTGTCGATATCTCGAACTTCAAGGGACTATACAAAGAACTTCGAAATAACAGATATTCGAGTCATCCGACTTATAATGTGATCGATTTCTCAAGTGCACATCTTAATACAGGTCCGAAGTAGTGCTGAAAGCTCCTGTAGGAGCTTTCAGCATTACTTTCGACATGTGTTAACCTGTCAACTATGTTTCTAGATATGCGTATTGATAGCTTTTAGAAAAAACTTGTATTGTATATTTTGGAAGGAGCGAACTGTTACTTCGAATTATCCGAAATTCGAGTTATCCGAGTTCGAGATATCGACGTTCAACTGTACCTTTAGTCAGAATCAGCCTGTCTAGGTATTGAGTTTTTAATGTAACATAGTATTCTCAAAAGATCATAAATAATTTTCGAACGCAATTTGTCATTCAAACAGTATCCTTGATCATTGGTTTCCATCCTTGCATGAATTCTCTACACATTAATGACGGATGATTAAGCATAAATTATTACATGATCTACATCCAGGAACAGTTCTTGATCATGTATATATATATATATATATCATGCCTGTAATTATCGTTCACTCACTTATAGCTTAATCGGACCCAGATCTATATCATTTTAATATAACTATGCATGTATAATAAGTTGTTGCCCATGGTTGGTTTGATACATTTGTCTTTCTAGATATTGTACAATTAAGATTGTCTGTTTCTGACGTCAAGTTAAATTGATATGTGAATCATTGCATTTTGATGGTATGTAGACTCTATTTTACCATGCCAATGTCAGAGCAATGAATAGATGTGCGTATTCAAAAACTGAAATCTTGAAACATGATTGAATGTACGCAAATTCAAAAACTGAAATCGTTATTTTTCCAGCAAACCATATGTTGCTACCACACTTACTATTTCAGTAGTAGTTAGTTGCTCATACAATTCTCAGACGCGATTAAAAACGAGAAGGATAAGCTCCAGGTGGACACCCCGTCTTCTTACAAAAGAGCACAAACTTGTTCGGTTACGAATCGGCACATATGCGAGTACATGTATACAATATTTACTTGTATTTGTTCTGTGTATTTTTGCAATTGTTAAACACAAATACGGCGCTACTGTAGCCGTATCACATTGATTTGTTTTCCAGATATGCATTAATAATTTCGTCTTGAACCATTTCATGTGTCTATAACTGTGATATATGTAAATATGGTAGACGGATTTACAAACTTAATTATCAAGACTGACACTAAATGATTAATACGTAGATACACCCGACCCTACATTTTCCTGCACGTCTAGACTATTTAGAATATAAAATACAATGAATCAAATACGGTCTGCATGTATCATAATAGACCCGGACTGGCCTGTTTGGGGAGAAGTTCTACGTTTAAGTATGTAAGCTATTGTGTCATGCTAAGAGAAGTGGCACTAAATTAGTAAACTCGAATTCCACATAATGAATGGCAAGATGTTCAGTCGCGGTCACTTAGCATTCCTGATATATATTGTATAAGACAAACACCATCGTAATATAAACTGTATATTGTCAGCGATCTTAATTCCGGTGGCTGAATAAATGAACTATAAAGTTGAGGGTAAATTACATGCTATTGTAATAAACTAAACACATGATTGTGGATTATAATAGGATGGTCATAGTTGTATTATGATACATAATATCCCATTTCTTATTGTGTTTTACCTTCCCTGCATGCCCATATTGTTTTCTTCCAGGTAGACAATGCAATATTGAACAACAAGGAAGCCCGCGGGACAGTTGTGCCGTCACGTGAAAAGTTTCGTATAATTTCAGACTTATATGCGAAGTACATTTCTTATTGTAAACAAAACGATGATATTTTCAGAAATAATTACATCATGGATATCTATTGACTGATTTTATATAATGGCATATTAGCACGTAATGTTTTAGTCTTAACAGAAACTATAGAATCAGATTTATATAGTTCCATAGGCGACTAGAACAAATCCTGATCAGGCGGTATTAACAGGATTCCTCTGATCTGGGTCTACCTATTTGCAAGGTGACAAAAAATGTATCATGGGGTAAAATATTAATGAAGAGATACTTTATATCATTTCATTGTCCCCATTTATCATCACAATTATACAAAATACAGGGGTCCTTCAATTATTATGCAAACAACATACTACTTAAATCCCTTAATACTGCTGTACTAATGTTATATAATGGTCATGCGTATAACTAATTCGGGAAATACACACTTATTGTATAACTTAATCATAATGTTTCATTTATTCTGAGCTTTAAATAATCCACATCTACGCCATAAAACTTATTTCTAATGATGCATGGCTTCAGAAAGGCGAGTGCATCACTGCAAAGTTATGCAAAAAGGATTTCTATAGTTCTTCAGTTGGCATATGCAATGACCAGATGTAACAGATTCGTCTTCTTTAGAAGTCTATCTATAAATTTGTCACTGTAGTAAGGTCCTGCTGTAATTGCAGAACTGGCAAGTTGCACTAGTTCACAATTATCATACATTACAAGCAACCCTGCTGTCATCGTAAATTGCCACATGATATATACATTGTTTATGAATACTTACCACCATTGATATTCTAACACTAATCATTCGTGACTGTCAGTCTCACTCATGGGAAAAGTGTACAGTAGCATAGTCTAGAAATGAGTTAGTGTCATTAACTGTGCCATTTCTTATCTGAAATATTAATTCATAATAAATACATGAAGTGCCAAAAAACTCTCCGGATATAATACAGTATGCATCATAGTTAGTACGATACCGTTGATCCTGTATTAAGCGACCATTGAATAATTGAACATACACTTTCTGACAACAGGTGATTACTTAATGCAGGACACGTGTAATACAGACACTCCTTTAGGAGCCTTTGCATAAATTCTGACTTGAATTAAACTACCACCTGTCTTAAAGACCCAGGCTAGACCTGTTTTATAGTACTTTTTGGCATGCATTAAGCATCCATTTACTCTAATACACCTGAAGTAAGAGTGGCCTTGACTAATGTACTATTTTTCACCTTGCATACTGTCCATTCAGGTAACCAAGTACATTTCGTATTTTTTTCACTGTGCAATCTTAGACAGTGAGCTTATTGTATCGATGTAGGCAGAAAGGTAAGAGCATATGCACCCGTGGAGCAACATCCCAGCGTAAAGCAGACTCACACTTATTAACCATTCGTTTTCGTTGCTGGACCTGGCTTGGATTAAACATCCGAATAACTCTGCGTATCACCAGGATCCACTTGGTCAATAGTTTTTAACCAAAGTTATTGAAAACGTAGAACATAATAGTTTTAGCTATAGTTTTCAGCACGCTAAGGGTTATAGCATAATTACATTGCGTATACCCGGTACATTCACCAGGAAGTGTATAGGAATATGCTACTTTATCAGGCAATGTGCAAAGTGCAGACTCGTTTATGTGATGTTGTTAAACTAAACATATTGTTATACGTGTCGTTAATCAGAAATATCAATAGAAAGTACTGAAACCTGCTTTCCAATTATCAATCATACACACAATGGCATTATATATTAAGGTAAAGAGACGCTTATGAATACGTGAATTATAAGCATCGAGCAATTAAATACACCATGGAGACAACAATAGCAATTGATCTGTATTCTAAATGGTGATATCTGGCTGCACAATTTAAAAGTTTCAATTTAACGATATTTGATGTAACGCATTACTGCAAATTCAAAAAGTAATTTAACTCTTTGCACGCTAGCGGCGAAATTGTGATTACCTATGCAAACAGTTTGGATCCAGATGAGACGCCGCATAATGCGGCGTTTCATCAGGATCCAAACTGTTTGTCATATTGACCATAGTTCTGAAAAAAAATGAGAGAAAATCTATTTTAAGAATTGAAGCAGACGACAATTGTTGCAGACGAAAAATTACTTAGCGTGCAAAGAGTTAAGTGCTCTGAAAGGAGTTCAAATAGTTCGCGTGCAGCTATACAAAGCAAGTTGAATGAGTGTAATTATTCAAACCATCACATAAATGTCAACCTATGAGTTGGTACTTTGAACGGAAATTCTTACAATGGACTTCGCTAGACAATGGAATTCGCTAGACCATTATATAATATTGTGAATCAATCACAGTCGCCCAAATGTCAAATTTTGCTAAATATTAAAACATGAGTATATTCTATTACCGAACTGAAGCTTATCTTTGCAAGTAGCGCTTTAGTGTATCTACGTGTGTAAATACAATTGTTTATAAATGTTCTATTGTATTGCTGATATTTCTAACTGGAAAGAAACACCAAATGTTGAGATGTTAAAATGTTGAGATACACTTTATCACATTAAAAATAGTAAAGTCGGCAGTGGTTTTGCCAGTGACCGTTCCAAGGCGGTACCCTTTATGTAAGCCTCATATTTTTGTTTGTCTTGTGCCTTTTTCTAGTACTTTTACGCATGTCGGTGTCATTTTTGCATCTCCCGTACGTGCGTGTGTGTGTGCGTGAGGTTGTATGTGTGTGCGTGTTTCTCACCTGTTTTCTATCGGTAGTTCGTTAGTGGCTGCGTCTTTTGTGTGGCTTTCTTACTTGAGTTTACGATTTTTTCCATGTATATGCAGTAGAAACAGAAACACTTGTACACTAGTCTATCATACAAATTCGGTTATATGTTCAATAAAAAAGAAATGATACACGGTTCTTATGAGCATATGCAACAACGTGCGAATTGCTAATCCATATTTGTTATGTTTGTTTTAGAGAAATGTTCAAATGAACCCTTTATCGGTGTGTGCAAATGTACAAACCTTCCATCAGAATGTGTATTAAGGTTTTGAACACAATCGACAGATACTGAATAAGCGTTTACGGCCCCAGACTCAAATGGTTTGCATGTCAATTATAAATATTACTTTAATAACAGTCTCTGTGCAACATAGATAATGTCATATGGTACTTTATAGTCAATGATTCGATGTAACATGTAATCACCAATGCCATCTACATCATAACAGATATTCTAAGGAAACAGCTAAATATGCATATTTAGAATATAAAATAAATAATAAAGTCAAATGTATCATTGAACTAAACCTCAATATTAACAAAACTACCTTTTCTAGAGACATGTAAGTTGACGTGAACTTTTACTGTTCATCCTTTATATGCTAAATAATTAAAACTGGCCTCTTTGTTTATGATTATTGATTTAACCATCCAATTTTATCACTGAAGATCATTATTATTAAAACAAATTTTGCACATCCCGATAAAGGGTTCATTTGGGACCCTTTTATCTGGGTATACTCGTACACTGTTTGTAAATGTAGTTTATACTCAGCATAAATGGTTAAGTGTTACATTCTGTGTATGAAATTACTGTTGAAACACTTTCATAAAACTTTGATTATCAAAGTCAAAAGGGATAAATCTACATAAACCTTCACATTCAAATTCTCTCATGACTAATTAAAAATATATTTTGCAACAAACGGCGTATAAATAGCGTAATTCAAGAAGTAATACAAAATATGACTCCTTGAAATAGCATGCGTATTTAACCTTTTCCTTCATGTAAACGCCTTTTTGCATACTTGCATACATACTAGGCCTACATAGTAGATCAGATAGCTCATATAGAAACCGTCTGACCAAGGTCTGCTCTGTTTGGTAATGGAATTCGATAGATCTGTGTCTTTTGTTTGAAATGGCTACAATGTCCCACTCCATATTTCATTATTCTGTACATGAATATTCAGTAGGTACTGCAATTTGGAACAGATATACAAGCGGGAAATGGTTAAGTATCAGTGCCTGAACTCCTATTTTGCTACATTGCTATGATTTAGGGATGCATTGTCATTGGTATAATTATTCCTTGTTGCCGATAAATATTCCTTCTCAGAAGAACTAATGAAAGTAGCATTGGTCCAATAAGCCGGGTATGCATTGTAAACCAATATCGTTCATTAACGCTTAATAACTACACATGGATCATCTTTTTTTCTGAATATTGATGAAACAACACGTTGCATCAAAATACGTCACACAAGAAAATCATTAAAATGACAAACAGTGCAGTCGAATGCCGCTGGAGTCTACAATGATTGAAAAGGTTTTATATACTCGGTTCTTGCATATTAAGGATAAGGTGCATGGACATGCACAATTTTCAACGTTGTCCCCAAAGGATTTTGAAATCAACCCATTCTTCAGGTTTGGGAATCGTGCAGAAAAAAAGGCTTTGTGACGTTGATTTATATAGCTAAGTGTGTAGCCTCTTGTCCGAAGGCTCATCGGATCTAGGTCACCAGTGTAGTCCATTTCCAACGTTTGGGAAGAATGGACTGGATGGGTTACACGTTTTCCCTAAAACTAACAATTTGAAATTAATTTTCATATGGATGTATACTATTATTTGACAATTGGCCTGTCATTTTGTTTTGCAAGAAACAATGTAGTGTCATTGTTTCCTATTCATACAGGCACGTATCTAAAACATGTATTCATGATCGAAAGTTGTTGATAGACGATCAACTAGATACCATTGTCATTTATTTGCTAATATTTCCCTTTGATATCGTGGTAGTTCTCAATATTCACACCAACATTGCTTTGTACGTCTAATTTTATCGAGGATGTATGAATCCATTGTATTATATGCCACTGAATAAATAAGGAAGGATATGAATACTTGCTTTCACTGTGAGTTGTTTTATTTATTGGTGATGAGTAAGTTTGCCAAAGTGGTCAAGTAGTTGTGTGAGTGAATGCGTTTGCGGTTGCGTATTGTATGCATATAGAGGTGTATGACATGTGTGGCATCTGATAAATATATTCAACGTACTCATCTAACAGATTATGCATCATCGAATATTTTTCACTATTCAAACGCTCTTTGATACGCGTTTGCCATTAACTTCATTAATATATGATTATCTATGTAAGAAATAGTGTACAAAAGGTTTCAAATATTAGCATACAATTGACATTCAAAACGTGTTAACCCCGGTAAAAACTAGTATATAATGTCATAAAAATATCGAACATACTTTAATCAGACGGGAGCCGTCTGATCTGTATCTACTTTGTTTGCAAATGTGTTAACCCTTTCCTCCATACATACGCCTTTCTACGCCTCTGTAATAACCACTTCTTGAAACCATTGTGATAAATAGAGCATTTGCTCCTACAGTAACAAATGCTCTATTTATCACAATGGTTTCAAACTACAAAATTCTAAAATTTTACTTTTCTCTAGTAAATGCTCCTTTTGGGTAGATTCATTCAAAGAGGCTGGGTCTGAAAATATCCTATGGAGGAATGTGTTAAAAGGTGTATGGATGGAGAGAAGTACGCGTATGATTACTATACAGACATGTGCAATTTAGATTAAGCTGAAACGCCTAATATCTCGCGCCTCAAATTGGCACAAACTGTTTATTGTTATTGAATGAAAAACATCAACTAAAAGAAAAACGAAGAATATTAAACTATTCAAATGTTAGCAGACTCCAAAATTTGCGGACGATCATGTTTGACAACGAATGGATGTCTCCGTACTGAAAAGAACACAACGTGTCGTAGCACGTGATAAAATACTAATATTACTATACATACAATGTGCTAGACATGTTTTAAAACAGGACAGGTGTGGCAGCTTAATGCAGGACAAAAATTATGCTGAAAGCTCCTGTATTAAGCAACCACATGCTTTTACAGACTAATATATTACTAAATTATATGATTGCATTAGCCAATGAGACTTTACTATGTTGTAAAACACGTTGTTTTGTAGATAATGGTACATGACGGAAAATATTACAACATTCTAAACAGCATGTGTTCAGCAACCGGATCAAACTTTACTCGTCTTTCCTTCCAGCTAGTTTGCGTTAGGTCGGTGGTTTTACCGTATTTATTGTTCTGTGTACGAAACAAAAAACATGTTACCGGCACTGACAACTGTTTGAGTCTTCCAACACATGTAATTAGCCTGCAGTCGCGAAATAGCTGAAGTACCGTTAAAGCAACTTCAATCCCCAATACGAACAAACAAAAACACCCAATGATATTGACTTGAACAGATAATATGGGAAATACACATTTTTCGATGCCCTCTGCTAAAGAAATGATGTCACGGTAAACGAGTGAACCAGACTGATTACGTGTTATTTGTATGTGGTACCTTGCAAGGTTTCTATATACTTATCTGACCATTACGTCTCTTCAAAAGGAATATGTATAAGTTCCAATGCGCTTTCTGACTGACGCTTCCTAATCGCGAAAAAAACCAAAATATGACATACTAGCACATTTCATTGAATACTTTCGCCGCGGCGAATCCATAATAACCGTTGTCATGAGAATGGACCCAGATGAAAAGCAGCGTCCCTTCATGGTCCAAACAAATTGACGCTGATTGTATTTTTGTAAAGAAATTAAAGGGAAAAAACGTCACCTGCCAGGAGCAGACCAAAATAAAAAAAGATGAATGGTGTTGGTGGCGAAAGCGTTACTATCCTACACCCGTCATCCACCTGATGCATTGTTCATGTCAATCGGTAAACTATCTACTTCATGAACGTTTATCACGCGAACCATTATCCCATCGTACAAAAGATATCTGTCGTGCATTATTAATTTGATTTGTTAGAAGACTTACTGACGTCTGATTCGTTTCAGCTTTTCGTAAACTACTAATATTTAATTGGCGTCTCGTCTACTTTCAAACTGTTAGCAAATGCATATCTGGTCGCACTTGCTTCATGACAAGGAATGGTGTTTATAATATACGAAGTTATATACGTACATGCTGTTTTTAAACTATAATACACACGAGTCTCATTGTCCTTGTGATGCTTGATGACATCTGCGATGATAGAGAAACAATCTGTGTCTTACATTTGAGACAAGACATTGTATTCAGTAATTAAATATACATATGTCAATGTTTATTTGTTTCCTTACTGATCAGTCCTAACAAAATTGCAGAATCAGATCTATTTCATAAATAAACAGCGGAGATCATGAAATGATCTGGTTCCTACAATGACCCTTTAACCCTTTCGGCGCCAAAATTCTAACTGTCGTCTGCAAACCAATTTTGTTAAATAATTATTTGAAATAAGGAAATGAGATAAATAAATGCAAATTTCAAAGGGATAAAATGGAGATTGAGAAAAAGTGAAGTCCCTGATCAGACGCCGCCTTGATCTGGGACTGCACTATTTGTCGTGGTGCATTTTTGTGACATTGGCGGTGAAAGGGTAAATCGGGGTCTACAAAGCCGTAAGTTAGAAGTTGTATTTACGGAGTAATCGGGTACATGTAAAACTCGTTATACCAGTACAAAGGGAGGTAATCCTTTCAATGCTGATTTTTCAAATGGACTAATCCAATATTCAAAAATGCAAGGCTTACCTTGAATATTCAGGAGTATTTCTTAATAAAAGAGTAAGACCTCTCATTTGAGTCTGCACGGTTTGCGAAACACATAAGTGGCTCTTTTATGAAATGATTAATTATACTCGTATACATGTACACATTAATAACTATCATTATCGAAAACTGATAACACAAACTCAAATGAATATTAGTGGTATTTTATATGTGACTTACTAAGCCGTAACCAGGCAATTAATAATTATTAAGTGGTAGTAGCTGTGAAATAATAGTTAAGGGAAATATATCTACACTGGCATATAATAGATGTATAATAATGATTGTAGCAATTCAATAACACTGTATTCATGAATCTTTATTATTAAATGACTTGTGCTTTACATGACACCATTGGGCCTGTGTAATATTCGAATAAGCAGTCGTTATAGTGAAACACCAGCATTATCTAAATCTATGTTCATTGGTACTTTGACATAAAGCATTCGTAGCTGTCATGAAAACGTGCTCTCAAGGGAAAACTATATAATAACAATAGCTGCAAATTAATGTATTAATTTTGCCTCTGGTTTGACATTTGTACTTGGTATCTGAATTACATGAAAGCACGCGTTATTCACAAGGACGAATCACTTACAGTGACATTTTATATGAACCACTGTTGGGATTAGATTATTAAATGCCCCTATCTAAACCCGGTTTATTAATGGCGTGCCAAGTACATTTAACCCTTATTCAACTGTAACAATTCCAGTTGCTTTAACCCATTACCTCATAGGCTATTTTTAGACCCAACCTCTTTGAATAAATCTACTGAAAAGGAGTATTAACTAGAGAAAATGTAAATTTTAGAATTGTGTAGTTTGAAACCATTTTGATAAATAGAGCATTTGCTCCTATAGGGGCAAATGCTCGTTTTATCAGAATGGTTTCATAAAGCGACTTTTACAGAGTCGTCAAAAGTCGTCAATATGAGGGAATGGGTTAACGCAGCTCTGTATCTTTTTTGCAAATTTGATTTACATGTACTTTACATTCGTTTAACCCTTTCCTTCATATATACGCCTTATCGCGCATTTGCAAACAGAGTTGACTCAGATCAGACGGCTCTTATAGGAGCCGTCTGATCAGGGTCTGCTCTGTTTGCTTATGGAAATTTATATATCTGATTATGCAGTTTCCACAACAGTGAGAAAAGTTTCTTTCCATGTTCAATTTTATTGATTCTGTGGATGAATATTAATAAGATGAAGACATGTTGAATAAATATGAAAAAGGGAAAAGAGTTTAGAAAGTATGACTGTATGTTTTATCTGGATCCAACATAGTTGTGAATATGTCAGGTTACGTTTAGCATTATATGGGGTTGGAGTTAATACTACAAGGATAAGGTTGATATGGTTTACAGCTAATACTACAATCATTAATGAATATGTATGTGCAGCATTACAACAGAGGAATTGATGTTTAGATTTGCAAACATGCAAATCAAGTGTAATGAAACAGGTGCATCAACGTATGTCCCTTTACAAATATTATTCTGTTCGTTCAGCTCAAGGTCCCCATGGCGTTCGATGGGTGTTATATAAAGGCAACATATCTGAAAGCAGTTAATGAATCACCAATTGGGTTTCTGCTTTGGGTACTACATGCAAAACGCGCTAAGGGAGGTACTGGCTTCCGAATGAACCTGCAAGCGATAAAAAGACGGCATTTGTCTTTGCAGACCATTTATATAACTAAATACAAACTATGATATAGATAACGATGAAATATGCAGTACAAACTTTAAGCATTATATCGATAGCTTATGATTATCTCTTACATACAATGGTTTAGTGCAACAATGTTTGCTCTTTAGTTCAGTTGCAACATTGGAATGTGAACGTTTCTCAATAAAGAGATCGATGTTATTGTTAAACAAGAGCATTAAGGGAATGCGTTCATGTCTCGCGTCAGACGGTTTCCGTGTTTGGAGAAGGTCACTTATTCCACATATTCCACAATTAAACTATTTAATCAGACCCAGTCTTCCATCACCATATGTTTGTACAGCTGCATAACTGAAATTAGAAAAACCCACATCAGGATGCCTTTTAGTAATCATGACGTAATTGCAAAAAGTGCGGATCATGATCAAACGGCTCATTCGGTATTTACTATAGTATAAAATATTATTCTCCGAATAATTGCGATAAATTCCCTTGAAGAAATGAAGGTATGACACTACAAAATAGTATAATCATCCATTCATGATAAAAATAAGTGGGTATGTTGAATTACATAGACATAATGTCCTTAACATTCCTTAATTCAAATATTCTGACAAAGTTTCAATTATAGCTGACCATTGGTTACATATATATGACACTGGATGGGGAGACACAGGTGAGCTGACAGACAACGCTAGAACAATATCCTTCTGTTCAGGCGTTTCTAGTGGATTCTTCCATGTTTATATATTGGATTAATCCATTTTTATCTAAGGGTTGTATGGCTTAAATTTTCAATTTCATTTCGTTTTATATTGCAATTCATATCAGCAAACAGTGTAGACTCTATCAGACGCCGCATTATGCGGCGTCTGATCAGAGTCTACACTGTTTGCCTACGTCCCATGATTATATGGGATCGTTGGAGCAAATAGGTTAATAAAGTACTAAATAATAAAATGATGTTACAGTAGATTTACTTCTGAAATACAAAAAAGGTTTAATAATCCATTGCAATGTGGTCGACAACTGACGTTACATATTTCCATAAAATATACAAGAAAGTCATAGTGATGTTAGAGATTTGATTCTGGAGTTCATTTTATTGGGTACTCAATGCAAAACTTAATTTTCGTTGCATTGATCCACATGCCAAACGAATATCGTCTTTGCAAACGTCTATACATGTCAAAAGGTGTGTTGCTATACAGATCTTCAGATAATTGAAACAAATAATATGATTAATTCTAGTAAAATTGTCACAATTTGAGTGTTTTTTCTTAGCGTCAACTTTTGACCATCTACAAGAAAAATCTCATGCAATGGTTACATACATACATAAATTCAGTCTTATTTGACCATACAATTTTTGAACAATGGACTCTTAAAAAGCAGGCCAAAAGTGAAATAGAAAGCTCCAGTCGCATTTGTCCTGCACTAAGCTTTCACTTGTAAAAAAAATCCAGATTTAGACTTCTTTTTAATGGTCGATTAAGACAGCCATGTTCTACCATACAGCAATGTTACACATATACAAACAGATATTAAAGCAACATCCATAGCTACAGTTTATCGGCTATATGAATTACACTGTATTAGAGACAGCATGACAATGAGAATAGTCTTTGATATTCCAAATAAATTTCCGGTTTTACTTTGCAATAATCAGCCCACACACAACGTGTAAAGTGCATTAATAACAGAACGTTAAGGTTTTTTCTGCTGTATAAAGCATTATGTCTGATAAAATATATAACCGCTGCAGTATTGGATTACTTTCAATTCGATTAGCCCTTTTACCGCCGATGTCGCATAAATGCACCACGACAAATAGTGCAGTCCCAGATCAGACGCCGCCTTTTTAAGGCGGCGTCTGATCAGGGACTTGACATTTTGTTTCAATCTCTATTTCTATAGCTGTGCTTTATTCCTTTGAAATATGCATTTATTTATCTAATTTCCTTATTGTACCGAATGATTTAGCAACAATTAGATTGCAGACGACAATTAACGTTAACCTTTTGAAAGGCCATTGACTGTCTGTCAAACAGCCTGGGTCCTGATGAGAAACCGAGTTACACAGCGTCTCATCTAGATCCAAGTTTATTTTTCATATGCTCCTGGTGTCGCGGATAGCGGAATAAATGTTAATTATATACTAATACTAATAGAATAATAAAACGAAACACGGTTTTCCTAAGGTTGACACAGCACAGTGACCTAATTTTTGCAATAATCAGTGATTCTTGATTAATGAAAAATATGATAATGAATTGGATTAGTCTAGCTGGGTACATATTCATGGTTTGTGTAAGAAACGACCCTATTCATAGGGCAATAAACATAGAAATGTAGAAATACCAATCAGCACATACATTTACATATACAAACATGTATAATCACAGTTCGTTGCCTTATGTATGACAAACGATAGGATAGACATATTTTATTATAAATGTCGTTTCCACAGAAGCATTCAGCATAACTTTCTTCCTGCATTAAGCTACCACTTGCTTTTCATCACAGGTGCCCTTCGCATGTTATGTCTCAACAGCAACAACAACAACAACTCCATCACAAATACATTATTTTTTAATCACATGTCATAAGTATCTTAAACATACCAAAAGATAGTTTTCTGACCCAACCAAAAAATAAAAAATGAAAAGAAATAATAAAAAAAAATCGTGAACACCCCTGCTTTATATAATAAGTACTTATTATATATAACAGGGGTGTTCGCGATTTTTTCTTTTTTTTGTTAACATACTTAACTTGAAAGTTTGGATCCTGATGAGGCACTGCGTTACTCAGCGTCTCATCTAGATCCAAACTGTTTGCATTTGATATCACAGACCAGCGTACGTGGTACTGAAAGGTTTAATACCAGCGTAGACCAGATGTTTCGCTGTTTATTGAATAATATTGATGAGTATTCAAACGATTCATTATTCTCATTCAAATATTTGTTCACAAACTGAGAACAATAACAATTATAATTGAAATACTGTTGAAACATTGTCATTCGAATTTTGGCTTTTTTAAAAAACAAACTAACTTATCATCTTAATCTATACCGTATAGCTGGCCTTTACAAAACAATTGGATCCAGATGAGATATCGAAGAAGTTGTCAGCGTATGAGGCTATTGGGCATTCGATCGTTTAGTTGGATCAACTCTGGAATAAATAATGTAAATTTTCAGCAGACAGTATAGCATGCTAGCAGTAACAACAATTCCCTCAGCTTTAAATCAACAGCATGGGAAAACTCATTTAACTCATTCCCTCCTATTGACGCCTTTTGACGCCTCTGTACAAGATATATTTGAAACCACCGTGTTAAATAAATAGGGCATTTGCTCCTGAGGAGCACTGCTCTATTTATCACAATGGTGTAAAAGCTACATAATTCTAAAATGTTCCTTTCCTGTAGTAAATAATTATTTTCGGTAGATTTATTTAAAGAGGTTGTTTCTAAAAACAGTCTAGGGAGGAATAGGTTAGGAGAAAAAAGAGACCAACTTGAAAGGTGCTATCAAATGATGACAACAATGCAATATAACATTTAGCCTGCTGCAGGCGGGTTCGTTATCACATTTGCAAAGATGGTCCATCTAAATGAGATGCAATGTTACTCGGCGCTTCACCAAGATCCATCTAAATAAGATGCAATGTTACTCCAGATTGTTTGATAATCAACTTGCATTTCTGTAGAAAATATGAATAGACTTTGCGTTATGATAATAGAGTTGGCGAAAAATTGCCCAAACAAAATGTTACTCGGCAGGCTGACGTTTTAATACCATTATGAACTGATTTATATACATTTTTATTCATGTACTATATTCTTAGACCTAATACATATTTATATAAACCGTGTTATTTGTTAGAACTTTTCCGATCATGCTGGGGTGATTGCATCGTAAATGCTTTGCTGTTGCTCAATTCAACTTCATGCAAAAATGGGCAGGAGACAACTGCTTTGCTTTGCACACAACTTGTCAAGCTGTACGAAAGGTCTACAGTACAACGAACTCATACGTTTTCTAATGTTTGCTTACTTGATCCTGATATCTATTTAAGAAATGAATGACGTGCTTCCGGTGTTCATGAGGTTATGCAACGCATAGCTTTATGAGCAAAGTTAGTGAAGCCCGAAGGGCTTCACGTGAATCTTTGCTCGTAAAGCTATGCGTTGCATAACCTCATGAACACCGGGAGCACGTCATTTATTTCTTATATTTATATTCCATTGTATATCTTATATTTCAACGGATTTTTTTTAAATATTATATACCGGTCACGTAATAGCCGCTATCTAGGTCGTTGCCAGGTTCGTTTCTAACGTAGTAGGATCTCTATATAAGGTATGAAAAATAGTCCCAAACACATATTATAAATATAGAATGAATACAAGATTTTAATCAGTAAATTGTCCAGCTATGTTTAAAGAAAAGATTATCGAGATATTTCAAATCATATATATTTACGAAATGTTGGTATTAAAGCATCTTCTTAAATGTAGGTCGCGGTGTCGAAGCCAATTTACTCACCCGCCATGCTTGATCGAAAGCGGGTCACAACGTTGGATTTTATTCTCGGATTTTTCTTTGTTAACGATAAGGACATTGACTTATTTATGCTTCACTCATTACTTGATAATATATTTTGATACGCCACGGCTGTTAAAGTTGGCAATATTATGTATTCAAGCGATAATTCTCAGTAAGAAGATGCCACATTTCAAATTTTCAGGGCCGCTTGAATCGATTCCCCATTGATAAATCTTAAAATAGGTCATAACTGGGTCAGTACAGTATTACTCCGCGCTTACACATCGGAATTCTGGGAAAAGGAGAACCGACTCAAACCGGTATTGAAATGAACGTTCATGGGAAAATGCAACTTTCTTTTTAGAATAAGGTTATATAAGGACGTTGCAGGGCGAATGTAAATATATCGCAATAACGAATACACCATTATTATGAATCCCTATTTACCATATTACGACCACTGATTACTTTTCAAATTAGTCACACAAACAAATATCCCAACAAGGCACACAGTCAGTGCTTGTTCTTGCAGTTGTGTGATAATAGTTATCGATATTTAGAGCAGTTTCCAAGTTGGTTGGTATGTATGGGATGGTACGGTGAAAGAGGTAGTTTGTGTTCGTATGTGTATGTGTGTGGGGGATACTTGAACGTGTGTGTGTACGTGTAATCGTGTGTACGAGTGTGTACGTGTGTGTGTACGAGTGTGTACGTGCGTGTGTGCTTGTATACATGTATGTGTGAATGTGTTTGGTGTTGTGTGGAGAGGTGTGAGAGATGTGTGATTTGGGTATAGGTGTGCCATGGGAGTGGTGTGGTGTGGTGTGAGTGTAGTGTTGTGTGAGCAGTGCGGTGTTGTACCGTGCTGTAAGGTGATGTGCCGTGCCATGTGGTTTGGTGTGCGTGTGGTGTATATGTGCGTGTTATTGTGTGTCTGTATGTGTCTGTATATGTGTGTTCTGTATGTTTCTATATGACTGTGCCCGTGTCTGTATGTATGTGTATTTGTTTATACACACTTTTACATTATATTTCCAAACATGCTATATAAAGAAATATGAGTGTTGTAATTATGCCCCATTGTGTATTCCAAATGTTTTGGATTAATATGTACATGCAGATCATAAACCAGAATGTACTGTTAGTCACTTCCAACAACTTGTGTATGTTTCCTTCGGGACATGTTTATATCTGCGACAGTCCCTTGCTTGCGTTAATAATACAATTAAAGTGTCAAGGGCATGTACAAGGCGTTTAATATCGACACTTCTTCAATAATAGTAAAGCACGAATGTCGTTAGAACGTAGTTTGCGTCTTTATGAACCTCATGGGGGAAGCTAACGTCACGATATCCAATTTCATTGCATAAATGTGAAACTATTTGGCCAATGTTTTCCCCATTGGGTATTTATCAGTGGTCTGTTCGAGTTGAAGGAAGTTGTTCTCATTTTGTCTGAAAAACATCTTAAATACGTCTTCTTTGTGTAGTTCAGCGATTCCCGAAGTTATACATGAATTAAGCTTTTGAATGCGGGGAATAAGTACACTGTCATTCGCAAACAGTGTACGTTCTCAAGCTTTTGATTGGTCAGATTTGAGCCTCTGGCTCAAATCTGACCAATCAAAAGCTTGAGAACTCAAATCTGACCAATCAAAAGCTTGAGAACGAAACTCAGACTCAACTAAAAGCTTTATAAGCATGGACCCAGATCTATTCAGGGTTTGCACTTTTGTCATTCAAAATCCTCTCGCAAATTTACCATTCTCCAGCATGTTCATACTATATGGATTCTACCAATAAACAATTATGGACTATTCAACTCTGTTCATTCAGCTCTGAAAGAGTTAAATATATTTTAAGTGACCCCACTGCTATAGTAAAACAAATATATGACATGAGATTTCTCATTGAACAGCAGCTCGAGCGAAGAGTAAATATGCTTATATATTTTCACAGCTCACTGGATTTCCATATTTTGCCAATTTATATTCATCGAAAGAGACACTTTGTGCACATAACGATTTGTAAATATTTACTAGAGTGTCCGGACGGCTTTAAAAAGTCTATATGTAATGAGGTGTGCAATATCGATTTCATTTTCAAATAGACGTATTTAATTTGTTCTAAATGTCCATTTTATTATGCAATCATCATTGTTTGCACTGAGTAATTGATAGCTGTATTTAACTGCAGGATGTTTGATTCCCATAAGACTACAGCATACTGCATTGTTAAATTACTTGAAAATTATACAATCGCATGATCTCAAGGAGCTGCTGTTGAGGTTTCATGCTGCTATAGACGCATATCTGATTACATTGCTCATGGTACTTGCCTCAAAGATCAACAATGTCAACCAATAGGAAAATGTAAACATGATATTGCCAAGCTTATAATTGCACTTTTGATTAATCATTTAAGGTAATTAGTAGTTTTATATTAAAGTCCATTTACCTCTAGTAAGAAAACATATTTAGAATTCTTATTTCAATACTGGCGTTTTAACCCTTTACTCCATAAATATGCATTATAATGCCTTTGCAAACAGATTAAACCCAGATCCGACGCCTCCACCTGGAACCGTCCGACTATTTTTAGACCCAACCTCTTCGAATCAATCTACTGAAAAGGACAATTAACTATAGAAAAGGAGAATTTTAGAATTGCATGGTATTGAAAACATTGTGATAAGTAGATCATTTGCTCCTACGGAGCAAATACTCTATTTATCATAATGGTTTTACAGAGGCGCAAAAAGGCGTGGGTAGGAGAGAATGGGTTGATAAATATGCATGATGTCATTATTCCTACATTTGAATATTCAGCATGAGAAGCGAGTAAGATGCGCGTAAATTTAAATATTCAAAATATAAAACTACTTTATTTTTCCACCAAACCTAACTGTTAGCCGAGTGTGAAACAGCTTGGATCCTGATTAGACCGCGAGATACTCGGCGTCTTATCTGGATCCAAGTTGTTTGCAGATATCAGCGTGATAAGAGTTAATTATTTGACGAGCAACAGATAAAGGTGCCTATTCATTTACTAAAATCGTCATTTCTCCACCAACCAATATAGCATAGCCACGCTTTAGATTCGTCTCGAGGTATGGTCACACCGACCATACCTCGAGACGAATCTAAAGCGTGGCTATGCTATATTGGTTGGTGGAGAAATGACGATTTTAGTAAATGAATCGGCACCTTTATCTGTTGCTCGTCAAATAATTAACTCTTATCACGCTGATATCTGCAAACAACTTGGATCCAGATAAGACGCCGAGTATCTCGCGGTCTAATCAGGATCCAAGCTGTTTCACACTCGGCTAACAGTTACTTGTAACGTTTGTAAGTATTACTAAGTAAAAATGGAACAGATCGGATATCCCTTTGAGCAACATTAACCCTTTCAGAGTTGAATTTTAAAATGGGCCATTCCAAAATTTTCATCAGGGAAACATTACCGTGAATATTCAGAGATCTTTTTAAAGAAACGTGTATTATGATACAAGGGGCAGACAATGATGAGAATGCTATTCTTTCATCTAGATCTACTTTGTTTGCAAACGTAACTCGTTCCCGAATTGAAAAGGTTATTAATAAATTAATTCATATTGAAAAATATGGGAAGGCCAAATGCCTGTCCAATTTGACTACATTCCTTATAATTCTATATACTTTTAAATAATCCCAACATAATGTCGAAACCATGGGTCTTGATGCTGTACAAATAATAACAAATAATAACATCCAGGAAACAAATGATAACATGATGAAAATACAAGAAAAATAACGGTATAATTATATAAGGTATAAATCGTCCTTCCTTTAAAAGATATAAATATACTAATTATGGAAAAACAGTAAACCAGGGAGAGCCACATACAAAAAGACACCACAGCAAACATTACCAAACAAGAAACGGCACAGACACAAGACAACACAAAACGTAACGCATATCAAGACGAACAACATTACACATTAAGCATATTAAATAACATTAATAAAATGTATTAGCTACTATACGTTTCAAGAATTAAGATTAATTCGTGTACTACATAACGCAAACTGTTCAGACAATTCTTCTAGTATTCATCAAATTGGCAGATACGTAACTAGACAAAGTCTATTTAACTTCAATTCCAGGCTAATCAAAACTCACAGGAGCTGACGTTCACGGTGATCTTGATATTGTATTACCAGCAATAAAACCGAGACCACGGGGTTATGCTGAATCACGCGGATGTTTTTTTATCGTCAAAAGCTGAACCATATTTATATATTTTTCCCAACACATTGCTGTCCTCAACTTAATTGATATCGGCATAGACAAGCTTGCAACTGACAATTTCGTAAACATGCACTTGAAACTATCAACAGATGCGCGGTTGTATGTCATTTTTCTCTTGTTCAAACACAGCAGACATTGTTTCAGTGTTCCCCAGTCCATATTATCTGATCGACAAACTGTACTTTTAACTTTAACTTCACTTGCTCTCGGGGGATCACTTCCCTTCAGAATTTATAAGCTTCACAACAGCATGTGTTAGGTGCTTGTGTGGCGGCCGTAAAACATCGCCCCGTACTTCATTATCAGTGTTGTTATACCTTCTGATCCTTCGAGATCATGAATTTCAGTATTACTTGATCTGAAAATTGAATACCGCTTAAACCGGTGTTAGGGGGCCTTGAGCAGTGTTGCACTTTCAATTACTGTTCATGAACAGACTCAATAAAACCGAGTCTGCAATTGTCTTTTTTTGTGTTGCAATTTTTGCTCTCGGGGGATCACTTCCCTTCAGAATTCAAAATAAAATAAAGTTGACCCTCAACATTCACTTCAAACAATTTCAATTGATTTTCATATTATAGTAAAACTCAATAGTTTGAAGTTTTAGTAATGAAGAATTCAGAACTCTGTATGTAGGTGACTGCTTAATGCAGGATGGAAGTCATGCAGAAAGTCCCATTTGAAGTTTTCTGCATATATGTCATCATGCATTAAGCTGCTACCTGATTTAAAGACCGATGGTAATAATTGTGTTCTAATTAATATTTGTGTACATACGTCAATAAGCCACAATGCCATTTATTTCTACACGCTTTAGTATACCCATGTATAGCAAGGTAGGCAATGAAAAGGGAATTCTATTCCACAACAAAGAATAGCGAATAGTAAACTACCTGCACAGTAAGTTCTATTCGTGATGCAATAACCGAGGGAATGCCATAACGAAGTTAACATATTGACGTACACAACCTTATACGTCGGACTCTGGGGCAAACCAGTCAGCACATTCCGTTATTTTTGCTTTTACAGAAGGAAAATAGTATCTCCTTCCATTCGTTCATTAGTTCTTCAGTGCAACGTGAGAGGCACCAAAACGTGTGTTAACACCGAAGTATTCCTAAATAGATGATCTTCTTATTTCTTCCGTTACATTGTAATATGAGTAAGTAACCAGTGTCCTTTATCATAATATATTTTCATTGTTTTAGGCAAATTGAATACTTAGTTCACTTGGAAATGTCAAAAGCTACCAGGGTTCCACTGACATTTGAAATTGTGACAACTCCGTAAACTAGATTGACCATTATTGAATACCTTACTATAAATAGTAACAAAATTGCCGTAGAAAACTGTCATTACGGAGTCATGTGACCAAGCCATAATGGCCCGGCGGGTCCATTATCCATAATCGGCCCACGATCTTTTTCACGTTCAATGCGTTGCTGTTATCAACATAGCTCTAGATCTAGATCTATTCAAACATGGCCGGAGAAAGGGGTTTAGACGTCGTTGTCAAATCGTATTCTAGATCTGGAAATCTGTAAAGTTTATACAATCGTAAAATTCTATTAGAAATCAATTTCTTTGTTTGTATTGATCGGTACTACCTGACTTTGTTTATGTTATTAAAAAATGACAGTTGTGACGTCATTATTTCACGTCATCCATCGGAAGTTCTCAAACAAATTTTATTAGTTAAAACAATGCAGTCAAAATTAATTAATATTAAGTCATCGTTAGTGTTAGTGATTATTACGTCTGACTACATATTTTTCGGCGGGGATTCGAATCCCCAGGAAGGCATAACTAGATCTAGTCCTTCCTCATTTTTTAAAGTAGATCTATTTCTGTGGTTCGTTTGGATGGTAGATTGTGTTGAAATGATAGGTGACATATAGATCTAGTGAAAATTATAAGATATTCAATAAAAAGGTCAGAATATGGCCTGTGTGTGTATTCTGGCCATAATGGCCAGAAGGCACACACAGGCCATATTTTAAACTCTTACTAGTGCCGGATATAAAAGATATACATACTTACCTTTATTTTCAACCAGGCTTAAAGAATCATACACATTTGAGTTAGTACTGTATGTTCCTAACACTTATCCCTCAATGAGAAAACAGTGTCTGGTAGAATTTGTATCTGGCGCAAAATTCACGTCTTACGAATCGATCAGGGTTTGAGAAACTATTAATCGTGTGCCAAACGGTTAGGATTCTGATAAGCCACCGATTTACTAGGCGTCTAATATTGATTTTAAATGTTTGCAAATGTGACTCAATTCGCGAATAATACAATAAGGATTGAATCGTTACATTATTATTAGAATAAAAATGAACGGATTCCTGTTATACAAATGTAGTTTCTAGTGCTAACAGCTGTAAACGCTCGGGGAGTGTACAGAGTTAATAAAACGTGTTTCTATTTCGAGTTTCCGTCAGGAGTTTCATTTAGGGTAACCCATGTTTAAATTAACGAACAAAGAATCCACAAATACATATCCGGTTATACTGATTGAAACGTCAATCATTTAAAGCTTCACACAATGCTTAAGTCATGCTCTTACGTTGTTTTCTGACCAGCAGGCAGTTAAGAGGTCAAGTTTGACAGATGAAACATCAGCTATCGTCCCAACATTGATCTTACAATACAGGCTGCCTTTGATTTTGTATGTCAATATTCCACAAGAAGTTTCAGGTCATGCAAGGCTGTGTTGGAAGTCACATGTGTACTATGAATTCTATATTAATGTTATTTACAACTGTTTGATCTAACACGTTAATTTCAAGTAGTGCCACTGCATTGCATGAGAAAGGTCAAGGATGCTTTGAATTTATACATCAAATATCTAGACCATAGTATGTAAGGAGTAATTGTTTTGTTGTAAAAATGACACCTTTGCTGTTTCATACAAAACCTTGAATCAGATACACATCTCCTACAATAAGTTAATACATGGTAACATATACCGCTGTTTGTACTATATGATACTTCATTCGTCTCGTTCTTGCATTTATCCCCTCGTGCAATTGTTGTCAGCTAATGTGCGACCATGTTGATTACATGATCCATCTCCCATTGTATTTACAGTAGAACTTGTCTTAAGCGACCATTTTGTTTATTTAAAAAACATATAGTTGCTTAATGCAGGACAAAATTATTACAAACAGTTTTAAGAACTTTCTGTATTACTTTCGACCTACATAGACGATCACCTGTCTTAACAGCCCATAACGAGGCATCTTCTAGATGGTGGCTTAAGACAGGTTTTACTGTATTATGCTGTGTAATTCATCTTCAGTTTACGTGTAATATTCTTTCAGTGTCGGTTTTTATATATGACGTCACGTTCTTGGACGTGCCAGTCTAGTTTGTAAGACGCACACTCCAGTCTGTAAGTTCCACACAACGTTAAACGGATGGTATTAGATCCTAATGCTTTTAATAACACTTTATGGTTGAAACGAGCTGTCATTTGAGAATGTTGGCTCCCTTTTCTGCATTGTTTGTGTCTGAATTATTGTCACATATTTCCGCGCTTTTAGTACACAGAAATATTACTATACATTTTTTAACAACTTCACCATTCTGATTTATAGCAGCTGACGTCTTGGGAGAATCTGAGACGGAGGTGTGCTGAAATGTGTCAACTTATAATGTATTTCCCTCATGTAAACGACTTTTTATGCGGTTGCAAAAAGATTAGACCCAAATCAGATGTCTCCTGTATGTGCCGTCTGATCAGGGTCTGCTCTATTTGGTTATGGTGAAATATAAAATTTCTACCTGAGCCAAAATATCCGGTGTACACATGCCATCTTCAAATTTCATCTTATGAATATCCATGATGCTATTATTCCTTACATGAATACTAAACAGGAAAATTTGTTAATTGTTGAATCATTATACCCCCACAAACAAAGTTACTTATAATAATTTTGTCCTTTATCCTTTCTTTCCACATTGCTATGCTATTTGTCAATCCCCTGGAAAATTTAGAATTGTGTTGTTTTGAAATCCTTGTGATACATAGAGAATTTGCTCCTATAGCAGCAAATACTCTATCTATCACAATGGTTTCAAACGGTGACTTTTACCGGTGGTAAAAGGTGTCAATATGTTTGCAAAATGCGACTTAAGTTGTGGTAAGCTGAATTAGGTTCAATATAACTAATACGTTTGAAAACGATAAACCGATTACTATGCTCGTTGCATAGATATGACGAATCACAAATATTAATTTGAGGCTCAGGTGCGCCTTACTTGAATATAGTTTTCCATTGTCTAAATATCAACCTGAAACAGTATATCTATCTAGTGGTATTCAACTAAAACAACACATAGTTTTTTAAATCGACGTTTCAGTAAAGTACAACAGGTCAATAGTCAAATAAAGTGCTGTATCTGGTCCATTATACATATAACAATGAACTATTCAGGCAGAGAGTGGCATTTTAAACCGAAAATAAAAGGGATGGTGAAATTGGTATTTTGCTCCATACTTTCATAGCAAATCCCAACGCAATATTGTATTTGAATACCATTTGAAACTTTGTAGAATATCTCACAGAGTTATAATTATATAGTGTGTAGCATCAATTGGATATGAATATACTACAATGTTTGCAAAGTTGTTATATCATTGGTTACCGCATATTGAATATCAAACCTGTACTCAATACATACGCCTTTATATGCCTTTGAAACAGAGTGGACCCAGATAAGACCGCTTGTCTAATCATGGTCTGCTTTGTTTGCTATAAAAAATATAGGTATGATTCTACGTTTCTGCCGTTGTCAAATATTTGTGTTTCCATGCGCTATTATAACAATTAACCTAATTAATAGTTATGATGTTAATATTTCTAACATTTCTTACATGAATATTCATGGAATAAAGGGCTAAGCAAGCACATTCGTGTTATTGGTATACATAATGATTACTGCTATATACAATGCCAACTAAAATCATCTGCAGTTCTGAGTTACTGGTATATACGATGCCAACTAAAATCCATCTGCAGTACTAACTGGGTTACTGGTATATACGATGACCACTAGAAAACATCTGCAGTACTAACTGGTGTGCTGGTATATACGATGACAACTAAAAACCATCTGCAGTACTGAGTTACTGGTATATACGATGACTACTAAAAACCATCTGCATTACTAACTGAGTTACTGGTATATACGATGACAACTAAAATCATCTGCAGTACTAACTGGGATACTGGTGTATAAGTAAAACCCCTCTAATGCGACCACTTAATGAACAAACATGGCTGTCTTCATAAGCAGGTGGTTACTTAATGCAGGACGAAAGTTATGCAGAAAGCTCCTCTGCATAACTTTCGTCTTGCATTAAGCTACCACCTGCCTTTACAATTCTGAATTATGCCCCTTTTTGGTGGTCGCATTAGAGGGGGTTTTCTGTATACTATATACAATGACAACTGAAATAATCTGCAGTACTATCTGGGTTACTGGTATATACGATGACAACTAAAATCATCTGCAGTACTTACTGTAAAGGTGTTTTATTGTATCACACATCTACAATGTGGTTAACGCAAACATGAACTAACATACATGCACGATTATTAAATAATATTACAAAGCAACATAAAATATGCATGCACATGAAATGGGAATGTTTTAGTAATATCCATTTGTAGTATTTCATTAGAGTATGTTCTGTTGTAACATTCCTGTATTTGATGCAAAGTGTATTTACCCAGCAATACTGGTTTTTTTACTATTGACATTCGTTATCAACATTTCATTAACGTTTTCCATACTGAATAGTTTATCATTTAAGTTCATGCAGTACGAACGTTTACGTTATGACCTGATTGTTCCTCACCAGTAATGTATTTGGAGTCCAATTACTTGGTAGCTGTAAAGCTACAGGTGTTCATAATGTATAATTTTACTGTATAGACACTACTAATCGACAATGATGGATCATCGTCACTATCCACCCTGACCATTCAACATTGAAATGGTTTCCTGCATGCATTGGATGTCGCATGCCTTTGTTGTTCTCCTGACGCTCCTTCAGTTAAGGCAAAATATTTCTACTCTTGTCCACGACATCTTTCTGAAACCGTTCGTCCACAAAACACATGCACTTTCTAGTGCTTTCATCTGCTTCCGTATCATTTCTCGCTGGTTGAATGTGGTTAACGTTTACCATGGAATTAATACACTGTTCATGCGTTGCCCCAGTCTGTATGTACGCCTGAAGGATGTGTCCACAGGAACCTTGGAGATATCATGTCCCAGGCTATGAATTATCCTAGTCCTCAGTGAACCAGGAAATAGGACATTTGACTTGGAACTTTAAGGTTACTAGTTTGCCATCGTCGAGGGCATTCGCGTGTGTGTGTCGTTCTGTATATGTTATTATGGTTGATGTATGTTGTTTTCATTCCGTGGGTAATCGCCATTACTGAACGTTAAAGGTTCAGTGATATCACTAATTGGTTACATTACGCGTATTACAAGTAGCATGACCTTTCTTGCCAATGTGTTATAGTTTGGCTTTATACTGACTAAATTAGAGATGAAAGGGTATCAAATACCATTGAGACAATATCCTTATTCTGATATATTAATACTGAAAACGTCTATATTCAACATACGGGTTAGTTTATTAAGTTATTAGATACTTGTTACTTCCTTAACCCATTACCTCATAGTCTACTTTTAGACACAACCTCTTCAAATAAATCTACCGAAAAGGAGCATTAACTAGAGAAAAGGAAAATTTTAGAATTTTGTAGTTTGAAACCATTGTGATAAATAGAGCATTTGCTCCTATAGGAGCAAATGCTCTATTTATCACAATGGTTTCCCAAAGTGAGTTTTACAGAGTCGTCAAAAGTCGTCAATATGAGGGAATGGATTAAGAGTGAATAGCCTGATAAATCAAGACAGACAAGCGGTTTCATTGCATTGCCAGTCAAAGTCAAAGAACCATATGGTATTGGTCTCACACTGTTTAAGTATGCCCTCGTAAGTGGCACTAGGTGTCAATGGGTTATGTTGACTAACATTTACTTGCCTCAGTTTAATATAAAACTATGGTAAGTTTAATTAATTGAAAAGGGCGATTATACATTTGATTGATAGGTTACTTTCTGAACACATTCTTCCCCTGTGATAGTAAGAGGGTCTGGGTTCAAGTCCCAACAGAAAGTGTTGAATGCCCATTCATCATGGTTGACCTCAAATGTAATGCATCTTAACTTGCTTCACAAACAATGTATAGCACAACCATAATATATTCTCAAGGATTGCACGCACGGTAAACCAAAGCACGGAATCGGCCATATTGTTTTCAAGAACAGCCACCTTTGAAATAATAAGGATTTTACAATATATTTATTGCGAAACTGTTATAGTTGTAAAACTGTCTAAATTCATATTGCAATTGCTTGCCACTTTCAGTTTAATTAATAATACATGTTCAACTGTTTCAACATCCAAACCAGTTTCACAATAACATTGTTTCATTTCTCAGCTCGGTATTCTCTCTCCACATTGTCCCTGATTGCGCATACTTTTATCATTCCTGTCAATTTTCAAACACACGTGTTCAAAAACGGGTGCTATTTGGACAATGTCATATGTTGCTGATAAGCCTATATTTGCAACTGCCTTCGAAATAATATAAACAAACACACGAGCCACTAGTTTGGTTTCGTAATTTGTTGGTAAATGAAAATGTGGTAAAGTCAAGCAGGAAGAGCCGCACACAAGACGCAACCACCACCAAAACATCGATAGAAAATAAGTGACAGACACACACACACACACACATGTACACACACATGCACACGCACACGCACACGAGACGAACATCTCTAGCATCAACAATCGCACAGGTACAAAAACACAAAGACACAATTGGGCTTTGGTCTCAACCAGGTGTGTCCTATTAAGATATTTGTAACTACTAGCAACTGCATTCACTGCATCAGTAACTCATTTGTCCTGTTTACATCCCAACCAGTTTTACAATAACTTTATTGTAAAAGTGATGGCGAGTTTTCTATCAATCCAGCCAATGTTCAACCATAGAAATAAACGATATATTGTTGGTCAAACCGACTTAGGCTTTGTTTGCACCCGGATGTGTCCTATCAAGATGTTCGCAATTATTAACAACTGCATATAATACACCTGTGACTATTTTGTTTTGCATCTAGAAAAACATAATTGCAATTCTGGCGTTTATTGCAAAACTTGTTGGCAAGTAATTGCAATACATATTTGGACACTTTTTACCTCCCAACAAGTTTTGCGATACATTTATTGCGAATGTTGCTGTAACACAGCAGTCATGACACGGTATTCCACTCTGCTAATACTAGGGAATATTGGATATATCCAGTGTAGTCATAATTATTTAGTATTAAGTATCAATATTAACCCATTAGCGCCCAGTTAATTCTTCCATGATTATATATTGGATTAGTCAATGTTTGGTCTAAGGGATGCCTGGCCTAATTTTTCAATTTCGTTTTGTTTTATTATGAAATTCCTATCAGCAAACAGTGTAGACTCTGATCAGACGCCGCATTATGCGGCCTCTGATCAGAGTGTACACTGTTTGCCTATGTCCCATATATGGAATCGTGGGTAAAAATGAGTGTGTCATTTTGTGGGCCAAATGTAAAACAGCGTTGACCCTATATTGCTCGGGAATCTCATCTAGGTCTGAAGGCTGTTTGAAAATGCAAGTCAGGTCGCGTTAATCACCGGGATCAATAGTTCATATTCAGAAACAAAAACACACCTCATGCAAATGGTCCAGTCACGACTTTCTCGTACATTAAGCATTATTTCGATAAATTATGACATTTTCCTATAATACGTTTATTGTCCAAACGCATGTAAAATGTCCGTAATACGCCTTTTGTTGACGATACACTATTAAAATGACCATGCTTCGACGTTACATGCACGTATGCGTCTGAGGTCATCCTCAATCACCTGTGTGGTCAGTGTTTGAATTCTAGAAACGTGTGGATAAACTGAGACTAGAACGTAACATTTGTATAACCTAAGGGATTGATCTCTGTCAAGGATTGAACTAAAGAAATTCGAAAACAATGAAAGTTCCCTTGATGCATTGTAAGCAAACGTCTGACTTAACTACCTAGCAATATACTGTAAATTTCACTTCAATGTTACACTGTAAATTGATGTCATACGAAAAACAACGGCCATTCCTGTAATACACTAATAAATTATTTACATATTCTGACTGGCAAAGATATCAGGTTTAGGTGCTTAGATAAAAGGAAAAATACAAGTTCGTGTTTTCCTTGATATATATTGTATTTTCATCCAATAGTACACATTTCCCATCTGTCAGAATTACGTTTATGTTGTCATATTTATAACTGTCAATGAGTTTGAATCAAGGAACAGATCCATTATTCCGATCCCCGTGATATTTCAATCAAGATACTGACCAGAGCTACAGATAAAGGTGCCCGCTCAACTACTAAAATTATAATTTCTCCACCAAACCCTATGTTGTTGCAACCCGTAAGGGGCGTCTCATCGAGACGATTCTTAAGAGTGGTGACAATATAGAGGGGTGGAGAAATAAAGAAGTTAGTTTGGAAAATATTTTAATTTACACATCCTATCTGGAGCTCTGCTGACAACACGATGTGTAGCCATTTTTGCACCGCCTATACATAAATAATAAAAAGCATTCGTCTGGATTTTAGATGTACATATATTGAACACATGCACGTACAATTTATATAATGAGCGTCCTGGAGAGAGAAATGCGTTTCATGTTTTAATTTAAAACTGGTCAAGGCAAGCAATATGTTGGTGCGAAATGGACCGTATGGACAGTTTTTAAGCTAAAATCATTGCATTCGTTGCAATATACGCCTTATGCATTTACTTTAACGGCTACTCAGTGATTCAAAAGCTATACTATGATAAGTTAATTCACACTTATGATTTCTTATTGATATATACATACCGCAGTCAAATACATATACACTGTCTATAGTACAGGTAATGTAATGATAAAGTAAACATTTCGCTTACCCTGTGCTTCTTGACTTTGATTGCGGCATATGTTTTTCAGTTATAAGTAGTTGACTAACGTCAGTTTGAGCTTTAAAACAAAGCATGAAATGATTGTGAGAAAACGCACATGAATTATCAAGATACACGTACAGAATGAAACTCGAGTAACTCGAGCCTATAACGGACGTACATTTTATAGGGTATTAAAGGGTAGGCAGTTTCTGTATTCCCATTTGTGGTGTGCGGTGGTCTAGTGGTAACGTGCTTGACTACCAACCCGGAGGTCCGAATCCCGGTCCCTGCCGGAAATTTCAGAGATGCTTTTCAGTGTCTCCCACCCGCACCATCCAGGGGCTAAAATGTGTACCTATGTGGGTCATTAGCCTGTACTGCGGCGGTATGATTGTGCCATATGTTAGCAGTGTTCAATATTGTAGGCGAATGACTCAATGACCAGGGGAGTAAATGTACAGTCGGCTGAGCGGTCCTTCGGACTGAAAGAAGACTATAGCTAGGTACTTTGTTTGCTTCATATCCTGATACAGCATACTGACACATGTAATGCACATTAATAGTCAAGCCGGTATTATATACTGAATACATATCACTCGTTTTCAGCTTAGATGGTACATGTTTGCATGCATAGTCTTTTGTGTAGCTTTCTCTTCCGCTCACCGTTTTCGACCAGGTTGGTATCTGTATCTATAATTATGTTTTTAGTGCATGCACTCCATTTTAGATAAAACGTTATGTAGCAAATTATTAATATACTTATTACATGTTAATGAATTAATGATATGTATTTGAATGAAAACAAACACAACTTTGTAAAAGCTATTGCATCGTGTTCTCGGAAAATAGATAATCTCTTCCGTTAAATACCTTCTTGTGTTGGTACGCATCTGAACTAGTCTGCGAAATGCTCATCGGCGGCTAGAGGATGGTTAACACTATGTATTGTAAGTTTTTCAGTTCAAATAATTATCATCAAGGCGGTACTTCCATCTTCCCCCTATTGTATGTTTGTTTTGTCTTTGTGTGTCTCTTGATGTTTTTATAGTTATGTACATTTGCTGTTTCCTTGTGTTGCTGTTCGGGCGACTGTTTGTTCTGTATGTGGTGTTTCCTGCATGACTCATTTTTGTACTTTGCTTAGTTTTGATTAATCTTGATTATAAACATATACAAGTTATTTAATTGGAAAAGTAGTAAAGTGAAGCAGGCAAAGCCACATACAAGACGCAACCACCACCAAAACACCGATAGACAGCATGACACACACACACACATCACACCCAAACGCACACTCACACACGAAATGAACACAGAAAACACCAAAAGACACACAAGAACCAGAGACAAACGTTCCACACATGAACAAAATCACAAGCACAAAGACGCAAGACAAACAAAAGGAAGGGTGACAAAGAGAGTACCGCCTTGGCACGGTCAGTAGCTAAGTTTCGTAAAGCAAAGAATTGAAAACACTTAAAAAGTTCGATATGTGTTGAACAAAAACACCTCATAGAAACCCGATCAAATCGATTCTAATAAGTATCTTTATATCGCAATAACCATTATGTACCATTTTTACATCTCAGAATCACCAAATTAATGATTGCACATACATGTATCAGTAAGTCTTTTTTAACATATGTATATAAGTAATTTCAATATTTATAAGGACAAGACAATTTTGTTAAATGATCAGTTTGACTCGACATTATGTGTATTTCAGCTTTTTTGACAACATTAGTATAGCTTTAAAGAAGCTGGAAATGCGCCTTAGCCAATGGCATGCACTCGCCTACAGACTTGTTTCAGGAAACCCTGCTTGCACGCAATCGCGTATTTGAGCACAGCGTTTACCTCCTTCGCTGCGAAATATTTTTCGAATGCTCATATGAGTGTCTGCTTCATGTTTCAAAGTGGAGTTTTATTCAATTTATTTGCACAAACATAATAACAATGTCAAACAGTTTGGATCCTGATAAGACGCCGAATTACTCGGCATATATTCAAGATCTACATTGTTTGTAAAGGCGGGCATGGTTTCGTCATTTGCAGCGAACGAGTTAATGGCATGTACATGTAGTATGATAACATGTTATTTACAAGTAATACGTGCGCTATGACGCACACAGTATTACGACAGTGATGGCACTAACACGGTGCATTCGCTATGTGTTGCGGCTATATCGTATACATAATGCATTGACATAAAACATTGATTCACTGCATCTAGAGGGATACTGTAATAGTCAATATACAGCTGCTTTCTATTATTGTTTTAACTCTTTAAATCACATATCATTTAGTTAAACTCTTTCAAATGGATATTCGGGACCCATTTTGTGTCTTTCTGAGGGGAATGCATGTAGTTTGTCGAAAACCTTTGATTCGTGCAGATTATTTTATCTGGGTATAAAATATGCCCCTTTTATGGAACTGTGGGAAGTTGGGAGGTTGTGGGTTAAACAGTTTTTCACGATGGAAAGTAAATATCACAAGGTATGCCTAACAAACAACACTTTCAACCATGTATGCAATGCAACGCCGAATACATGTAACAACTGAATTTCGTAAATGAACCGATCATTGGATGATAGGGTATTGTTTAGTGAAAAATAAAACATTGGTGTTCCTCAACACATATGAATAGATAAATATGTACTTCAAATATGTCTGACATTTGCATCCATCACAATAAACACCAGCTGTACTATCGATGATAGTGGTTTGCCATTCAAAACACTTCTGACACCTACTTAACAAAGCACTGTCTATCAATTTATTTCTTATGGCATGGTAAATTCAGCAACATATCTCGTGTTGAATATTTAGCATCAACTAATGTCTCATTACAGGTCGTCATCAAAACACCAGCCCCGTATTCTTCAAAATAACACACACACGTTAATAAAGGTCCCGTACCTGTAGGAGGTTGAGGATTAACGATGAATAAAATAAGTACAACTCTATGTAAATACCATTAATGAAGAAATATTATAGTTTCTTTAACATAAAAATGTTATCTTAATGCATACTCACAGTAACGCAGAACGCTCCCCCAGGGGAACCCGGTGCACCGCTTTTATTCTGCATTAAGCAACACCAAGTGTGCGAAATAGGAGATATAATTACGGTATGCTTACGGTATGCTTGGAATATAAATGACAACAAATTCTGGCATTAAAAATGTCAAAATCGGCCCCTATTGCAACTGTTTATATAGGTAATCATCAGTTCTCCGCTAGCATGTACAGAATTAAGGGCTACAGGGTGAACCGAAGAGCATTTGACCTAGATAACATATACTACCGTTCAAACGCCATGCATGATTCTATCATTGATGTGGGGTTTCATGTGGCACCCCCTGTCTAACTTCCATTTTATATTTGTTAACCCTTTCCCTGTTCTACATTTAGTCCAAATTATAATACCTATTGAATATTCATAGACAAAATGATTAAAATGAGATATGGAAAGTGGAACATTGTAGCCATTTTAGAAACTAAAGAAGCGTATCTTTCACATTTCATTAGCAAACAGAGGAGACCCTGATCAGACGGCTCCTATAGGAGCCGTCTGATCAGGGTCTGCTCTGTTTGTAAATACGTGAACACACACACTTATATTAGGGAAAGGGGTAAAAATAGTTTCGTAATGAGATAAGATCATGATGAAATAATGTTAAAAAATGTATGTGACTGTATCTGACTATTATACATGCTAACATTCAGAACTTGATTTCAAGTTCAAAGATTACTTTGATAATATATATGCCCCAGTCAGTTTCTGTACATTCATCATGTACGCTTGATTTCCCGCAAGAAAAGCAAGTATCTCAATCAAAAGTGATAGAGTGTGAGTATCCAATTGAGACATTGTGCACACACACACCAAGCTAGATAATTATATCTAGTTTGGAATACTTATATATAGAAACTGGTGACTTATATTATATTATAGCATTATTGATAGTACCATTGAGCATGGCTTCAAAGAAAAGTATTTATTCTACTGTTAAAAATCAAGTGCAAGTCCAACTAGCAACAATTATTAAGAGGGTCATCTCTAAATTGCCAACATTCATTTTATAGCAGTTATCATTCAGTGCAAAATGTCTGCAATATTACACATACTTTACATAAATGTCAACGGAAGTGTGACGTATGCTTTAGATGCAGTTATTTTGTCTTTTATCAGACCTACTTCATCATACCCATGGACGACTATAACTAAATTCATCTGCTCTAACACAATGTCAAAGTGTTGTTCTAACAAATGTCGACTTTGATTTAACTGTTTCTCGTTAGACTTAAGCCTGCTACGGAAACCTTTGTCGGTAAAAATGTAATCAACTGCAGCTATCACAGATAATTTATATTGTATATCTGATCAACTGCACTGTCAGAGTATCAAACAGTTGGGATCCAGAAGAGTCGCCGAGTTACTCGGCGTCTCATCTCGATCCAAACTGTGTGCATAGGTCATCACTCATTCGCATTAAACAAGATAATGGTGATTACGTACAACACTTTCCACAGCGGAAATCCATTTATCTTATCTTTCCAATAAAACATTTTACACCCATATAAATTGCCTAATCAGACGGGCTAGCTAATTATTGTATTCTTCAAATATTCGAAATACAATTAATGTGGCGAATAATGCATTATATAATACACAATATTGTTGTTATTAACCCCTTTAGTACAATGAAGACGGGCATGTGATATCATATGCAAACAAAATGGATCTAGATCTAGATGAGACATCGAATTATTTGGCCTCTCATGAGAATCAAAACTTGTTGACACGTTTTATACGGAAATTGAACAGGCGCCCACTCTAAAAACTTGAAGCAAACAAAGATCTGTATAGCAGACGACGATGCTGGCACTTGAAGAGGTATCGAATATACTGAATGTATTTTTCTTGGTGCGTTTAACCCTTTCGGTGCCAAATATCTAATTGTCGTCTGCTAACCACATTTGGTAAATCATTTGGTAAAATAAGGACATGAGATAAATAATTGCAAATTTCAAAGGAAAAAGCACAGATATAGAAACAGAGTTTGGGACAAAAAGTGAAGTCCCTAAATAGATGCCGCATTGAAAAGGCGGCGTCTAATCTTGGACTGCACTATTTGTCGTGGTGCATTTTTGCGACATTGGCGGTGAAAGGGTTAATATTGTTGACATATTACTTAACAATCACCAAAATAAACGTAGGTACCATAAAGTAGGTGTTATTAATTGACTTAAACATACAGAGTAAATTTGCACTGAACTATTAAATGTAGCAATATGTAGAACAATGAGCACGCTACGTACAGTTAGATTTCGATATGTCGAACTTCAAGGGACCATACAAGTTACTTCGAGATAACTGAAGTTCGAATCATCCAAATTCTAATCTGAACAATTTCTGAAGCTGCCACATGTGGTTCTAGAGATATGCGTAGTGATACATTGTAGAACAATTTTGTATTGTACATTTTGGAAGGGCCGGCCTTTTAGTTCGAGTATCCCGAAGTTCGAGTTATCCGAGTTCAATATATCGAAGTTCAACTGTAAATATATATCTACTCAACTCAGTTTATCCCATGTAGTTCCGAAATACAAATGAGGTGCATTAACACGATATATATTTGGTTTGATTTCTTCTACATAATGCGGTTACTTTTCAACCCTTATCTGAAATCACTTTTTGGGTCGTGTGCAAATTTGACTACTTCCGATTCGATCAAGCCTTTTAGAAACGTATTACCGAGTAGCAAACAGTGTAGATCGTGACAAGATGACTGGTTACTCATATGGATACAAGCGGTTTGTAAATGTGAGTCAAGTCAAAGATAGTAGGAAAGAGGTTAAGTATTTGTTGAAAAGAAATATATTTAATTCTTTTATCAGCATAATTGCTAATGTTCAGTATTGTCGGTACTGTATGTAAGCTTTGTAAAGACCATGATATGTGTGGTATTCCTTTTGAAAGAATGGATAGTGGTTTAGTTCGATTATTCTTTGAATCAGACTTTTAATAACTGCTCATGAACAGACCCAAAATTAAACCGAAACAGCACTTTTCAAATTCCTGGTTTTGCTTTCGAGTGATTTCCTACTTTCAGAACATTTCACTACAGTTAAGTGCTAGTGTAGCGGCCGTACTTTATGCCCAGTGTTAGAGGACTTGAGTAGTGTTGCACCCCATGAACAGATTCAATAAAACCGAGTTTACAATTTTCTCTTTTCACATTCCTTCTTTTGCTTTCCAGGGATCTCCTACTTTCATTTCACATTTCATGTGACAACAATTATTAAAGATACCAATTATTAATGAACAGTACAATACAGTTTGGCTAACACGAGCGCTCAATGTAAATTCTGAAGAGAGGTGATCCCCCAAAAGCAAAAATTGCAACACAAATGGGGAAATTTTTTATTGAGTCTGTTCATGAGCAGTAATTGAAAGTGCAACACTGCCCACGCCCCCTAGCACCTGCTTAAGCGGTATTCAATTTTCAGAACAGAAAGTACTGAAATTCTTGATCTCGAAGGACTGTCTACTTTTGGATGTATAACTTTATAAAGTTCCTATATCATGTTTGCCCTGCATTAACTCATTCCCTGCTATTGACGCCTGTTGACGCTTCTGTAAACGTTACTTTTTGAAACCATTGTGATCAACAGAGCATTTGTGCCATATGAACGAATGCTCTATTTATTATCATAAGTATTGGTTTCAAAAGTATACATTTCTAAACATAACTTTTTTTCTAGTAAATCTCATTTTAGCTGATTTATCAAAAGAGATATTTCTACAAATAGTCTAGGAGGGAATGGGCTAATTAACCATTTATTTTTACAGTCATCTGTGTTAGTTAATCACGTGGTCACTTTAGTGAGAGCAATTTTCTTTTTGCATTGCTATTTTTGCTTTCGAACGATCTCTAACTTTCAGGATATATTTATTTCACAACAGCAGGTGTAAAGTGCTCGTGCGGCGGCCGTAAAAGTCGCCCTGTACTTCATTCTCAGTGTTGTTATATTTTCTGGTCATTAGTTTTGATTTTATTAGTTTTGAAAATTGAAAACGGAACGGCTTTAACCGGTGCTAGGGTGCGTGAGTAGTGTTGCACTTTTAATTACTACTCATGAACAGACTCAATAAAACAGTCTGCAATTTTCTCTTTTGCATTGCTACTCTTGCTTTCGAAGGGTCCTCCAACTTTCAGGATATATTTACTGTATTTGTGTGAAACACTGAGTAGCAGCCACATTGCCATTGTGAAGTATACAGTAAACATTCGAAGAATTATATACAGTTGAACCTTCATATATCCATATTAAACCCATTCCTTCATAGGCTATTTTTAGATCCAACCTCGTTGAATAAATTTACCGAAAAGGATCATTAACTAGAGAAAGTTCTGAAACATTGTGATGAATAGAGCATTTGCTCCTTAGGAGCGAATGCTCTATTTATCACAATAGTTTTAAGGAGTGACTTTTACAGAGGCGTAGAAAGGCGTATTTATGGAGGAAAGGGTTAAGGAACTATACAAATTATTTTAAGATAACGAGAGTTCGAGCCAGTCTGCTCTTAATTTCAAAACGTTCTCGATGTGACAACTTAATGTCGGTCGACAGTAATACTTGCGAACTGCATTGAGCTCTCGCATGTCTTTAAATAGATATACTCAGTGGTGAATTTTAGAGAAATTATTATAACAATGTTTGGAAGGACCAATTTTTTTAACTCGGGTTATATCAACATTCCCGTTATCCGAGTTCGAGATATCTATTTTCCACTGTACTTTAATACCATACGCAACATACTATATATGCATTATGTCTATATGTAATGCATAAATATGACAAAATGTAACGTTTGTTATTAATAATTAAACTGCATACTCCCAGACATTGTGATAGATGTAACATCTACATTTTACAGACACAGCAGTTTTACTAAGCATTTCATTATACAACCCTCAATGTGCAATGTTTCAGACACGTCTACCAAGCTTTTACACCCATTACATAAAATATTAACAACGTATATATACAATTGAACTTATACTCTCTGTACAGCCAGTCATATCAAAGTGCTTGATGACATCAAACGTGCAGACTATAATAATTTGGTACATTTTGTTTATTACATGACGTGTTTGTTGCAACGAGTGCTATGACAACGAGGTTCTTCTTATATGTGATAGCATTGCATTTGTACAAAAACAAATATGACATTAGCCCTTTCATCGCCAATGTCGCAAAAATGCACCACGACAAATAGTGCAGTCCGAGATCAGACGCCGCCTTTCAAGGCGGCGTCTGATCAGGGACTACACTTTTTGTTTCAAACTCTATTTCTATATATGTGCTTTATTCCTTTGAAATTTGCATTTATTTATCTCATTTACTTATTTTACCAAATGATTTAATAAAAAATCTGTTTGCAGACGATGCTTAGAAATTTCGCACTGAAAGGGTTAATCATGTTTTACTTTGCATAAGGACAAGTAATGTTTGGTTTCGTAATGCGGGAAACCATTACCCCCACACACCGCGACTACAGTCGTATCTTCAAACACCTTGGATTCAGATTAAACGCCGAGTAACTCGCTGTCTCATCAGGATTCACACTGCTTGGCATTTGGTCAATAGTTTCTAAAAAGCTTAACAATTCCCTTCATGTATTTTCCTATTCACGCCTCAGCAAACAGAGTAGACCGAGACCAGATGGCTCCTGTAGGAACCGTCTGATCAGAGTCTGCTCTGTTTACTTACGCAATTATAATAGACCAGAATGAGTTTATCCCTTTCCCTCATATTGACGACTTTTGACGACTCTGTAAAAGTCACTTTGTGAAACCATTGTGATAAATAGAGCATTTGCTCCTATAGGAACAAATGCTCTATTTACCACAATGGTTTCAATCTACACAATTCTAAAACTTTTCCTTTTCTCTATTTAATGCTCCTTTTCGGTAGATTTGTTGAAAGTGGTTGTATCTAAAAATTGCCTATGAGGGAATTGGTTATACCACTACCAAACAATCATGTGTACAGATGCAATTATAAAATGTCAGCTAATGAATATTCATGATGACAATATTAAAGTACACGAATATGCAACAAGGAACTTGTTAAACGAAACGGGAGTAGTCAAAACTGCACATCGGGGGTAAGGATGTGTGTCTTTAACCTCGTGAGTCACTAATTATAGTCAAATAAATAGCGCATAGTTTCTATGTATCAAAACACAGTATTGTGTAATTAGTCTGTTGTGGCAGCACCGGAGGATTATTTCATTACCGGCGTGTCTCTCTGGTTCCGAGTTTTTTTTTATTCTTGATAGCTAGACATGGTTAAGAGCAATAACACTCAGCATATCATAGAGAAACATAGTTTAGAGCACGCGCTATGGCACACGTGTTTTGAATTATATTTCCAGATAAAGTTTGCCTGTATCTAAGAGGAATTTAAAAACCATTATAACCTGTGTATGTTATTGATAATACTTACGTTACAATGCCGATGTAATCTACATTACATTGTCTACCTAGTGGTCCAGATAAGATGCGCAAATTAAACCATTTACAAGAATAACTTATATATTTCTCCACCGAACCCCATGTTGTGACCACTCTTTAGAATCGTCTCGAAGAAGAGGCGATTCTAGAGAGTGTTTACAACATCGGCTTTGATATGTAGCTCTGTCTACATGTCGTTTTCTGTCTATAAATAAGGAACAAAACCTCACAGTACATTACAGCTAGCCCAGCGATCGATTGTGCGTTTATATATACCCCTACCTTTTATAATTCGTAAACATTTATCTGTAAGCAATACTATTTGAAGTGAAATTGTTATAGAAAAGTTATTTATTATGATTAATATTGTGCTAACAACTTCTTGAATCCTGGTGAGACAAGGAATACAGTAGTTATGTTGGTACTCTATCAGTAGTTGCAAAAGCTTGAAATGAAGTAGTGAAAATTGAGCAAATATTATTTTTAACTGTGGGTAAGAGTTGTCAACGAAACGTAAAGTAAAACGGACGACCAACCAATACATTGGCGCTTTACCTTTAATATGCTTAATGATTTAAACTGGCCCCTCGCTTGCTGAATATTGATTAAACAAAATGTTGATGAAAAAGCAGCCGCATGCTTTTACAGATTCCTTTGTTCATAAATGACATGGTCGCGTGTTTGATTCTTTGCTGCCTTCTGTTTTTTACGATGATGATCCGTAAATTTAGTATCACGAAACCGTATCAGTCATTTAGGTTGTTCCTTATATCTTGCGTCCGTATAATATCACATATATTATTTTCATCACAATTCAATACAGATTTACAAATTTGTTGGCGGATATTGTTGTCCTACATATTGCTGGAAATGCCTTTCATCCTTTCATGTTCATATTTAGAAAAACAAAATAACGATGGAGCGCATGTGACTTTAGAATGGGACAAGAATTACGTGTCTTTGAACACGTAAAGACGCAGGTTCCTTTAAAATACAGTACTATTATATTTCAGACCCATCATTATGTCTGCAATGTGATAATGGCGTATTATTATCAAGTCTGTTATAGCTGTTTAAATGTGGTCGTAATTTAGCTAGGCCGACCGTCAGACGAAAAGTGTAATATTTGTATGCGTGTTGGTAATTTGATAAGACGGGAGACATGATTAAGACAAGAATAGTCCCTTATTATATATAGCACATATGTTTTGGAATCATATTTATGACGGGCTTGTAGTAAAAATCACATATGTGTGTTGGAAGGTTTGTCAGAAACGGTATGTTCGATCAGTTTGACTAAGACAAATAGAATACATGTCAGGCAGAAAATTAGGAAACGGCACACTAAAGTCCCAAACAACACCAGAAGTACAAAAGTTCGCTCACATATACATGCATGACCTCCACAGAACCTTGTCTGTACAAGACAAATAACATTCCAGTCAAAGGACGTCGATGCGCAGTTAAACCAAAGCGCAATTAAACGCATTGAAAATAAAATACAAGATGTGACACAATAACTTTGACAGAATTAATATCAGACATGGTGTCACAAAACGCAGTACTGAAAACATTTATAAGTAGGACTGGGTCTAGCATAGGGGTCTGTACCGCTCCCTAGGATTATATACTATATAATACCAAGGGCTTCAACTGAGAGAACAGACATCCGTGTACCATAAGTTCTAACAAGTCAGTATTTTTTACAATTTACATGATATTTTTGTAATGTTTTGTCTTTTGAAAGCCAAGACATTTCGCTACCGAATGAATATATTCCTCTAACGGTATTGTATGCATCTTTGTAAAGCCAACGATGATGTGTTTAAATGTTTTACTCTTTCCTGTGTCATTCACCTCGGTCTCACCCTATCACAGCGATAGCGTGACGATTAGCACATTAAAAGCTGACGTAAAGCGTTCGATGTTTTATTGGCGAGAAGCTAGATAGACAATATAGACATCTAGTAGAAACTTGACGGTGTGTCTAAATGTAAACTGAGTAGTAATTAGTATAGACTGAGTGTTTGGTGACTCATATAGTATATGTGACAAAAAGACAACAGCTTCAACTCATCCGGTAGGGTCTAGTCGTTGCCACTGTGGGTGTAACAACATATTTATAAACGTGTAGGGTCCAGGCCGCTTTGGTATGGAAAATGTGCAATTATGACAGAAACATACAGAGTATCTACTAAAAGTTTTTAATAAAGTAGCGAACGATGTGTCCACAATAACACACGAATGGCAAAGGCAAATAATGATACGCATTTATATTCAAAATACTAATACAAACAAGTAATCAATATCAAACAATACTGATAATAGAATGAAAAAATATAATAACTAACTTGAAATATACAGAGTATATACAATATTGTTTTTAATAAAGTAGTGAACGATGTATCCACAATAACACATGAATGGCAAATGCAATGACGCATTGTATTTATCCTTCGAGGTCACGAGGACGCATCACGTGACTGACTAATAATCAATAAACGAAACATAGGGGGAAACGGCTGGAAGTACACACAATTGACTTAAGATAATAAGGAAACCATGTTCAGGGATTCTGTTTTAAAATACAATGAAACCAAGACTTTGTGTTATGTTACTCGATTATTGTATGTATAGCCTGAAATAAACAGATAAATACAATGCTGGCCAGCAATATTACACTTCTTTAGTAGAGTCTTCGATCTTTTCAAAAACACTTTTAAACCTCTACTCAGTTATGGCAGATTAAAATCCACTGATACAATGTAATATATTTGTCATTCATTCGTCACAGTAAAACCACATATTTATAATATGATGGACAGTTAAAGGTATACACCCCTAATTCATGCACCACCTGGCGAAACTTATGATTTGTTTCCGAACCCAATAGTTCTGGCTACATATGATAATAATATTTGAAATGAGTCTCATGAGCAATCACACTTGAAGGAATAGAATTTGTTATTGGAAATAATGTAGTTTGTGGTCTATAAAGAATGTTTTAGATTGTATAAATAATCTGAAATTTCATAGAGCAAAATGATTGTTCTATTGAGTTTGCTCTAGAGTCACTGTTTGTGTATAATAGCGTACATTTGGTATCAAGCAACTTACTTTGGTGTGGCTTATACAAATGATAACTACTTGTATGTAGACTAAACATTCTGAAGAGAGGTGATTCCCCGAAGGCAAACATTGCAACACAAAAGGAGAAAATTGCAGACTAGGTTTTATTGAGTCTGTTCATGAGCAGTAATTGAAAGTGCAACACTGCTCACGCCCCTAGCACCGGCTTAAGAGGTATTCAATTTTCAGAACAATAAGTACTGAAATTCATGCTCTCGAAGGATCAGAAAGTATAACAACACTGATAATGAAGTACAGGGCGACGTTGTACGGCCGCCACACAAGCACTTAACACCTGCTGGTGTAGTCCTTATGATGTACATTAAGCTGCACAAGCCGACAGCTCATTTAATCTAGTAGTATATACATAAAATGGCCTATATTTCCATGAAGCATAGTGACATATGTTTTTACCATTTCTGATTAATCACACATGAAACATTTATTCTGTAAAAATTGATCAATTTCTGATTTTGTTTTGATTTTGCGAGATAAATTTTCATTGAATTTGAGCCCAAAAAAACTTAAAAATGAAAAAGTAGTAAAGTCAAGCAGGAAAAGCCACACGCAAAACGCCACCATCACCAAAACACCGACAGAAAGCAATTTGTATAGCAATTATACACATACACACACATACAGTAGAAATGCACATACAAGACACAATCACCACCAACAAATCGATAGACAGCATGTCACACACACACAACCAAACACACGCAAACACAGGAGAAGAACACAGAAAACACCAACAAATACACAAGCACCAGAAACAAACATGAACAAAACACAAGCACAAAGACACAAGACAAACAAAAGTAAGGGTGACAAAGAGAGAACCGCCTTGGCACGGTCAGTAGCAAAATCACCACTGGGGGTTAAACCGGTTTACGGACGTCCTAACCTCACACTTATCTCAAAGTCACCTTAGCTATACAGACATTGTAAAACATCGTATTTTTCAGGCAACAAATTAAACATTTTGCGTTATATGTTTAGTTAATATCACTTTTAAACTGTTATAAGAATTGTTTGTGTCAATTTGGTGTTATTATAGACATATGGATGGGTAAAAATATAAGTAAAGCTTGTTAACATTGATTTGCATCCTTATATTTTACACCACCTATATAATTTAAGAAGGCTAAACAATGCGTGTCGAGGAGGGTTACAGTATACATGGACAAAACGAAAGCAATGTAACCTATGGTTTTCTTTTAACCGTGGCACTACGAAATGTTTGAAGCACTTATGCAGAAATGTTCGTAAGCGTTAATACATGCATTTCTCTGCAGTCAACGGAATATCGAAAGAAAAGCCACACGGATGGCATAACTGTTAAACAACCAATGTTGCATCTCTAGTTAACAGAGACTCACAAGCGTAAAGTCTAATCACACAGGTAACAGGTTGAATAGCGCACATACGTTTACCCACATAAGTAACTAATTGAATCAGGATGGTCACACAGGCGCATATGTTATCCACATAGGTTACAAGCTTGTATACAAATGAAGGTCAGTCACACCAAGATAAGTCTCACATCACAATTCTCGAATGGCAAATGCAATTCAGCATTGCCAAATTCAAATTGCAAATATCAATGACAAAACGACAAACCACCTTAATCAGAGAAAGTAACGGAACACATCACCGTGTATACAATATAATTTCGGAATGGCAAATGCAATGAAGCTTTACATAGGTCACTCGAGATCATGAGATTAGCAGCATGTGACATTTTTTAAGGTTAGATCCGGGAAATGGAAGGAATGGGAAACGAGGTAACTGCACATTAAGCGTCGCCCAAAGAGCACGGAAAGGGTCTTTTCCACAGTATGACACCAACAACAGGTAGTATTGCTGATTCTTTATACATGGACACTGACGTCTGAAGTCATGATCAACTATTTGTTCGTATTGCGAAGTTTGGGTACTAATGTATATCCGTACTATCGAAATTGTACAATTTGTTAGATTAATTCCTGCATTGAACTGCATGTACCGTGTGTCTAATAATAGATATGATGAGACTAATGGAAACTACTTAAAGTTCGGGACATATGTAGACTTATGAAATAAAGACAAATCTTACTTCTGTTTGTACGTTTGTTCGTGTTTGATGTTTTCGTCTCATGTGTTTGTGTGCGTGTATATATATATATGTGTGTGTGTGTGGTTGTGTATATGTTGCTTGCTTTTTGTCGGTATGCTGGTGGTGGTTGCGTTTTATGTGTGTCTTTTCCTGCTTGACTGTTCTACTTTTTCTTTGTTTAGCACCCCTTTCCTTATTACTGAATCAAGTTTAGCGGGTAGTGGCACTATATAAGCAATTCCGAAATCGAGATAAAAGTTATAATAAGTTCACCAACTGAGGTCATGAGTCTAACATGATATTGGCATGCATACTGCATGTCTGGTTGTCAACCCTTTTACAGTTGGCAATCACGCTGGCCTCTTTGCATATACAATAAAGATTTAATACTCTATGAAGGCGATCTCTTAAATCTGGAAGCGGAAGGAGGACGTCGGATATTTGTACTATTTCGATTTTGTCTAACGCTTTATTACTTTTCTACAGTTACTCTGTTTACAGCTCAATTTTTGAGTACACTAGCGATAGGTGGATACAGTTTCTTCACTTAAATATGTTTACGTTTTACATGCACTTTACCACTGTATTTGCCATCGCGGTTGTTGTAGATTAGTCGGGGAGGGGATACGTTTATTTACACTGTTTCTCTTATAGGATGGGGATGGAATAAGTGTGAGGTTGGGCGCCCAAAAACCGGTTTAACTCCCAGTTACGTTTGTCACTGGCCGTTCCAAGGCGGTGCTTCCATCTTCCCCCTATTGTATGTTTGTTTTGGCCTGTGTGTCTCTTTTTGTCTTTTACATACGTGCACATTTGCTGTTTGTCGTCGTGGTGCTGTTTGGGTGGTTGTTTGTTTTGTATGCGGTGTTTCCTGCATGACTCTTTCGTGTACTGTAATTGTACGGAGCATTATGACTTCAAAGATACATAAATTGCTTAACCATAACCGTTATTATTATGGCCTGCTGCAGCCGTTGGAATGATCCGATTCGCCCGAGGCTTTAGGGATGTCCAGTGATCGAATGTCAAACTGCTTCGATCATGACGAGAAACTCGGCATCTTATGTTTATCTAAGTTTAATATGAGATTTTAATCACACTTTGATATAGGACGGTAGTATGTTTTCCAATTTATGTTTTTTAGTCCATATCATTTTATTTCGGTAATAAGTATGTGTTCGTGTCATAGTGCCGACATGGTGTGTTTGTCTTTAGTTTTGTTTGTTTTATCTGTTCAGGTCGTGCTGATGGAATATGCGTTTTCAATTATAGGAACGTGTGGGATTTTCAGCGACGGTATCACTTATAGTTGTGTTGAATAGAACAATCAATCATTGGCGAACGAATTGGTGTCAATTTGTATTCCGATCGAGCCATATATACAGCTCAAACTTTTCATTACATCAGTGTAATAGGATATGTTCGCGCTTTTTCTGCTGAATTAATCTGGATATGGTTTATTACAGCTGTTACCGATGATGCAAAACATGATAAAATGCAAAACAGTACCAGATATGAACAATGGTTTACGGTGACATCGATATCAACAATGCGATTAGCTTTACCCCTTGAATGAGCGAAACCAGTGTACTGTCATTTACAAACAGTGCAAACCAAGAGCAGAGGGTTACTAGAGGAGCCATCTGAACAGAGTCTGCGTTGTTTGCTATTGAAAGTCCTCACACAAAATCTACCAATTTATACTGTACGGACACTACCAATAAACAATGGACTTTTCCATTCTGAAGATTCAGCGTTGAAATGGTTAGAGCGTAACGTAAACACTCATCCAAGTGTTAATTTACATCGACCATTGTCTTGATGTCTATATATGCAGTATCAATATTTATATTGCAAATCTAGTTTGTACAAAAAAATCCCGAGTCACAGATCTATAGTACAGATTGAATTCAGAATGGTATAACATAAAAAAAACATTGTTAAACATTTGTTATCAGTATAAACATTTTGTCATTGTTTCAATGGTATATCATTGCTTTAAATGGGTATACTACCATTTCGTGAAATAAACGTGATGTGTAAAATATTAATTGGAATTGTCTATTACAAATATACTTGCGAATTCTGAAAGGAGGTGATCCCCTGAGAGCAAAAATTGCAACACAAAAACAGAAAATTGCAGACTCGGTTTTATTGAGCCCGTTCATGAACAGTAATTGAAAGTGCAACACTGCTCACGCCCCCTAGCACCGGCTTAAGTGGTATTCAATTTTCAGAACAAGAATTACTGAAATTCATGATCTCGAAGGATCAGAAGGTATAACAACACTGAGAATGAAATACGGGGCGACGTTTTACGGCCGCAACACAAGCACTTAACACCTGCTGTTGTGAAGATTATAAATTCTGAAAGGAGATGATCCCCCGAGAGCAAACATTTCAATACAAAAAGAGAAAATTGCAGACTCGGTTTTATTGAGTCTGTTCACGAACAGTAATTGAAACGGCAACACTGCTCACGCCCCCTAGCACCGGCTTAAGCTGTATTCAATTTTCAGAACAAGAAGTACTGAAATTCATGATCTCGAAGGATCAAAAGGTATAACAACACTGAGAAGTTTATACTTTATCATTTTATATAGACAGAACAATAGTCATAACAATGTATCGATGAAATAGACCAGAAATCCGACAGGAGATGCTACACGGACATCCACAGCAATCCCAAACGTATAAATGAATAGCGCGTACAAATATAAACACACATACGACCTTCATGTAAATGTTCCATGCCTGTTCACCACCGAAAGCATATCTGCGTTATATGACCAAATTGTGCCATGGTGTCGTTAACACAAAAGCGTCGAAAGACAAACTTACCCAAGGGTAAGGTCAAATGTAACGCCACAGCACGTCTTTTTAAAAATGATTAAACGGGTTCGTTTTCGTTCGCGGCGACCGAGGGATAATAATATACATTGTCCATCAGTTTCGATCAGTATATCCATTTAATCGATTATCCTCTGCTTATTATAGAGACATTCTCCGGATCAAATACAGGTCACACGTGATAACCATTATAATAGAAAACCCAAAGAGCAGACTGACGAGCAAAATCTTCCCCACCGGTTCAAGGAGCATAGCTGAACGGATATACTATGTAAGAAGTATGTTTAGGTTGGTTGATTTCACATATCCTGACGACGTAATAGGTAAAATTCAAACGGTTTAATTGCAGTTTGCAAATGATATGCATATTCAAACAGCTGTAGGTTTAGCTCTTTCGTCCCCCACCCCTCACTTACAAACACAGATCTTTTTAATAATGCTGTAAATCTTACAGAAACATATTTGTGTGGTTTGCTACGACATTCCTTAACGCTTTTCATGCTAAAAGCGATCTGACTGTCATTTGCAAACGGCATTGATACAACGATTTCAGGATCCAAGCTGTTTGACACTGGGTCACAGGATCCAGGCTGACATTCGGTCAGCAATATCCCAATAACATGAACAAAAAAGAAGTAAACGAAAATAACCCAGACCAGAGTTTGAGCCGATATCCCCTTGTTCAACATTGAGGCACTAATACCATCTCTAATATCATCTTTAACCACATGCCCGTTTCATAATAATATTGAATATGTGGTCAATTCAACAATGGCATTGAAATTAATGTTGATGCTCGGGTGAATTGTTTGAACATTATATTCCTCACACGTTTTTTGAATTTTGTGCAATATTCCGGAAACATGATAATCGTCAATTACGCATTTGTTTTATTTCCATACGTCTTATTGAAAGCCGAATCAAATTGTTTGAAAAATACTACTCAGCGTCCGATTGTAACACATGGCGTATGTTACTTTATAAGTGTTTTAACGTTAACTGTTTCCAGCAATTGGTTTTCTATGTACAGTATGCCATAACTTATTAACTTGACTACTGCCTAAAATATTTTACAATACATATATATTTAACACAATACAGTAAAATCACCTTCGTATGCAAAATACTCATAATCGGATGTAAACAACTGCTGAGATCAATCTAAAATACATTTTTGACCAATGATAACACGTTTTGGTGTAGGGTTCGATTAATATTCGTTCACATTCTTTGAGTTATCTTTAGATAGTGAAATATTACAGAAAATTACTGAAATTCCGTTCGATCCCATATAAAATAACATATCTATGTACCCATCGCATTGGTGTATCCAAATACAACTGATATAATCAGAATGCCTAAGGACGCGCAATTCACTGCTAACGTTTCGAAAATTGAGACTGTGGTATGATAAGACTAATTGACTTGCATAAAGATCTCTCGATAAGTATAAAAACAATTGCCTGAAGTAATCACTTCATTCAAATTTCTGCATTTTACTTGTACTCACCACAGAGGTCAGCAGTGAGGAAAGAACCCTTTGAATGAACTACCAATGATACAATGTTTTATGCAAATATAACCATAAGCATCCATGTTGTTGCCAGACTCAAGAGAGTAAATTGTCTTTGCGGTACTACCTGATGTATCAGCGAAGCAAAATCGAGATTCCATTGTGAATTATATGTATGCACGATGACGTTTAAGAGAACATATTTTTTAACAGTACAAATTACAGTAAACCTCTCTATAACGGGCACTAAATTGTGTTAATTAGTTGGCATTTAGGGCAGGTGGCTGCGAAGAACAGGGTGAAAGTAACACATAACGCTCCTATAGGAGCGTTCTGTGTTACTTTCACTTTGCTTTAAGCAGCCACCTGCCTTTAACACAAAATACTTGATGTAATATAGTGGCCGTTATACAGAGGTTTTACTGTATACTGAGAAAGGTAGCTAATATTGGACAGACATTTAACAGATCAAAGTGGCATGTATTCAATGTCAACGTTTCACCACGGAGCGTTGAAGTAGACCACTTATGAGCATTATGTCTGTCCAAAGTTGGGTCTGTTAAATTTTGAATACGCCCGATTCCATTAAGTCTTTAATAAACTATTGACCGAGGGCTATCAAAGCCTTATATAAACAATTTGAACGCATTTGCAAATAGACTAGACCCAAATCATTGCATACTCTGTTAACTTTTGACATTTAAACAAATCTGTCGATACAGTTTCTACCACTACCAAGCAGTCCCGTGAACAATTGTCATTATAAAAATTCAACGATTAATATTCATGATACAATTATTTCTGACATGGATATTAAACAGGGAAAGCGTTAAACACATTGTTTATCCTGATATATATCCGGGATATTCGGCGTCTCATCTAAATTCAAACTGTTCACACATGTGCAACAAGTCGCATACAGTAGGACACTGGTTATGTAACATATTTATATCGCATATGCAAGGGTGTAACACGAAGTAGAACAATGTATTTGTAGATTACTATACGTCTCTTTGACGCACTGTAACAATATGGACACACTTCTTTCTATACATTTACAATTTGTACGTTATTCTAACAACATTATCAACATCAATATGAGTCTATATTTACCAATGCGATCTATATTATTTCCCTCATACACTTGGAATTCTCATACCGTACTATCTCGGCCAATATTTGTTAACGCCTACAATAGATGTTTTCTTCATTTGTAGTGACTGTGTCGGTCTTTGATAACACACTCAGGAAACAAAAACAACAACTTAAGCATAGCACGCACCTGAGCTAAACATACGACTGTGTTGACATGGGCACGCGTTATAAAGGCAAAACATTGAAAACAATATGTGTAGGATTAAACAATGTCACGCTTCTAACCCTTTCCTTCATATAAACTACTTGTCTTGCCTTTGAAAACACAGTACACCCAGATCAGACGCGTCTGCAGGAACCGTCTGATCAGGTGTCAAATCAGAAAGTTTCCTATAACAGTTTGCGCCATGAAAATTCAGCTGACAAATATATATGATGTAATTATTTGTTACATGAGTATTGAATAGGGAAACTATTAAAACCAAAGATCCTTTTCAAAAGACAATCGCAATGACATCACGTGGGCGTCATGAAACCCATTCTATCAATGGAGATATGAATGTATTCACATAAAGTTTGTGAATAGCAAAGTAATTTAAATGGAAATTGCATGCCTATGAACATGTATTTATTATTATTTTGTAAATTAGTCTAGAAATGAGGAACGCATATCTTGATTGTGAGTTCAAAAATATTGAATTTCTCAGTCAATATTGATATATTTGGAATGTGGTTAGTGAAGTTCGGGTTCATCATATTTCCACTGAAGACCTTGCAATACCTTTCTCATGTTGAATACATACATTTTTACCACTATATTTGCCATCGCGTTTGTTGTAGATTTTCATTAATCGGAGAGGGAATACTTTTATTTACTCTATTTAAGGGTGAGAATGGAATAACTGTGAGGTTGGACGCCTCACAACCGATTTAAAAACACAGTGACACTTGTGACTGACCATTCCAAGGCGGCACTACCATCTTCCCTTTATTTTGTTTGTTATGTCTTTGAGCGTTTCTTTGTGTCTGTTGATAGGCTTATACATTTATGGTTCTCTTTGTTACGGTGCTGTCCATGCGATTTTATATTTTGTTGTTGGTGTTTCACGCAAGAATCATGCTTTTACATTTACAAAAGAAGCCGCTGGATTATCATGGCAAATAGACTCTTGTGTGTTAGCTCCTCTCTAGGGGCTGTCTCATATGGGTCTACACTATTTGCAAATGTAGATATTTAGGTTAACAACATTATAATAGTTAAATGTTTATATGTATCATGTTACTTGCTCTATACAGAGATCCCCTTTAAACCAGAATTTCAATAAATATGAACGTATTAATGTAAGTCTTTTTGAGTTGATGGCTGATTAATGCTGGACGTTTTCAGCATGACTTTCAACCTGCATCAAGCTGTCACCCATTTGGAAGACCAGGACTGATATTAATTCTAACGTCGGGTTTAGAGAGGTCTTACTGTATTGGAGACTTTCGTATTCATTTTATGTGAGTGCATCAACTAATCTGTTTACGTGTGAATTTACATTTCTAGCAACGATATTGGTAAATATGAATACATTGTCTGACAGTACGAATTATATGGCACATACATGCTGACACATTTAAGGCAATTGGTAAAATAAAACAGGGCATAACAAGCATGGCAATCCAAATGGACGGGTGCCAATTGTCCTTAATGACGGAAGCAATGTTGTCAAAGAGAAACATAATAAAACATTTAGTCCATCATTACGGATCGTAACAATCTTCCTTCTGAGCGCTACCTAACCTGTACATGTTCAATATAGATGAAGGTCACTCGTCGTTTCACCAGGGTTCGAGGTAGGTTATAAACGTCTGAGTCTGAGTTCATTCACAACCTCGGGCCTGAAGCAGTTCGACACCGAATCATTTTTTTTCAAACAAATTGAAAGAATCGAATATTAAAGAACGAAACGTTCTACAAGCAATCGTATATTAACTAAGTATGGGTTTACAGCAATGTAGGGGTGACACTGAAGAACTGGGTCATCGAGTTGTTTACCAGTTCTTCATCTGTCACATTTGATATATTTATTAACAAAGTTGACAGAAAATCAAATACGAGTGTATAACATGGTTTTTCAGAGGATGATAGTCAATTTCCCTAAAATGCCTTTAAAATGTAAGAGAGGACTGGCTGTGTAATCTTTAACAATCCGTTTAGATCAAGGATCTATAGGTTAGAAAAAACGATAATAACGCATCAGGGCTTTATAGTAAATCTGCATTTAGTGATGCAAGGGAAAATAGCTTAGTTAAGAAAACAAAGACAAGTGGAATAATGGATTCACTTACGACCATTGTTAACAGATTGTTAACATATATCGTTATCATCATTTATCAATTAGTGAAGCACTGTCACACCTGCAATGCCATACTTGTATATCTAGACATTGAGACATATTAATGATCAAACAGGCGAATGTGTTTTTAAATTCCGAAGATTGCATTATCGGATGATATGCACGTCGTGAATATATTCCAGGTAGAAATGCAAAATGCGGTCATATCTATAATAGGTCGATCGTTCTCTAATACGACTACTACGTATCAGAACGATATTCATATACACCATTTTCAAAGCTGAATTTTCAAGTGGAATTGTCCAACACTGTTTAAATATGAAAGGGTACAATTTGTGAGATGATTTTAAATGACCAACAGTGTAGACCCTCTAGAAGTCCCTTGATTTAGGCATACCCTTTTTGCATATATCAACTCACTCGTTTCGCGCATTTAAAGATACACCATACTACTTGATCTTAAAGGTCTAACCAGACAAAGAGAGACATGATACCTACAATAGCATGATTTTGTTGAATCCTGAATCAATCCTAGAATATACCTTCAATTTAATACGGCAGATAAAACTACCGCTCACTAGTTTATGAATGAATATAACCGTACCACGATGTAAGGTTAGTGTCAGAGTGAGCACCCATTTCAATCGTTTGGAACTAAATTTTACCACTAAATAATTATATATTCCTCCAGCTATTGGACGGGCATATTTTCATTACGCGAATGTCCTGTTTGTTTGTATGTTCTCTTACAGTATGCATGTATGCCCGTCACAAGCCGTGACAGCTCCATAACTCTCAGCGGACATGATTATTCTCAATATGGTCACATGCTTATTATTCGAAGACGTTGAGTAGATATAATAGCCCCGCATCCTGTTCACAACGTCAATGTCACAACATCAGTACAAATGTTTAAGAGGAACCTTGTGTCTGCTTTATATCGCCCAGGTGTGAGTAGGCATATTGGGGACACACACTCATCTGAGTTGTTTTTGAGTTTGGTTCACAATGCCATCTTTCCATGTACACTGACAGGAAAGTCTTAGTATTCTATGAAGACACTCTTTAAAAACGGAATGAGTATGTCGGATCCTTCCATTTTCTCGTCTTTGTCGTACCCTTTATTACCTTTCTATAGTTAATCGGATTGCATCTTAATCATTGAGTACACTAGCGATAGGTGCATACAGTTTGTTTCACTTAAATATGTTTTTATTTTACATGCAGTTTACCACTGTATTTGCCATCCCTGTTGTTGTAGGTTAGTCGGAGAGGGGATACGTTTACTTATACAGTTTGTCTTTTAGGGTGGGAAAGGAATAAGTATGAGGCTGGTCTCTCCTAAACCTGTTTAAACCACAAGTGACACTTGTCACTGGCCGTTCAAATGTTCTTTTAATTGGGCATATACTTTTACTGTTACTTTTGCTATTTTGCCATGGTACTATTCGGGCGACCGTGTGTTTTGTATGTGGTGTTTCCTGCTTGACTGGTACATTTACTTTTAATTTCCATACTTTGCCAACTAGGGATATATTTTATGTAGGTGATATATAGTGTCCTCTACGACAGTATGATAACAGACGACACACTTTGCAGACGAAAATTGTTTTCAGTGAAAGAGTTAAGTCTTGCAATGTGTATACACTTTTTGTTCGCCTTATGTAAACGTTGGATAAATGTATATCTTCCGGGAGAATATGCAGATCATAGTCATGTCGAAACCCTGAATAGTTCATGGTCAAAAGACATGGCCAAACCCTAGATATATAGTTACTCAATATTAAGGATTCATACGCATACTTTCATTACGAATATCAACTCCTGTAACTGCCTGCTCCAAATTGTAATTTATTTTCATTTATATAATATATAAGAATGACAATCGTACCATCGACTTGTAAATAATACATCACTAATACTTATTAGCATTCTTTTAGTTTTTGCAACGTTGGCCAACTGTTCCTCCGTTGATCATTCTGTGAAATGTTAATCATGATTTGCGGTTCCGTACTGAGAGTTATTAAACCGCGTGTGAAGTGCATCAATTTGAGTGCTTTTATCAGTCAGTTTGTGTATGTGTATTTACAATATTTCATTGAAGTACTTAATCATTGACACGTATTGCATAAACTGTCTCTAATAGCACTCTATGTTATTGTCATGCATAATGTATTAGACTGTCAGTATGAAGAGTACGAACATATTTATCATTGCAAACAAAATGTATCTGCAACTATATTAACCCTTCGCTTGCTGAATTTTAAAATACATTTATCCTTCTTTATCCATGTCCTGTTGTATAATTACATATATCTGCACTGTGTACAAGTATATCGCTGTGCAATCACTGCTGTGGAGTGAACTGGTTGCACAATCAACTTGTAAATAGTGGAGACCCTGATGAGACAGCTCCTGCAGGAGCTGTCTCATCTGGATCTCCACTATTTACAGGTAGGTATATTGACGTGAATAGCAAGCGAAGGGTTAACAATGATTATCCCTAAAACTACAGAAGTTATATTTTTGTTGTTATCGTGCATCAATGTACTTATGCAAATAATAATTTTTGACACGGCCCTACTTTGTATCGCGATATATCAACACATGATCGTGAATTTAAAGTTAGCATGTCCTCTGTGTAAATTCTATTTTGATTGGAGCAAATAAGATTTTTTTTTTAATATTTTGGAATAAGTTCGTATATTGTTGAATGTGCAGCTATTTGGTCTGTATATTTTTATCCATTGCAATATTGACCAGATGACTTTATCATAGTGGTGAATCTGTTTTGGTTCTACACAGTTTGGATTGCAAACTGCAATTTCTATGTAATAAGTTTTCTCTTTTCTATCTGCCAAATGTAAAACAGCTAGAGAGCACCCAGCAACGGATATATTAGTTCCTTTCTCTCTTATAGCAGCGCCTTCGTCAACTGAAACAGTTCAATGGTCGCAGAGTTTCGGCAGATACGAAAATGTATGCATTCCGACGGATAGGGATGTCGCACTGGAATAAATAGTTAAATTATACTCTGGTGGAGGAGAGAACTGCGACTTTCCATAGTAAAACTATATGTTGTTCCAATTTATGTTTAACACTCGTGCATTACTTGTTTACTTACGACGAACTCTTCAAAGTTGGGTTGTAAGTGAGTTACAGCTCGCACATCGCGAAGCGGCTTATGAGTAAGCCAGACCCATCCTATCTTGTTTGTGTATCGATTAAACTGTATGCCGGTATTACTGCTTAACCATGCCCTTCTTATAAACGGCTTTTATACCGTCTGATTAGGGTCTGCTCTGTTTGCCTCTAGCAGAATCCAGATTTGATCCTGCAGTTTATGCCTGAGAAAAATCGTCCTATTTTCACATACCGTATAAAATAACCTAATTACTTTTAATGTTGTTATTATTTATTACATGCCTGTTCACCTGAAAGCATAACAATCATGGAGAACACAATTGCACCCGACATACCTATAATTTTAACATTGTAACTGACCGGAGCGTAACTGGTTTGGTTCTGGCTGGCAATGCCTTGTTTATTATGATTAGTTTTTATATACCCTAAGTATCACTTACAGAGAATTTAAAATAAGCAGGATGTCATCTTAGATATCTCGGTCGATTCGTCCAGTGTTTCGTTACTTTAAAAATCAATAAGGGTAGTATATTCGCATAAATCAGCTCAACTATGCCCCGGATTTTAAGGTCCGTTTCCGTTAGGTTTACCTTCTGGCATTTAAATCAAAAGTATTTAAACCACCACCTGCACGAATAACCGTTTCGTTTAGAAGAGTTAGTAAGATTAACATACAATATGTTGAGGCGGACATTATATCATCTGATTTACAACATACTCATGGTCCTATAATGCTGATGAAATAGTGAATACATACACAACTGAGTTATCTTCTCGTTTACAAAACATGGTCCATTACACAAAATACTAAGGAGTTTTAAGACCAGGATGTGCCTGGTACACCGATGAAATACACGATGCCAAACATCGTCGACGAAAATTGGAGCGTACATGAGGTCAGTCAAAACGTCAAATAGATCATCAGATATACCGGGAACAATATGCTCTGGTAAATAGGATACAGTAAACCCTATCTATAACGGCCACTAATAAAATGCACGGGAGACACGGTGTAATCCATCTGGGGCACATTCTTGGTGATACATTTGTCAATGGTGAAACCAAATCATCGATAGAAAACAATTTACACACTCGCGCGCACACACTCACACACCGCACGCACACACAGGGGAGATGGAAATATTTAACACGAACAAACGCACTATAGTACAAAGACACCAGATCAACACAAACGCAAGGGCGAACACACACAAACACGCACACGCACGAGACGAAAACCAATAACCCGAACAAACACATTAGTACAAAGACACCAAGCAAACAAAAGCAAGGGTGGAAAGTGGAAAGGTCAGTGGCAAAATCACCACTGGGGTTTTAAACCGGTTTACGGACGTCCTTACCTCACACTTATCACAATGTCACCCTAGCTAAACAAACATTGTAAATAAAGATATCCCCACCGGACTTCCCCACAACATAGAAGACAGTAATCACAGTGCAAAATGTAAAACATAGCATAACAACTGTCATCGTGCGAGCAAAGATTGAAGCGTAGCGACCGACTGTAAAGGGGTCGATAACCAAACATGTTATGTTGCAATATAATAGGGTCATAACCTTTCTTCCAAACAAACCAAATGCGTTTAATAAACAAATCCTGAAAATGGATATGACCCCGAATTTTCCTAAGTTTGTAGATTACATCACCATAGAAATCTGGGTGAGAAATACCTTGGTGCAGTAACGTCCGTAAGACGAGTAGTTACGAATGATCTGATTGTTTACCATGTAGCGGGGCTAAGTCATATGCTTTACTGACAGATTAAAAGGGACCAAAAAGCCGTTATCATTTAATAACAATAGGATGTGCAGAATTTATATCCCTCTCGATTTTCTTTTTATGCCTTATTAATTTTAATTATTTTTTTTGTTCGGACTTGAAAATTATTTGAGGTACCAAGGTATACTCTTTCCACACCCCATGTCTCAACATTAGTGGGGGGGGGGGGAGGAGGCGACTCCCTTTGCCCCTTGCTCCTACGCCTATGAGACATATTAAGTAGCATTCTTATAGCCCGATTCTTAGAAAAAGTGTTTACATGTACAGTGAACTATAGTGATATATTGATTTATTATTCACATTCCCCTGCAGCAGCAACCGATATATATGGCCACTCTGACACATTTATTACATTCAATCGGTCTTGCAGACAATGAGGCTTACTGTTGTATACCCTGTTATTCAGCAACTGCCAATGTTATGTACAGTTTGATTATTATTTATTGTAGTCGTCTCTGCTGTAATAACGCGTGAATGATAAGTAAAAGACAACTAAACTTCGATCAGATCGCTGCTGTGTCACGATGCCATTAACACTTTCACGCCTTTGCAAAGAGAATAGCCCCAGATCTGACGGCTCCTCTATGGTATGCTCTGTTTGGTACGAAATAAAATGGAATAGAAGTTAGGCAGGACCTTTGGAAATGGCATACGACAGTGCACAGCAACACCTGAAACAGAAATGAATATAGATCTTATTCTACAGTTTCTGGCAGCACAAAACAAATTCCTGTGTATATATGTAAGACTCAAATCGTGGGTCAGTCCCGGATCGAGGACCGATTCGAAAATCGTGGGCCGATCCAAAATCGTTGCCTGTTTTCTGAAATCTTGAAAGGCGCTTTAATAGCCCCCGCATAGGATTTTAGGTTATATAATATAATATTCATAACATATACGTATTAATGTACTAGTTGCTATAAATAAACAATAGTATTTTTCGATCTAGTGCCAGTTGAGCGAGTCCATTGTCTCGTTTTTTTATTCCATTTTATTCTATTCAACGGATGAAAAACGATGACGTCATTTACGCACAACGTCGTCCGTTTTGACGTCGTATCATTTCGCGCCACCATTATTTGGACATTTTATTTTCTTTAACTCCGCCAGTCTATATAGATCTATTTTTTGTAAAATTTTAGATCTATTTGCAGTTTTTAATAATCATTCCAACGCCTTTACTTTTCCGTGAGCATTTAGATCTAGATCAATATCAAATGTGTGATTTGTGTATTTTGTCAAGTAGGTTGTGCTTTTTTTGTGGGTTATAAATCGGCCCACGATTTGAGAGCAAACGGCCCACGATTGTCGATCGGCCCACGATTTTCGAATCGGCCCTCGATCTGGGACCGGCCCTCGATTTGATTCTTACACATATACCATAATAAAGAGTCGGTTAACCCATTACCTCATCGGCTATTTGTTAGATACACCCTCTTTGAATAAATCTACCGAAAAGGAGCATTAACTAGAGAAAAGGAAATTGTTTAGAATTTTGTAGTTTGAAACCATTGTGATAAATAGAGCATTTGCTCATATAGGTGCAACTGCTCTATTTATCAATGGTTTCACAAACTGACTTTTACGGAGTCGTCAAAAGTCGTCAATATGAGGGAATAAGTTAATTAATATTCCTAATGTCATCATTTCTTACAGAAATCTTAAACGGAGAAAGGGTTAAAATAACCTCAAACAACCCAGAGAAGATAATAGATCAACGTGAATAACGTAATTACGACACTAAATGGGCAATATAACTGAACAAAACAGGCGAGTAGATAATTAAAAAGTTGAAAACGGTAACTCGGTTTTAAAAAAACGCGCTTAAACCTTTCCCTCATATAAACGTAATTTCACTCATTTCCAAACAGAGTAGACCCAAATCAGACGGCTCCTAGGGGAGCTGTTTGATCAGTGCCTGTTTTGGTTGCTAATGGAATTTGATACATCTGTTTCGTTACTTTCTGACCCACCTTCCATATTTATCTACATGTATTATAACTATTTTGCCCATGAATACTCGGTAGGTATTGAAACGTGGTATACACATAGACCAGGTAAAATGTTAATTGTTGGGACGATAATCCAGCTTGAATCACACAGTTTGGAAGATATGATTGGAACTAGAATGGCGTTTGGACAAATGCGGAAACAACCGTGCAAGAACCAGTATACTTATCGCAAGCATTGCAATATACCTGATTCGGATACTACAAAAGACTGTTTGTATATTGAAGACTTCGTATACTGAAGGGCCTATATAAATTGTTTTCGGGATATGTTTTATTACGCCATTTTATGGCACTACTACTAGAAGACAACCGCCCTGTGACTTGTCAGAACAAAAAACTGAGACTATTATCGAAGTTAGTAAAGAACACCTAGCGTTGAAAATTGAAATAAAAGGAATAAGTACAGAAACAAATATGACATTGTGTTCCTGTTTCTCAGTATGTGTAGCGGAGCAAATTCTACAAAATCACTATGCGTCAAATAGTTGTTGAGTGTTGAAAATTTGAAAATCCTAAAGGAAATCATAAAATTCTGGAAATACATGTTCATATTTTTTTTTTTTTTTTTTTTTTTTTTTTTTTTTTTTTTTGGGGGGGGGGGGGGGGTTATAAATCTTGATGTATGTGCTACCCATCGTTAGTTGAATTCCACAGTATGCTTGAGTTAAAGGAAACGTCATGTGTTTACTAAAATAATAGGCTGGGTCCTAGTAGTGGTTACCGTAGCATCCCCCCTGGACTTTTTTCATGGGTACCAAATTGTTCGTTGGGGTCCTTAGAACACATTTTGAGCATACCCCCCAAAATAAGTTTGTCCCAGCTATGTTTTATTTAACGGTTTCCATGGTAACCCGAGGTAATTTGCGAAACTACCTTGGTTCAGAAAATGCGCCATAACTTTGTTTTTAGAAGCAATAGAAGGACAAAACAAGTACCAAAGTAAAGCAGAGACATATAGCTTGAATATGATATTAATTTTATTAATATTCATAAATGCATTCTTATGAATATTAATGAGGAAGTAAAAAATGTGATTCTTTTAGAAAAAAGGAGTTTGTTGTTTAGTCTGAGAGGCTTATTAATGCACAGAAATTAATGAATTTAGGTTTAAGTTGTTCGTTCGGGTCCTCAAAACAAATTTTGAGTATTTCCCCAAATAATTTAGTCTCATCTATGTTTTATTAAACGGTTTCCATGGTAACCCGAGGTAAATTCCGAAACATCCTTGGTTCAGAAAATGCGTAATAACTTTGCTTTTAGAGGTAATAGAAGGACAAAACAAGTACCAAAGTAAAGCAGAGACATATCGCTTGACTATGATATATGATTTAATTAATATTCATAAATGCATTCTTATGAATATTCATGAGAATGTAAAAAATGCGTTTTTTTAGAAAAGGAGCTTGTTGTTTAGTCTGATAGGCTTATTAATGCACACAAATTATTGAATTCAGGTTTAAATTGTTTGTTGGGGTCATTAGAACACATTTTGAGCATTCCCCCAAAGTAATTTTGTCCCATCTATGTTTTATTGAACGGTTCCCATGGTAACCCGAGGAGGTAAATTACGAAACATCATTGGTTCAGAAAATGCATAATAAATTTGCTTTTAGAGGCAATAGAAGGACAAAACAAAAACCAAAGTAAAGCAGAGACATATAACTTGATTATGATATATAATTTCAATAATATTCATATATGATTGCTTATGAATATTAATGAGGAAGTATAAAAATAATCCGCTTTTTTATAAAAATGAGTTTTTTGTTTAGTCTTAGAGGATTAATGCACAAAAAGTATTGAATTCAGGTTTAAATTGTTCGTTGTGGTCCCCAGAACACCACTTGAGCATTCCCCAAAATAATTGTGTCCAAGCTATGTTTTTAACGGTTTCCAATTTCGAAACGTCCATGGTTAAACAAATGCGTCATAAATTTGCTTTTAGAGGCAAAAGAAGGACAAAACAAGAACCTGAATAAAGCAAAGACATATAACTTGAATATGATATGTAATTTAACTAATTTTCATAAATGTATTCTTATCAATATTAATGAGGAAGTAAAACTATCCGATTTTTGTTTGGAAAAAGGAGTTTATTGTTTAGTCTGAGATGCCTATTAATAAACAAGAGTTATTGAATTCATGTTTGAATGTTTTCATGTGATCATACAAGGAAAATAAACCATCTTTGTTTCAGGTAATATTTCTATAAAGCATGCATATTTCAGCTAAATTGCATATAATGTGCGTATAGGAATAAGCAATTTTCTAAGAGCATTGTATTTAGTATTATTGTGAGTATACAGTAAAATCTCGATTATTCGAATTTTCTTTATAGAAGCATTTAGACCCTTTTAGGCAGGTGACTACTTAATGCATGGTGAAAGTCATGCAGAAAGCTCCACTAGGAGCTTTCTATATGACTTGCACCATGCATTAAGCTGTCACCTGTCTTAAATATCGATAATAATACGTACGTCAATGATAATACGTCAATGTTTGAAGCGAATCCCAGAGAGAGAGGGAGGGGGAGGGGGGAGGAAGGCCTAATGCCCACCCTGGGGCTGTCGGAATCAAGTGAGGGGATCTGATAAAACATCCCAGGTCGATTTTCATTTGAAGCCGGAGGCCTAAGAGATACCCAGGGAACCCTTGTCCGTAAGAGTTTAGCGGACATGATCCACCCAGTTGCCGGTCTGGCACAAAAATCTTCGTCCAGGTCAGGCAAACGGGAAAGAAGTCACATGGAAGGAGAAAGAGACTCCCTAGACTTAATTAGGTTAGGGAGGTCCACTTTTTCGACTGACACTAGCACGGAAGAGGATAGAAAACCCCTGTGAATAGGATTCGGGGGTCTAGGGCAGACAGAGGGTGGGAGGATTCTAAAACAATCTTCACACGCATTCTCAATAGAAAATATTGATGTTCAGAATCATCTAAAGAAAAGGTGGACTAAGTCCCGTCTAAACCTGAGTGAGAGGCTTCCACAAAGTTTGATTCCCTTAAAAATACGACCATCCTTAGGAGCCATAATGGACAAAGTGTCTTCCTGCTCTCCCTCAGAATCCGCCCTGGTGAACGCCATGGATGGCAGCACCCGGGAAGAGTGGGACCCGCCACAGACATAGAAGTGTGGACTGTAGGTTCACGTGAGAGCTATTCTCCCTCTAGGTGAAGCTTGCTTGTTCCCAGAATGAGTGTCGACTAGCGAGAGCGACCAGCCGGCGAATCTGAGGAGGCAGAGCGATGTCTTCGCATAGAAGAGTAATGGTAAGACCTCGATCTGCGATGAGAGCGGTGCGAGTGCCGGTTTCCATTAGAAGAATAAGAAGGTTTTTACGCCTCCTACGGGGTGGGTGGGATGGGGGCTGGGGAGTCCGAATTGTACTCAGAAGATGAAGAGTAATTGCAGGGTCTAGACGACCAAGAACGTCTAGACTTAGCCAGAGCAGCTTCCTGTTGACTTTCACCACTGTAATGCGGTGTAGAGACAGAATGCCCTGTAGAAAAGATTGGACGTGTAGATTTACCGGTCCACTTCGGTATCCCGGTCCAAAGAACCAGACCGGGCCACCGGAGGACCGTTGGAGAGCAAACTTAGGCCACCGGGCCAAAGAATACACGGTGACATATTTGGGTTGGGGCTCGGTAGACCGGTCTGCTGGTGACGTCATGCAACGAAAGCACTAACGCCAGGACACTGGGGACCGGTGATGGATAACTGGGCATAGATTCAGCGGGACCAGGCAAAACTCTCCACACAACAAGCGGACCGGGAGACCTGGCAACAATAGTACCTGGGACCAGAACAAAGGGCACCATTCAAGTGGTAAACGGGGAACCCGCGCCCGGGCCAGCAGTTGGGTGCCGATCTGCAACTAACAACTGGGGAATCGACTGCACCACAGGGGCTGTTGACGAAAGAGATTTTAAAGAAGAAGCAGGCTTCTTCTGAGCTTTAGAGGACAGTGATTTGTCTGTTGCGAGGGAGTCGCTGACCAAAGAATACTTCTTCCGTCGGGCAGCAAGCTCCCACGTCTCCCCTGTCTAGAGGGATGAAACTGGACAGGAAGCTGACGCGGAGCATCCGCAGCAGGCCAGACACACTTAATGAGTTGTCCAGCCTGTCGCGAAATGCTCGCAAGAAGCATTGCGTTGCTCCGGCATGCTGTGGTAAATAATCAAGCAAATGCATAGGACATCGTGAGTAAGTTAGAAGTCACGCAAGGATAATATGGGTAAACATAAGCTGATGATTACAGTCGAGATGCTATATATTTTCTATTGCATTGCAAAACACCCATAACAGTAATATTCTTCATAAAACATGCATGAAGCTCAATTCCTCTTATGTATTTTCTTACAAGAAATGTGTTGTTCACATACATGTATATTGCAACATAATAGAAAAACTTACTTTCCTACAACAGTTTACATTCTCATTAATATTCACGATTTTAAAAATAATATTCATTATCTACATATTTATATACATGAACATCAATATCGCTGTTTCAGTCAGTATCAAGCTCTATACTGGTTAACTAAAATATCTCAGATAAAAAGAACAGCTCATTCAAGTGTGTTTATTCTACATCTCATTAATATTCATAAATATGCATTAATATTCAAGAACCCAAAGTAATGACCCTCTGCTCTTGTCAATTTTTGTTCAATATCTGGTATTTTACGTAAAATAAATAATAGAAAAGATAGTACACTCGAAACAATGCTAAATATAGGGCTTATGTTAAATTGCTTATTCATTTACGCACGTTATATGCAAATTAGCTTAACTATACATGTTTTTAGAAACATTACATGAACCAAAGATGTTTTCCTTTATTTGTATGTTGATATTAAAACATTTAAATCTGAATTCAATAACTATTTGTATATTATTAGGCCTCTCAGACTAAAAACAAACTCGTCAAACTAAAAACGCATTTTTACTTCCTCATTAATATTCATAAGAATGCATTATAAGAATGCATTATGAGTATTAATAGAATTACATATCGAATTCAAGCTATATGTCTCTGCTTTACGTTGGTTCTTGTTTTGTCTTTCTATTGTCTCTAAAAGCAAAGTTATGAAGCATTTTCTTAATCAAGATAGTTTCGAAATTTATCTCGGGTTACCATGGAAACCGTTTAATAAAACATAGCTGGGACACAATTATTTTGGGGGAATGCCCAAAAAGTGTTCTGAGGACCCCAACGAACAATTTAAACCTGAATTCAATAATCGTTGTGCATTAATAGGCCTCTAAGACTAAACAACAAGCTCCTTTTTCTAAAAAAGCGGAATTGTTCACTTCCCCATTAATATTCATAAGTAATAATTTATTAATATTATCAAAATTATATATCATATTCAAGCTACATGTCTCTGCTTTACTTTGGTACTTGTTTTATCCTTCTATTGCCTCTAAAAGCAAAGTTATTACGCATTTTCTGAACCAATGATGTTTTGAAATGTACCTCGGGTTACCATGGAAACCGTTTAATAAAACATAGATGGGACAAAATTATTTGAGGAAATACTCAAAATTTGTTCGGATGACCCCAACGAACAACTTAAACCTAAATTCAATATTTTCTGTGCATTAATAAGTCTCTCAGACTAAACAACAAACTCCTTTTTTCTAAAAAAAACCATTTTTTTACTTCCTCGTTAATATTCATAAGAATGCATTTATGAATATTAATAAAATCATATATCATATTCACGCTATATGTCTCTGCTTTACGTTGGTACTTGTTTTGTCCTTCTATTGCTTCTAAAAACAAAGTTATGGCACATTTTCTGAACCAAGATAGTTTCGCAAATTACCTCGGGTTACCATGGAAACCGTTAAATAAAACATAGCTGGGACAAACTTATTTTTGGGGGCATGCTAAAAATGTGTTTTGAGGACCCCAACGAAAAATTTGGTACCCATGAAAAAAAGTCTAGGGGGATGCTACGGTAACCACTACTAGGACCCAGCCTATAATGAAGTGTTTATAGCCTCGATGCTTAAATCATTTTGATAGTCATGTAGTTAGAGTATTGATTCGTAATATTCTAAAGCAAACTATGATTTTGTAAATAATATATATACCTACTGTAAAGCAGAGACAGATTGCATTAATATGAATCTATATACTTTTTTCCATAAAAATATGGATGAAACATTTTATCATGAGACACGCGCTATAACGAAATACAAATATAGTCGATAGCCACAAATATCCAACATCCAAATTAAGGAAAGCAATGTACAGAAATGATTTTGGGGGGATTCTTCATATTTCTTAACGAATCTAAGTTATCTAAATTATTAAATTCTATTTCTATTTTTGTGGAGTTGAGTAATGGTCTATTGACACATTGTAATACAGGATCCCCAATAACCTGTCGTTGTTATAGATGCCAAAGGTGTATGTTGTCAGTATTGGGGTCCGCTGTGCATATTTCATTTCGAATATAGAATCTGAACGTCAGTCAGGCGAGTTGTGTCATCGTGCATTTATTTATATAAACAACTTATAGTCATGTTGCTTCAGTAGACCAAATGAACAATATAATTATGACCTATGAAAGTTGCAGACAAGTTGTAGTCAATTGTATCACCTAGATATATGTAACTGTATGTAATTGTATGTAAATATCAGCTTATTAGGGCGTATTTACTTTACAAAAGTCATACTACAGAAAAAACGTTTTAGGTTTGATATTTACTATGTCGAAACAAACATGTGATGACCCAATGACAATAAAAATAAAGTCTGTACAAATTCGATTTAGTGGTGAAAATCTTGGAAGTAAAATCATATTACAGAAATTAACGCTGATTGCTTTTTTCAAATGTTTCTGCCAAAAGATGGTTCTCTGAACCGTTTTACTGTTTTCTTCGGCATTTGCATATTAGCGTAATTAGAAAATGTCAATAGCCTATTGAGTTTGAAAGTAAAACTGAATATTAAAGTAACAGTTCCAGCAATGTCGTCTACAGGCGTATTTTCGTCTGTTACAGGTTTTAGAGTTGGCGTTTCTTCACATTGTTGCTTTCTAATAAGATAAACATAGTGTCCATCAGTTTGAATCCTGATGAGACGCCATGTTACTCGGCATCTCAGCAGGGTCCAAACTGTTTGTATATACCACAGACACGTCTTCATGACACTAAATGGGTTAAAGCAACAGTGGAGATAATCCAAACATTCATAATTTCAGTCACCATTTATACTTTCAACCCAAAAGATAGAAATGACATGTGAGTTTTGGGTAAAGTTTTGAATATGCTAAAGTGTGCATGTTATGAGGCATGAATCAATCAAACTCGATAATGTATGGACATTTTACGATACTTTTGAAAGAAAAACTGAATATTAAAGTAACGGTGCCAGCATTGTCGTCTACTGCACATATTTTCATCTGTTACATGTTTTAGAGTTGGTGCTGCTTTACATTATTGCTTTGTAATAAGATAAACATAGTGTCCATCAGTTTGGATCCTGAGAGGTCACCGTGTTACTCGGCGTCTCAGCTGGACACAAACTGTTTGCATATATCACAGATCCGTCTTTTTGGCACTAAATACCAGTGGAGGTAATGCAAACATTCATATCTTCAGTCACCATTTTCACCCCCCCCCCCTCCAAAAAAATAAATAAATAAAAATAAATAAAAATAGAAATGACATGTGAGTTTTGGGTAAAGTTGTTTCAATATGCTAAAGTATACATGCAATGAGACAATCAAACTCCATACTGTACGGACATTGTACGATGCAACTTGTTTTGTGTTGGCAGCATTTACATATTAAGGTCATAACAAACTGTTCCTGACCTATCAAATTTGAACAGAAATGCTGAAGGTTAAGCAGCAGTAAAGATATTCCAATAATGTTCATTTCACTTAAGAGTTGAAACCTTTGATTGCGGGACATGCAAGCAATGTCCATTGCAAATAGTGTCGATCCTGATCAAAGAGCACATACAGAACCAACATTGCAAACGTTGACCGACGAGACTAATATCTTAATAGAAATTTAGAATGTTTAGCCCCGCCCTATTGGACCAGGTGAACCTCTCTGGCAGATTAAGGGATCTGACTGTAGTACGCTAGTAACATGATTGGGGACAACAACTGCCGATAAAGACAGAATATCCGGTATGCCACCGGTGTAAGAAGTTGTCGGTGTAATACAGCCCATACTGGAAACATACCGATATGTCTTAATTTGAAGTTCAAAGTGGCTCATATTTTTTTTATTTATTTGGCACAATATCATGCGTTCCGACATATTATGTAGGAGCAAAGTTCAGACATTTCCAGTAACAGTATAATTTATATTATAATGACAAGGTTGGTAAATGTATATGAATCAAAATGAACGATGGGGACTAGATGCACGTATTGTATGTGCAATATATTTGTTGGATATGTGTTCAAAACCGTCTAATCCTCCAACAACCAACTACGAAATCAATTGAATTACAACAAAATCAAGATGAATATTGAGTGGACAATTTCAATTGAAAACAACATTTCCCAGACTTAAAACCCGATTTAACAGTAGTATGTCTGTCGTTGGTGTTCATTTATCAGAAACGAGGGCGACTTGATATATATAAATTTATTAGTTTGTCCAGGATCCCAGGAGGCACTGATACAATAATCACCAGTGCTACCTAAAGATATTTTATCCATTATTCACAAATACTTTCAGTTGTAGCATTTCTTTTAACAACATAAATTTGTGGATGCAAAGTGTTTTAAACAATGTTTCACATACTTCATTTTCAAAGTTCATGCTATAATCAGTTTGTCTTCCAACATGGCATCAGGATGTCAAGCAACTTCGTTTTGATCCTGATCAGACGCTGAAGTACTCGGGATCCAAACTCTTTACAACTATAAGCATGTAATCGCCGACAGCAGGCTAAATGTTATTGCACCAGCTGTAGGTATATCATTCTTTCATTTCAGTCTAAAAAGTCAACGAATCTGCACAAGTAGTACCTGATACGATAAAAATAGAGCAAAACATATACAGACGTGATCTGTGTTAAACACGGGGAGATATCATCACTTGGCAGATAATGCGAGAAATCACCACTCTCTAGCGCTGATATATCTAAGAATTTAGACGATTGAATTAGATAAGTCAACATGGCATAGTTTTAAAGGACACCCCTCTGTGCAGAGATGTGAAAATGTCAAATCAAATTTAGAAAAGAAGTTCACATTCAGTGCAAGAAATAAAAGTACTCAAATACTAAAATCGTCATTTCTCAATAAAACTCTATGCCGTGACCACGTCTCGAACGGACGATTCTAAAGAGAGGTCACAACCTAAGGTTTGATGTGGAAATATAGGAATTATTCTTGAAATTGTTTTAATTTACGCATCTTATCTGGACCTCTTTACGACGTAATTGAACTTTTAGCTTAAATATTTAGTTTCACCCTCAACTCTAGTTTCTTTGGCTATTTTGCGGAACCTGACAGGCATATGCAAACAGATTGGATCCAAATGAGACAGGGAGTAACTTCACGTATAATAATGATTATATAATTATATTAATAGTGTATATATATCCGTCATAAGTGTTATTCAAAATCTACCGACAGCTAATACGAAAACATTTCATATTTCAAACGGAGTTATGTAATAATATAACCTCTCGTCGTTGAAAACAAACGCAATTACAGTTGAACTTCGATATCTCGATCTTCAAGGAACCGTACAAATTACTTCGAGATAAGAGGTTCAAATGGTCCGATTTCTTTTTTAACAATTTCTTAAGTTCCCAGCTTAATACAGATCGAAAGTAATGTTGAAAACTCCTGTTGGATATTTTAGCATTACTTTAGACCTGCATTAAGCTGCAACGTGTGTTTCTAGATATGCGTAGTTATACCTTTCAGAACAATACTGTATTGTAAATTCTCGAAGGACCGAAACTTCAAGTTATCCAGTAGTTCGGGTATCCGAATTCGGATATATCGAAATTCAACTGTATATAGTATATGCATTTCACCAGCAATTATATTTGATTCCTTGTGATCCATTCCTATACAAATGAATATGATAACTATAGTTACACTCAATTAGCTTTCATCTTGCAGTAGACAGGTGGGTCTACCCGGGTCTTCTTCTGTGCGTTATATTATCTTCTAGAGTAAAACTCTCTATAACTGCCACTAAATTACATCAAGTATTTTATGTTAACGGCAAATGTGGCTGCTTAAAGCAAGGTGAAAGTGAAACAGAACGCTCCTATAGGAGTGTTCTGTTTGACTTTCACCTTGCTTTAAGCAACCACCTGCCGTAAATACCAACTAATTAACACAATTTAGTGGCCGTTATAGAGAGGTTATGCTGTATGTCATTTGTTCGATTTACAGAAAAACCCATCTTATACTAGATAAACCTATAATTGACTGGACGTCGAAAATGACTGAAATGATGCTACTCTTCTACAGCTATATATCAGTGAAATCAGGTAATTTGAAAACAAGTGTAATCCAAGGAATGAAATACTGTATAACAACTGAATACGAAACCTGTTTCGCTGAGAATAATATGATAATTGCGAGTTATTTCACATCTATTTTATCATAAGATAAGGTGTACGAATCAAGGAGAAAATAAGTATGCTACATCACGCAATAGCATCTTCTTTAAAGATAACAATGCCATGATTCCAAATAAAAACAATAAAACATACAATGGGTTGGGTAATTTGTGAAATAGAAGAAAGAAACACAGTCTGGAATAATAAATTACATTTGATGAAACATCTTCGTTATTAGCCCCGAGCTGGTCACACCTGCATACAGCTTGGGTCCAGATGATACACCATGTATATCTGAGTATCACTGGGATTCAAACTGTTTGGCACTTGTCCAAGAGTTCCTCAAGCGACATGTGACCAATAGATTATCCAATGCTTAGTTGAGTGATCCGTAGTCACACTTGCAACAGAACAGACTTTGGGCATGTATTTCCCTTTACAGCGGAAGAAATTTTACTGTATTTATATAACCGTTATGTGTTGCCATCCAACATAAGGTAAATAGGTCATTTACGCTCTTGTTTGGAATTTCTAGCAACGGGAGCTTACATGGAAAAGAAGGAACACGTGCCTGTCATGTCCGTTTAAATGTTATAAATATACTCTACCTTCTTACATTAATAAGGTAATATGCATAACATAGCCTTGTCAATGGACTTGCCAAAGTTAGAAGGAATAAACGAAACTATTGCAGTTAACCAAAGCTATATAGGATGTATGTTTGCTGAAACATAAAAACGAATCTTACATTGTATCTGAGCAAAATATTATATCGACATTATGCCACTTTAACCATGCTTTTTACGCCTTTTCAAACAGAGGAAACCTAGATCAGACGGCTTCTGTATAAAATTATGATTTATCTGGCTCTTCCGTTTCTACCAATACTAAAATATCGTGTGTACATACGCCATCAAAAACATTGAGCTAATAAAATGTCATGATGTCATTAATGTTTACATTCAACAGGGGAAAGGTTAAACTGATACTGCCAACTCTCTACAAAGTTTATCTTTTGTTTCGTTATTTTGACATACGCGTTTAACCGTTACAATGTTGGGGACGAGTCCCTAATGTCCTTTGCAAACAGTGTAGACCCAGATGAGAGGGCTCCTAAAAGGAGTCCTCTCATCAGGGTCTGCGCTGTTTGCCTTGTTAAACTTTTCTTTAGAATGTTTGAATTTTGGAATAGTCCATTTGAAAATTCAGCGTTTTAAGGGTTAAACTGAAAACCACGATAGTCAGTGAATATGTTAAGTGTATGTATTTTTAGCCTACTGAACTATTAACAGTTTTTCACCCAATACATTTTCAAAATTCGAGCTATAATCAGCGTGAAATAGTTTGGATCAGGATGATATGCCGAGTTACTCTAAATCATGATGAATTGCCAAATTACTCGGCGTCTCATCTGATCTAATAGACACTTACAAAAGTAATAAGTTTATAAAGCCCCCATGAGTTATGCGTTAATCATGGGGGATGAAGATGATGATGTCAGTGACTTTTACAGGTACAGTACAGTACAGATGTAGTATTAATGTTGATTATTAATACTGGTACATGTAGCAGCCAGTAGGATGAAAGCCTTACAGAAAGCTCATTTAGGAGAGGTTTTTTTTTCATAACCCCCGCCTTGCTCTGAATAGTTATATGCATACAAATATCTAACTTCTTTTTACTACAATTCCAGTTTAGAGAGTTTTAAATGTATTTCAGTGCATGGGACCTTAACCCCCTCTTGTCTTTTTGCTTGAGGGTATATACATGTATTTGCAAAAAGAAAAAAAATAACCCACATACACTTTAGCGCCAAACATTGTTGTCTGCTTTAAGTGTCTGAATGAACTTTCCTTCAATTTATTTTCCTCTTAAAACTTAAGTGGTGTGCCTAACATTTTGAACCCTTACGTGGCACCGAGTTACTCGCTGACTCATCTGGATCCAGACTGTTTGCACATGTAATCACGTCACAGACTCGCAATTACATCAGACCCCTTTGAGTCACTTTCCGGCGAGAATTACCCCCAAATAACCGCAGTAGCAAATTTCAATATGTAATACAAACATCACATGAAGCATATGTATAGCAAACATTAATCTGCTTTATCAGAAAGCCCTTTGGCGACAGTTAGCTGAAACATACCATATTCCAAAATAAACACTGTAACTAAGTAACATCAAACTAATGGCCAATATCTGTTTTATTTACATAAATTAGCATGCTTTGATAACTGGCATCCGCAGTATTTAATGTATAAACGATGGTTATCAGTGGTTATATTTATCAAAAGTTGTAATGTTAGGAGTGATGAGTTGTACCCAGCTAGCATATAGGCCTGATGGAACCTATACTTTACCTTGTCCATGTCCAGGATTTATCTTCATACCGGATTGATAATGCATGCTTGTTTAAGTTAACATATAAAAGTCATCTATCTACAATATCTAAATGTTTCTTTTCTACAAGTCTGGTTGTAAGAGGTTTTACTGTACAATATGTTATATCTGCTTGGAAATTCGAACACTGTTACTTACAATAAGCGGGACCGGATACCAAATGACGATATGGTTAATTCTAGGTAACAGCTGATCTCTTTAATAAATGCCGAAGTTAAAGTGACATATATTTTGCGTTTAATGACATAATTGTTTTATCACTTATTCATATAGTCGCGACCAGGCTCGTATTTTCAAACAGCGTGGGTTTGGATCAAGAACCAATCAAGCTTGTTCGAAATACACCAAACACACGGTAGACTAGGCATTATATTGTCCAAGCATTGTAAGGGTTACAGTAAAACCTCTCTATAACGGCCACTAAATTACATCAATTATTTTGTGTTAATGGCGAGTGGCTGCTTAAAGCAAGGGGAAAGTGAAACAAGTAAAACAGAACGCTCCCATAGGAGCGTTCTGTTTTACTTTCACCTTGCTTTAAGCAGCCACCTGCCCTAAATACCAACTAATTCACATAATTTAGTGGCCGTTATACTGTATTTATTAAACACAATAGACACTCGGTGCGTGTGTGCCTTTGATTTACTATTTATAACACAGGTTATTTATCTAAGCCTGCTGCTGCCCATCCCATGGCCAAGGACTGTGCAATGAAAGGATATCCAGTTCAGTGTTTATGTATATCAATTAAACTTTAGCCTGCTAAGCACATTGTTTTTTACATACCCCCCCCCCCCTTGTATGTTCAAGCTGTAATCTACCAACATGCAATCGGGGTGTCAAACTTCTGAATACATTGTCAAGAATCTGATTTGTCAGATTTTAAGCAGACTCAAATTCATACCGAAGAAATGCTTGATAATGACATCAGACTCCATCAAAATGTTTTATAAGCTCGGGGCCAGGACACAACATACAGTATTGCGGGTACATATTCTTAATCAAGCAATTTCGAATGGACTGGTATGAGTCTAGCTAATACACCTTACCACCCCCTGTAGTCCATGCATGAATGTGTGTCTGTGCGTCTTATAACGTACACTCGACAACCTTTTCAAACAGTGATATAACTGTCAAGCATAAGAATATGTCGTTACATTTATTATCAAAAGTACAAAAATGAGTCATGCAGGAAACACCACATACAGAACAAACAGTCGCCCGAACAGCAACACAAGGAAACAGCAAATGTACATAACTATAAAAAACATCAAGAGACGCACAACGACAAAACAAACATACAAAAGGGGGGTGGAAGTACCGCCTTGGAACGGGGGGTTAAATCGTATTTAGAGTTCAGTAAAACCCCTCTAATGCGATCACAAAAAGGGGCATGCCTCTGGGTGGCAGAGGCAGATGGCAGCTTAATGCAGGTCTTTCTGCATACCTTCATCCTGCATTAGGTAGCCACCTGCTTATAAAGACAGCTGTTTTTTATTCATTAAGTGGTCGCATTATAGAGGTTCTATTGTATATACATGTACATGTAGTTAGATTCGATTGACAAAGGATTTCTTAGTTTTTGTGTCTCAGAAATATTGAGAAACTGGTGATACAATTAACCCTGTACATACCGAAATAAAATGGCTGCTCAATCTCTGATTGGCTGAACGTTTGACTGATTTTTGATTCGTTCAAATTGACCGAGTGTCAAACATATGGAATCCGTATCAAACACTTGGCTTCTCGTCGTTTTGTCTGGATACAAGTTGTTTTCAGATACGGGTGAAAGCGCTTAGCATGAAAGAGTCTTTTTTCATTTTTTCTCAAAATATTGTTTTCGATGTTTTGTTTGCACCATTTCAACAGGACAATTATTACCTAAACTGCAACGACAAAGTTGTTTTGGATGGGACAATAGCTTTGTTTCTGGCATGTATTTGAACACGCAAGCTATCAAAAGTTTACAATATCCCAATTACTGCTTTGAAATCTGAGTGCCTTAATCATAGCCATTTATGTTGAAAACATTATCTCCTGGCGTGTTTCCATGGCTCTAATATCGTATTCTATGGCGTTAATTATTGCCATTTTGCCAGAAAATCAGCGGTATAGAAGCCGTCATGTCTGAATCGTAGTAATTATCAACAGTGTGCTCGAACTTTCTTGATAAATTATATGTGTCGGAAGAATCTTATACGTTTATGGAAGAAAAAACGGGTTTTTCTTCAGTTCAAATTTCCAGGCCGATTCATTTTCTCGAAAATATAACATTTCCATATCTACTAAAGTTGAAAACCGGTTATGTGCTACACATAAAGTAATCGCAATTCCGGGATAAACTTAAAAACTAGGATACACTGAAACGAATCTGTCTCAAGCTTTAAAAAACCTCCAACGGATATGCTACTTGCAGTCGCATTATCAAATGTTCAAGCAGTATACTTTAGCTGCAATTTGTTATATATCTATCTTACATTCTTCCTATTGTATTTCTGTATTTATGTGATTTTGAGATCAAGCTGTCGTGGTATGGAGTAACGTGTTGTTCTGTTACCGGATGAGTTGTTTTGAAGCTGACATTGTTTGTTGTCGTCATCATCATTATCAAAATAATGATCATCTTCATTATCACTGTTCGGATGCAGGGGCTACTTTTACATATACAGCAATGTGCGACTTTCATAATTAGGAAAGAAATGCCATGAAAAAGCAGTTTATGGATTTGTCGATGTATCTAACCGTAGATCCTCTACACGAACATTGCATCTCAAACACTAATTCTAAGCGCACGCTTGTTCCAGATTTTAATTACTCAGTGTTATTTTTTTTTAAAGTTAGTTGGTATGCGTTAGCTTATTGTGGCTATGCTTTACATGTAACATCTGTTAATTATATATCAACTTATCAATAATGTGCACGATGTTGCTTTCTATAATGATTGTGTAGGGCATATAAAAACACGTTACTAGTGACATATATTCTGAAATAACTATAACCTCTCAGAAAAGTATGAATATCCATTGATCATATCTTTTAATATTTAAATATCATTTATTTTAGAAAGGAAGAAAACGTCATATAAGAGGCGCAAGAGACGCATAGCGGGGATTAGTTACACCATAAATATCAAACGGGATTGATAATCTGTAGAAATGTACAATATGTGAGACATATTCATGACTCATAGGAATATAGCATCAATTACCATTTCCCTATTCAACATGTATGTGTGCATTGGCTATCTTTTTATCAAAATGTATATTTTTCAAGGGAAGTATTTGCAATGAAAACATCTGTATGATCAGATATATCAGTAAAACCCCTCTAATGCGATCACTTAACCCATTCCCTCATATTGACGACTTTTGACGACTCTGTAAAATTCACTTTGTGAAACCATTGTGATAAATAGACCATTTGCTCCTATAGGAGCAAATGCTCTATTTATCACAATGGTTTCAAACTACAAAATTCTAAAAGTTTCCTTTTCTCTAGTTAATGCTCCTTTTTGGTAGATTTATTCAAAAAGGTTGTAACTAAATATAGCCTATGAGGTAATGGGTTAATTAACAAACATGACTGTATTCATAAGCAGGTGGTTGGTAAATGCAGGACGAAAGTTATGCATTAAGCTACCACATGTCTTTACCACTGTAAATTATGCCCCTTTTTGGTGGTCGCATTAGAGGGATTTTACTGTATACTAGAACCTGTCCTGAACGGCCATTGATCTATTGAACATAAGATATTTAGATAGTAGATTGCTGAATGCAGAGCAAAGGAAATACAGAAAGTTCATTTTGACCTACATTGAGCTACCACTTGCCTTACATACCCATATTTAGACCTCTTTTTGATTACCGCTTGAGGGAGGTTCTACCGTAATTCCATAAGTCAACAGAATAAACCCTGATCAGACGGTCCCTAAGGAGTCGATCGATCTTGGTCTACCCTTTTAGCAAAGGTATAACAAACGTTTATATGAAGGAAATAGTTAAACCTGGAGGACAACTAGATAGTCCTTAATAGTATTATACTTCTCTGGTAAATCGAGATGATAGATTGATCTCACAATAGACCGTTTTTATTCGTCAGGGCAATCCTTCTTTTGAATATCTTGTAATGTTCTTCATGTCTTTAACGAACACATAAAGGAAACAAAATGTTTAAACAAATACAATAGCTTCTGGCATGCGTGAATGATTCTGTCTTATTGAACATTCACGCAGCCTTCATGAAAGAAGCTTTACATTCTTATTATAATACAAATGAATGCATGCCATACACATGCTGTCCTACATAATGCAACATGTTTTTTTTATCAAAAGTTGTTCCGATTGGTGATTTTATCTCTAGTTTGCTTTAGTATTCGTTAGACATTAGTTTGGTTCCTTTGATTAACATATTCCTAAAATGGAATGTAAGCTACTATTAGTCGCATCGAGTCTAGATTTGTTCTCATTCATAAAAAGATCGTTTTGTCTGAAACTATGCCACCCTGTGGGAATAGTTGTGACAATCATTCAGTTGCTATAGGTGTTTCGAACCAGTCCTGAATGTGTGATTTCAATACGGTTACAAATGGAAATAAATAAGTTTTGCTTAGGGGAATTTTAGTGCATTGACTTTTCGTTACAGGACGAACGCCTTGAGTCAAATTTGAAGTTATAGTGATCGATAGCGTCGGACTAGTAAAGCACATGCATATATAGATCGAATGTACTCTAATATAGTGAAACACATGTAGATATAGATCCAATGTACTCTAATATAGTGAAACACACGTAGATATAGATCCAATGTACTCCAATATAGTAAAGCATATGTAGATATAGAGCCAATGTACTCCAATATAGTGAAGCACATGTAGATATAGAGCCAATGTATTCCAATATAGTGAAGCACATGTAGATATAGATCCAATGTACTCCAGTATAGTGAAGCACGTGTAGATATAGATCCAATGTACTCCAATACATGTAGATATAGTTCCTATGTACTCCAATATAATCGTGTTTCTAGTGTAACTTTGTGAATGATATTCATCCTACTTTTGACATTTGTTTCTAACACAAAATAATCGTTTCAATGATTAAAGGACAAGACGAATAATAAACATACAAATCAGACTAATTGTTTTAACATTTTATTTGCAGAATGTTTTGTCAGTATAAACTGTTGAAAATAAAGCATAATAAAGTTTTCCATAGCACTTTAGTTGGATCTATATCTGTTACCAATATAAAGAACATCCCAACAACGTGCGTTGCATTCTAGCATCATTCATTAATTTGATGGTCAATTTGGCTGCGAATTTGTTAATATTTTAACTATACAAGAAATGTCAACAGACAAACATGAAATATGATTTATATATGTCGCATCTTTTTAACACATCCACCGCTGCTATAGTATATGAAAAGAAACGCGGGATTATGACATTTACTGGAGCAAATGTATCTGAGATGCGCATGGAGGTTTCAAGCGGGGAACCCGGAAATAACACAGTTTTCCATTGCTGCTTTCTATGGATCCCCTGCTTTCAGAACTTAAACAATGTATAGTGTTCATTCTATGGTTACTTGTTGTAATGTTTTTCAATGGTTTTCTATGGTTACTTGTTGACACGTTGTAACTTCGTACTTAATCACAATATGGCGTGTCCCAGATAGCACGACTAAGGTTACTATGGAAAAATATTTATGCACGAATTCCTCACATACGAGAATGAAACATACTAGAGACGAGCAGACTGTACCTGTTTTAATATCATATTTTGTATTGGATAAATGCCGGATTAAAACTACCGTGGGAAAAGTCTACGAACATAAATAACAACTCTGGTACTTATATATACATTCAGTACAATATCAAGGGATCAAATCGAGGACTTGGTGCAAAACTATTCTAACTCCTTCACAAAGTGAAGGAATTAGAATAGTTTTGCACCAAGCCCTCGAAATACAAACAGTAGTATTATCAGAACATGACTTGAGCACCTATCAGTGGACTACGAGATCATTTTATAAGCTCCGATTACACACAATGTGCCTTTTAAGTATGGCTTAAAGTTCAATTAGCCATGTTTTAACGGTCCATCGATATTGATTTTAAAACATTGTATTCATAGTTTAAAGATTTTTAATTTTAGATCCGCAGTTTTTGCAAATCTCTATTATTTATAGCAAAACACACACAACGGTAGTTTTAACTATTACTCCTTAATGCATATAATCAAGCTTTTGAAACAGATAGTTCAACAGTTTTAGATTTAAACAGCATATATTATTACAGTAAACCTCTATATAACGACCACTAAATTGTGTTAGTTAGTTGGTATTTAGGGCAGGTGCCTGTTTAAAGCAAGATGAAAGAAAAACAGAACGCTCCAATAGGAGCGTCCTGTTTTACTTTCACCTTTCTTTAAGCAGACGCCTGTCTTTAACACAAAATACGTGATGTAATTTAGTGGCGGTTATAGAGAGGTTTTACTGTAATACGCGTGATAATCATATAGTTTCAAAGGTTTAACTAAATAAATGACAGTTAAATCAGAGTTTAAATGGAGTTTGGGCAAACTGTTCTCCATTGTTGTTGTCCATTAGCTGTTAGACTTAAATGCCATTGTTGTTCTTGTATGTTTGGGACATGTATCCAATCTAAACAAACACTAAATGAAAGATACACCTGTGTATCGTGTAAGATTAGCCATACACCTCTTCCTGAAATATTCAATCACCATCATCATCATCATCAACATCATCATAATCATCACCATCGTCATCGCCATCTACCCTATTCAATGTATCATGGTAGTACACACCAATTAGTTTGTCGTTACATGGGATATATCATTATTGCTAATCTATAATGCAAGTGGTTGTTTTTATGTATCTCTTTAACCCTTCGCTGGCTGAATTTTAAAATGCATTTCTCCTTCTTTACCCGTGCCTTGTTGTATAATTACATATATATTCACTGTGTACAAGTATTTCGCTGTGCAATCACTGCTGTGAAGTGCACTGGTTGCACAATCAATTTATAAATAATGCAGACCCTGATGAGACAGCTCCTGCAGTAACTGTCTCATCTGGGTCTTCACTATTTACAGGTAGGTATATTGACGTGAATAGCAAGCGAAGAGTTAATACCTTAACCTATAGATTGACTCATAATGATATATCTAGTAGGTATTAATTTTTAATTCGAAACAGGAATACACTATGCATTGATTCAAGAATATGCATATGCAAAATTCTCCCTCTAAACTGGATTTAAGCTTAATTTTGTTGTGCAGCTTGTTGCAGGTTGAATGGAGCTTTCTGCATGGCGTTCACCCTGCATTAAGCATGCACGTGCCTAAAACGACATAAACTGTTCTCTATCAAAATTCCGGTTTATAATGTTTTTACTGTACATCATTTTCAGTTTATCATGCTCAGAAATATCTCAAACATGTTTCTATTGCATTTATCTGATAATAATCAGCCTTTACTTGAGTGTTTTTGAAAATCCCTTATAACACAACAGGTGTGAACTGCTCGAGTGACATTGTATCTTCTCCGTCTTCATTTGCCTATTAACTTTCTTTCGATGGCATATACGCATATCCATGATACCCATTGCAAACATCTTTGGTCCAAGTGAAAGCCAATTACCTCAATGGCTCATTAGTAACTAAACCGTTTTGACACTCTGGGTATATTTTGAAAAGGAATTTAAGAAGTCAAATTGATGTTGAAATCTGAAATGGACGATGATTGTAGCAGCGTAAATATATTTGGCGGATAAAAGGTCAATGATAATATCAGTTCTCGGGTTAAATGGTAAGACTTTTGTACGAAGCTCATCAAGATCTCATCACCTAGCACTCTGTGGTAGACATAACTGCAATTGAGTTTGATATCTGTCGGAATGTAAGAGATGCAAAACAGTTATTAGATTAGTTCATGTTCGATGTGTTCATTAGATTTGCCGCTTGGAAATGCGCCAGACCTTCGATAAAACATAGCACGAGATTCTGTTATAAATTGATTTGTGGTATCGTGTTTAGAAAGTAAATAATTACTTTGATACAACGATCTTGATTTGTTTAATTCATATCTGATAAAACCAGATGTTTCGCTACACCCTCTCTCTTCATCATATTCTGACAAACTCGTCTTGTTCCGACAGTCTATTCGCTTTGTGTTATTTATACGTACATTGAACTATTTTCAAAATCAATACAGACATGTTTGATTTAAAAGCTTATTTAACTTAAACCTGTTGAGCAGATCATTTTGCACATTTTGATTTAAAAATATTCCAGCTATAATTGATTATTTTACCAGGTCATTCTGACGAATTACCATCTCATCTGAATCCCAATTGTTTGCAACGGCAGTTATGGACCCGCCAGCATCAGTCTTACGGTCAACTGTATACCTCAAACCTAACTGTTGTGGATATGAAATCCACCGTGTCAATTCTAAAGTAAAGTCAGAAAGATGATTTTGATCCTTAAAGCTGCCCTGTAAATCTCATCACTCATCGGTACTATATCATTCATTCTATGCTGATCTGCTATATTGTCAAATTTTGTCCCTCAAATTATATTTTTTATCAGTGTTAAGTTTATATTATCTTCATTTCAGTACCAAAATGTCGACAGTGGTAGCACATAAGAGTATTGTTATAACATGTCAACAGTTGTAAGTAGCCTATCATACCACATTCCGTAAATGTTTTAAGCTACGGTTAAGTTTCGCTAATACAACCATTCAAAAGAAGTCGCATACTGTAAAGGACGAATGTTATATAGAAAGTTCCTGCAGGATGTTTCTAAATTAACTTACAATGCATTCAGCAAACACCTGATGTTACAGATTCATTTGACAATACCATTATATGCTCACATTATAATAGACATAGCAATACGGTTTTAGATAAGTATGTTCTACTGCAGAAATAGATGTGTTTCATAATACTGTATATGATATTAACATACCATTTTCAAATTTCATAATTCAAAGTATTTTGCCGGATACGCTAAATTGATTGTGGCAGGTACTTGTTGCATTTGTCTTTTAGATTGTCGTATGAATCTCGTCATTGTGTACCTTTCTCGTCCAATGTGTAATTCTGGGAAATATAATGTTGGTGACTCCATCAATGTCATTGCAGTTGTCATCTCCATCCTATTTGTCTTAAATGATAGTATGAAAGATAACTGACTATCACGCATGGTAAACTATACAACTGTTTTCCACGACAGCTGACAGTGACTGGCTGGCCAGTTCATTATGCTTTCTGTATAGAACAGCAAATCTTTCAATAGGTCCATGCAAATATATTCAGATATCGTAAAAATTGTTTCGAAAATAAAACAATATTCTAAAAGTAGGAGTTCCTTCGAAAGCAAGAGCAACAATGGGAAAAGAGAAAATTGCTCAGTTTTATGTGGTCCGTTCATGAGCAGTTATTAGAAGTACCTTTATTATGTCTGTACAAAGCAATAAAGAAACATACCCACTCAGACCCGGGATCGAACCCGGATCGCCAGGTTCGCAGTCATGCACTCTACCACGTCGCCATAAAAGCGCGCTTGTACAGCAAGGCCGTACAAGTGATGATAAACCTACACACTGTGACACTAAGTATCAAAAATCCCACGTAGAATACAAAATTAAACTACATTGTAATAAGGCGAATGAAAGACAAGCTTTTAAATAAAGTTAAAAAAGTATATACATGAAAACGAGAATGAAAGTACATGCATGGCCTTTTAAATTCACACTGCATCAATATCTTTGCTTTTAACTAACGATGCTGCATTATGATATTATTATCATATTTATTACTATTATTATTATTATCAATCGTATTATTATCATTAGTATTACTACCACTACTACTACTACTACTACTAGTAGTAGTAGTAGTGTTTTCCACATAATTTCTTCCATGTATTAGGCTACCGACCGACAAGAATTAGACATACTGTTGTCACTTTAGAGGTACTTTACTGTATATTATTTGGTATGTATTTAATGTATATACATTGCTTTGGTATTTTTGTATAACTGTGCTGTTTCTAAATTACTGCACAATAACATTGACATACTTTTATTGTTCGTGTTTTGTCTTATCTGAGTGACTGTTATATCGTAAACACAGAGACGTGCCATTTATAAGATGCAATAATCATCTATAAAAACCAGTTTGTCTCGTTGGTATATTGGTGTTGGCTATGAACATGTCATATTTCAATATAAACACGATAACAAATTGCCGTAAATGTACAACTCTCATAAAATAAATCCGGAAATGGGTCATTCTGGACTTGTATAGGATATTACTGTCTTACAAATAATGTGACTGTATAATAGTGATAAGTAATCACAGCAGTTTTTCACCGCAGGCCTTCCCGTCTATTTCCAACCCTTACCCATTGCTTGAAACGTAGATATTAGATAGCAACCTTTGCCATACATATAGTTATAAACAAAGACAATCAGAAGACGGTTGCTTATGATAGTGCATGGCATTTGTACAGCTTTCATTTGTACAGTTTTGTACAAGTGCGATTCTAAGTTAAGTAATTATTGTTTTGATGTAAAATGTTGGTTTCCACAATAAATTGACATAAATCCTTTACTCCATTAATGCATTGCTACGATTTTGCAAACAGCACAGACCCAGATATGTGGGCTCCTGTAGGAGCTATCGGATCAGGGTATGCTCTGTTTCCTTATGGAATAACATAGATCAAATCATACATTTTCCGCAACTCTTTGGTGTTCAAACGTTTCATTAGCATACGGAAATATACCGACTGGCCGACTGTATAGCATAATTAGTATCGCATTCTTTAATTTATTCCGTTTTTATCCTATTTCAAAGTTTGTGGAGTTCCTTTATATCAAACATTCTTTGTGAGTTATGTGACCTGTTAAGTGGTACATGCCTTAAATTACAAACCATTCACTTCAGTGTCGCAATGTCCTAGTCCCAGCCCAGCCAATACAATATTTAGAGTAAGATGCGTTATGACGTTGTATTTTTTTCTTACACATGTGTAAGTTTTGACGTCATATCCTCTCTTTTTTATGATTATGCTTGGGATGTGGTTTGACAACATTGCGACACATTACGGTAATATTATAGTTCGATTTCGAGTGCTGAGCCGTGACTGCACTTTTCTATTTATAGAAGTTGCAACCATCCTATTGTATGGGTAAGCGGACCATGGTTGTCACAAGAAGCTCGTAATAATCGTGCAGTATTAGTATATACAGAACAACCTCTCTATAACTGCCACTAAATTACATCAAGCATTTTGTGTTAAAAGCAGGTGGCTGCTTAAAGCAAGGTGAAAGTAAAACAGAACGCTCCTATAGGAGCGTTCTGTTTTACTTTCATCTTGCTTTAAGCAACCACCTCCCCTAAATACCAACTAGTAATTAACACAGTTTATAGGCCGTTATAGAGAGGTTTTACTGTATATGCTTATTACCTGTCTGTATAACCACAGGTAACTCCGAAACAAATACATGGTTTGTGACGCATTTTACCTCTATTGGTGGACTGGTCCTAAAGGTCACAGCTCACGGGTCAAAATCGAACTATAGTTATATAGCGCAGACAAGAAGGCAGTTGCATAACGCTCATTTTGCATTAAACAGTCATCTGCCTTAACTGATCTTTATTCTTATGTACGAACTGACCGATTTAGATTATTTATTGAAATAGAATACCTCTTAAGCCGGCGTTAGGGGCATGAATAGTGTTGCACTTTTAATAACGGCTCATGAAAAGTTTCAATTAAACCGAGTTTTCAATTTTCTTTTTGTTTTGCAATGCCGCTTTTGCTTTCGAAGGATCTCTTATTTTCAGAATGTTTGTGCTTCACAACAGTAGATGTTAGGTGCTTGTGTGGCGACCGTAAACACTGAAAGTAGTTTATTCTCAGTGCTGTTAATATTTTCTAGTCCTTCGGGATCATTAGTTTTGACGTTATTAGTTTTCAAAATTAAATACCGCTTAATTTTGTACTATGGCGCGTGAGTATTATTGTACTTTTAATAACTGCTAATTGATAGACTTAATTAAACTGAGTTTGCATTCATTCAATTTCGAAGGATCTCCTTCTTCCAGAAATTTAACTGCAATAGGTTTTGGACAACCCACATAATTTCTGTTATATTGCCTTAACAATTCCATATGCGATTCATATGGACTCAATGTAGTTTCATCTATCCCTGTAGTCCTGGATATCTCGTTTGTAGAAAATCAGTTTGTCTGCAACCTTGTCACCCAGAGGAATAGTTCCGCAAATTATTCGGTGGTGAACGGTGTGATGAACAAGTATTCTAAGTGTTGGTTGCATATTTAATAATATTCAGCCTAACACTAGCACAATTGATTTTTCTTCTCACGGGAAAACTACCATTAACCTTACCTTGAAGGAGTGCTAGAAAATAAGGTGGGAGTTTGGTGTAAACAAACAGTTTGTACAATACATCGATATATTATTTAAGCAATGAAAGATTTGTGAAATGTTTGATGCATTGTAACCCTTGTTATAAACCGAATCAATTGATGTACGTATTCATTACATGAAACACGTACATTACATATGTTAAAACTAGGTAGCACTAACCAATAATAGTAAATACTCGTATATGATTTTAAAAGTATTTATATGCAATCCAAAATATTTTTTAAAAAAATATCAAACCATAGACAATGTGTTGGGCTGAACGCATACAATTTAGATATATAGCTAGAACTCAAATACTTGCTTATGGTATGTTGCAAATATATCTCAGTATTACATTTGGTAGATGTATGTAGCATTTAACAGTCAGGACATAGAAAAGCGATATTATATTACGCTTAAACTAAATCCTTAAAGTGTGGGAGTTGAGTATATATGATCGTAGAAAACAGTGAGGACTTAGATCAAAGAACTCCGGTTATAAAAATAATGTTTCTTCAGTGATAAAAGTTTCATACATTGTGTTGTTTAATCAATATTCAGACAGAGAGGAGCCGTTTTCAATTATTCAGCGTATTCAGGGTAACATCTCACAGATTAAAACAGTTTGAATTATTCGCGAAACATGCCTTATACACTTAAGCATACTGATCAGCTAAAGGACACTGGTCAGCTCAAGGACACTGGCCAGCTCAATGACACTGAACAGAAGAAAAAGAACTGGTCAGAAAAAAGTAATGTAAGCAAAAGGACGGGCCAGCAAAAAGACTTGTCAGCAAAAGTGAAGGTATATAAAGACCATTTATAATTGTATGGCTGACAAAATGTAACAATACCCCTTTCCAACAACACTGATAGTATGAATCAACTAATGTACACACTTCTGGTATACTAAACTATACAACAACAGAATGTTACAGCTGAACTTCGATATATCGAACTCGGAGAACTTGCTGATACAGTATAACCTCTCTTAACCGGAATTCTAGTAGATAATAATTTAGATACTTTTAGGCAGGTGGCTGCTTAATGCAGGGTGAAAGTCATGCAGAAAGCTCCTCTAGGAGCTTTCTGCATGACTTTCACCCTGCATTAAGCTGCCACCTGTCTCCAAGACAGATATTCATACTAAATTTAACTGCCGGTTAAGAGAGGTTTTACTGTAACCCGAAGTAAAAGTTGGTTCATTCCAAAGTTCACATTACATAATTGTTCTAAAGTATATTAATTACTACGAATATGTAGAAACACATGTGACAGCTTAATGCAGGTCGAGAGTAACACTGAAAGTTCCTACAGGAGCATTCAGCATTACTTTAGACCTGCATTAACCCAATCCCCCATAGGCTATTTTTAGAACATCTTGGAATGAATCTACCGAAAAGAAGCGTTTAATAGAGAAAAGGAAACTTTACAATATTGTGTAGTTCTGAAACCATTGTGATAAATAGAGCACAATGGTGTCAAAAAGGAACTTCTACAGAAGCGTAGAAAGGCGTATTTATGGAGGAAAGGGTTAAGCTGTGAACTGTAAAACGTCGCCCCGTACTTCATTCTCAGTGTTGTTATACCTTCTGATCCTTCGAGATCATGAATTTCAGTACTTATTGTTTTGAAAACTGAATACCGCTTAAGCCGGTGCTAGGGGACGTGAGCAGTGTTGCACTTTCAATTACTGCTCATGAACAGACTCAATAAATCCGAGTCTGCAATTTTCTCTTTTTGTGTTGCAATTTTTGCTTTCGGGGGATCACCACCCTTCAGAATTTTTGATACATTGTTCAGATTAGAAATCTGATGATTTGAACTTCTGTTATCTCGAAGTAATTTGTCCCTTGATTTTCGACATATAGAAGGTCAACTGTATATATATAACCGCATCTGACATTTGGTCACAATGATTCCAAAATATTGGAAACAAAAGGAAGACTAATTGTTGGTTACATAAAGCAGACATATATATTACTTTACTTTATAGGTAAGAAAGACTATTCCATAAAACTTTTGGGAAATAATCGTGAGCCCCTTGGCATTTAATATCTTACCAAGTTAAGTCCAACTTTAACGTATCTAAGCATGTTAAAAATCGGTAGGATGTTCATGTCTTTAAAACTTACCGATTGCACTAACTGGCTGGGTTTGGAAGTAATAGAATGAAATATTGCAATAATGAACATGTTTATTCTTTTAACACAATATAAAAACAATATTTTCTAGTTTCTAACCTTTCCTTTTTGAAGTACATCATAGAATGACAACGTGACATTCTTAATGTATTTCAATAATGTTTTTGGTTTAATTGTTTAATTACTGTTTGATATATTATGAACTAATTTTGGATAACCTGGTTTAATTAACCCTTTCAGCGTCAAATTTCTAATTGTCGTCTGCAAACCAATTTTGTTAACTCATTTGATAAAGTACGGAAATGAGATAAATAAATGCAAGTTTCAAAGGAATAAAGCACATATATAGAAATAGAGTTTGAAACAAAATTTGGAGTCCCTGATCAGACGCTGCCTGGAAAAGGCGGCGTCTGATCTGGAACTGCACTATTTGTCGTGGTGCATTTATGCGACATTGGCGGTGAAATGGTTAAAGTTTACTTAACTCTTTCCATGTTCTTTGTTTATTCCAAATTTCAACACCTACTGAATATTCATAGACAAAATAATTATAATGAAATATGGAAGGTGGACAATTGTAGCCATTTAACACGGTAAAAATTCAGATATTTCAAAATCCATTAGCAAACAGAGCAGATCCTCATCGCACGGCTCCTATTGTGGAGCCGTCTGATCTGGATCTACTATGTTTGCAGATGCGTGAAAACACGTTTATATAAATGCTATAGTGAGTTATCAAATGTATTGGCCGCAAAACGTTCTCTTAATTATTTCAGGATCGACTTCATACAGTTTGCTAAGACAAACCCACATCCTAATAACACGTAACTGATAGTTATTCCACAACTTCCATTAATGTGAATCAATTGCCAATTTATATGAATCGCACAACGCAATAAGCATTTCATTTCCATTGTTGCTCTGTGAACAGTTTGGGTCCGAATATACGTATGTATTGGTTGGAATCATGTTTACGTCATCAAATACCAATCTCTATTGATTAAATACCAATAACAGTGATGTAAACTTAAGTAATAAAGTAGAACCCCACTAATGCGACCACTTAATGAATGAGCATGGTGTCTTTTATAAGCAGGTGGTTGCTTAATGCAGGACAAAAGTAATGCAGAAAGCTAGGAGCTTTCTGCATTACTTTTGTACTGAATTAAGCTACAACATGCGTCTAGCACTCAGAATTCTACCACTTTTGGGTGGTCGCATTAGCGGAGTTTTACTGTAATACCGCAACTATTATCCTAGACGATATTACAGTAAAGACTCGCTAATAGGACCACTCAAATGAAGTATGATTCTGTATTTTAATACAGGACAAGGATTATGCAGGATTACTTTCGTCCTGTATGCAGCCACCATCTGCTTTTACAGACTCCGTTGTTAAAAAATTCCATTGGATATGCGAGGTTTTTTTACATACAATATAGTATATATTGTTTCACTTTACAATATATATCAAACGTCTGCAGATGATACATTACAAGAAAGCACGGTCGTTTGTCCTTTAGCTAACACGGTATAATGGACGAGACTTAACGTAAACATGCCATATTTCAAGATAAACACGTCCATAAAAATCTCAAATATATGGAGGTTATGTTATACATCTTCTTAGAAAAGTAGACTTAATGCATTATTATCCAGATTTCTTGATGTATATTACCTATGGGATGCGTGTCTGGCCATTTCCATCTCAACCTTTCAAACGCTGAATTGGACTGTTACAAATTCAAACCAGCCCCGGAGGTCATACAACCTTTCGCTTGATTCTGAGATTCTCTAGAATCTGACCAATTAGATACCTGAGAATGATCTCAGACTCAGAAGTTTTATAACATTGGACCCATGTCAAATAATTATGCTGTGAATATTTAGGGATATTTAAAAGGAGTCTGGTGAGAAGGCTCCAAGAGGAACCCGCTCATCTGGGTATACACTATTAGCACAGGACATTAGTGACTCGTTTTCCTCACTGTCGGGGTTTAATCCTGATTGTAGCAAATCATTCGAAAACAAATTCAACAGACGCGGTTTTATTGAATCTGTTCATGATCAGTTATTACAAGTGCAACACTACTTAGATACGCTAGCAACAGTGTATGTGGTATTCATTTTGTATACCTAAACTTCATTGAACTTCATACATCAGCAAAGGCTCAGGGCCAGAAAATCCACCAACATTGAGAATGAAATACGGGGCGGCTTTTTACGGCTGCCTTATACTGACACGATATGACTGGAATTTGCCAACAGCTTGGCTCCAAGAAAGCTTCGTCTCTCGGCGTAAATCGGCGTATCATCAGAAATGGAACTATTTTACATTCGGCCAGACGTTCCAAAAAGCTTAAACCGATTATAAATGTAAGTATCACCATATAAACATTTGAGCGGATATACACCATTTTAGTGTAGAACTATGGTTAGTTGAGTTGACTGTTGAGTCTAGATGCATTTACCCTTTTTAGGCGTGCAGGCGACTTTTTTACTTTAACTAAATAGTGTTTTTGCAAAAGTGTTTTTGTTTCTAAAACACGCTATCAAATTATATACAGACATGGCTTTCTTTAAAGCCTGGTCGTTTCTGGATTCATATATACCAATAAAATAGACCTATATCGGATACCATGTTGTTCTGGATTAAATAAAAACACTGTTGAAGCTGTGCAATGAGATAATCGTGGTTACAGCGCATCATCTGAGGGTAATGCTTGGTCTGGTAAGAGTTAGGTGATTTGAATATTGTAATGTACATCGTGTATAAGTGCATTACACTGAGTGCGATAAAACATGTGGCCCGTTATCCATTGCCTTCATATAAAGGCATTTTCATGCATTTGAAAATCGAGTAGACCATATAGGAGCCGTTTGATCAGGGTCTGTTCTGTTTGCTTATGATATACTGATTCTCTAGAATTTCCATCTGAGCCAATACATCCTGTGTAGATAAGCCATTGTAAAAATGAATATGGAAAGGGTTATGCAAATGATCGTGCGACATCTATCATCCTGAGTTCTATAGCATTCGAGGATCGCAACTTCAAGTCGCGATCCTCGTATGTTTGAGCTAACGATAATGAATGTCGCACGTTGTTAACCAAACCTGTCGAATGTTAAAAATACGGGTGTAAAAACAGAATTTATTTAACCCTTCGCTTGCTGTTCACGTCAATATACCTACCTGTAAATAGTGACGACCCAGATCAGACAGCTCTTGCAGGATCTGTCTCATCTGGGTCTGCACTATTTACAAATTGATTGTGCAACCAGTGCACGCCACAGCAGTGATTGCACAGCGAAATAATTGTGGACAGTTAAGATATATGTAATTATACCACAGAGCATGGGTAAGAAGAAGAAATGCATTTTAAATTTCAGCAAGAGAAGGGTTAAATTTGCATCTGGGGCAATATTGAATACGTCCGATCAAACTTTCAGGAAAAATTGATCACCTGTCGTGACAAATGCCTTTCGTGATACTTTTGATAAAAATGTTTAACAGCTTGTTCCTCTTGAGATGCCGAGTTACACGGCGTCTGACCTGGATCCAAACTATTTGCAAGTGCGAATCAGCGGGATAATTGTTAAACATTGACCCTTTCCCTGTTCTATATTTATTCCAAATTTCAATAACTGCTGAATGTTCATGGACAAAATAGTGAAATATGGAAGGTGGAACATTGTAGCTATTTTAGAAAGATCTTTCAAATTCCATTAGCAAAAGAGCAGACCCTGCTCAGACGGCTCCTACAGAAGCCGCCTAATTTGGGATTACTCTGTTTGCAGTGCGTGAAACCACGTTCATTTGAGAGAAAGCGATAAACAATATTCATCGCGCGGATGTTTTGTTGCTCTCAACACATCTTTGTAGAAATAAATTGCATGGGAAAAGACCCTTTTCTTTCTAGCACCATCTAATACTTGTTTTAGTCGGGGTTTTTTCTGTCATTAAATATCATCAGAAAAGACTCACACTCACGCCTCTGTGTATTAAGGTATAATATATCACAATACAATATTGTCATTTATTTCAAATAGAACCGAACAATATTGCCTTTTATTTCTTATACAGTAGAACTTGTAATAAACGACAATTCATTTATTGAAAATATGAGTCTTTCAAAGCAGGCCGTTGCTTATTGCAGGGTAAAAGTAATGCAGAAAGCTACAACTGCATATTAACCCTTTCACCGCCGCAGTCGCATAAATGCACCACGACAAATAGTGCAGTCCCAGATCAGACGCCGCCTTGAAAAGGCGGCGTCTGATCCGGGACTTCACTATTTGTCCCAATCTCTATTTCTATATATGTTCTTTATTCCTTTGAAATTTGCATTTATTTATCTCATTTCCTTATTTTACTGAATGATTTAACAAACTTCGATCGCAGACGACAATTAGAAAGTTGGCACCGAAAGTGTTAACGCTTTCACACATTAGCATGTAGATCAGACGACCCCTTTAAGACTATCTGATCAGCATTGCTGCGTTTGCTTATGGAAATGTATACATTTGATTACCGTAAAACCCGGCTAATGCTACCACTTAGTAAACAGCCACTGGGGTCGTTTAAAGCAGGTAGTTGCTTAATGCAGGGCAAAAGTTATGCGAAAGCTCCCTTTCTGCATAATTTTCGTCCTGTATTAAGCTACCTCCTACCTCTACCACTCAGAATTATGCCCATTTTTGGGGGTCGCATTAGAGGGGATGTACTGTATGCAGTTTCCACACAAGGGAACACATTCGTTTTTTAATGTTTCGTTTTATTGATTCTGTCCATGAATATCCATGCGGTGACGAAATCTTGAATAATTACTGAACAGGGAAAGGGTTAATTAACCCTTTCCTCCATAAATACGCCTTTCGACGTCTCTGTAAAAGTCACCTGTTGAAACCATTGTCATAAACAGAGCATTTGCTCCTATAGGAGCAAATGCTCTATATATCACAATGGTTTCAAATTACAAAATTCTAAAAAAAATCATTTTCTCTTGTTAATGCTCCGTTTCGGTAGATGCATCCAAAGAGGTTGGATCTAAAATAGTCTGTGGAGGAAAGATTTAAGACATGTTCTACTGTAGAGGCGAACAATATTGTATTTTATATCTTATAGAAGTTTAACCTTTTACGTCATGCATATCCGTGTAAGAAATAATGGCTCCGTGGAGATTTATTACATTAGGTTATACTGTATAAACTCCATAAGCACACAGAGCAGACCCGGAAATGCGGCTCCGGAAAAAACGTTAAAGGCGTGTTAATGGAGGCCTAATGTACTCGTATATTTGAATTTAACACCAGCTTGATAATTAGATATCTAGGGTCTTTATCGTTATACGAGAAGATGTTCGAATCATAGCTTGTCTGTTGGTTTCTTCAATACAGTAAAACCTCTCTAAACCGGAATTCTAGTAGAGAAGAATTTCGATACTTCAATGCTTAATGCGGGTTCAGAAAGCTTCTAGAAGAGTTGTCTGCATGATTTTAACCCTGAATTAAGCTGCCACCTGTTTCTAAAACCGATATATACACTAGATTTAATGTCAGGTTAAGAGGGGCTTTACTGAATAAATTTCTGTTGAAGTGGCAGTCCGTGGGTGACAAAAGTCGAATAAGTAAGCATGTGTGCATTAAACCCTAGGCCGCTGTGAAAAAAGAATTTAGGTGTGGGGCACTTTTGACTTCTTCCGATTCTTCCGATTCGAACAGCCTCTGAGGCAATATCGACCGAGTGTCAAATAGCTTAGATATTGATGTTTGTTCTGTGTTAGACATTGTTCTCCAATGTTGTAAAATTATTATTATTATATCCAGAAAATATCCAAAATGGATGACCGTAGAAATGTGCGTACACTTTGTATATACAGTAAAGTCTCGCTAATATGAGCACATCATTTATAATAGTCTGCTCAGATTGATTGTTATAGCAGCACATGGGCACATGAACGTTTTGGCCATGACAGAAACTATAGAATCAGATCTACAGTAAAACCTCTCTACAACGGCCACGAAATTGCATCAAGTATTTTGGGCTAAAAGCAAGGTGAAAGTAAAACAGAACGCTCCCAAAGGAGCGTTCTGTTTTACTTTCACATTGCTTTAAGCGGTCACCTGCCCTAAATACCAATTAATTAACACAATTCAGTGGCCGTTATAGAGAGGTTTTACTGTATATTATATCATGAGCAAAGTGAACCTGGTCAGACGGCTCTATTGTCTACAGGAAGCGGGTGATCTTGTCATACTATGTTTGCAAAGAACTTTTCATGGAATAAATGGTTAATGCAGACAGGTCCTGCATTAGCTTTATGTATAATTATTTGAAGCTAACACCTGTTTTAAAAAATCCAGAATTATAATTCTTTTGAGTTGGTTGTTTTATTAGCGAGACTTTACTGCGCCATGCTTATGTTGTATATTGTTATCATGTATAGATAATGTTGATCACTGCAAACCATGCTTATATTTATAACATAAACAAATATTGCATTTATTCATTTTCGTTTTGCTGAATTTTATTATTCCCTCTTTCGGGATTTCGTTTTACCTCAGATCACCTTATACATCAAATAGATGTTAATTAGAAATACTTTAATCGACCCCGAATCAGGTACTTATTTCAACACTAAAGGCATCATGAAATTAGTTAAATACATTGGATTTAGTGTTTCTTTGAGTACAAATAATAATATTTGTCATCAGAATGGCTTACAACGAAATATAAAAATCCATATCAGCCTTCTGTTACAAAATTAAAATGAACGTTCACCTGTGCCTAAATCCAACATCGTACGAAAACTCTCTATTATGATCAACATGATCAATCCGCCAATGAAACGTGAGATTGCTTCTAAGTTGAATGTATTACTTAGAACCGTCAATTCGCCATGTACTTCAGGCAAAACTTTGGGAAAAGTGCTAAACAATTAATCAACTACCTATTGCCCAGATTACGGAACGATGCCAAAGGTCTTGAAAATATCCACCAGAAGTTGATTGGTGGCGTACGGAACAACGTCGTGACATCCGATGAAGCCATTTTTTACCTAGGTGGAAGCAATGGCTGTCATAAAGTTTGCTACTTCCGTAGGGGGTTTAACGTTGACAATAAATTCAAGTTTGTTACGCGTGATGACTTTGTAGCAGGGTTATGGCATGGCCTGGTGTTGGTTATCTAAAGCCAACTAGGACTACTATATTAATACTGTTCTAAAACCATTCCTAGATAGATATATCAATGTTGTTTCCCCATGATACATATAAAACATGGTGTTTCATCAAGACAGTGCTTCAACCTACAATGCAAAAATACATTAAATACATTTAAACTAGGAAAGTTAACTTTTTTACACCAAAGGGATTGATGCCAAAAGTAGTACCAAAGGGATTGATGCCAAAAGTAGTTCCAATGGACTATTTGGGTCTGGGGTATCCTAAAACAAATGTTTCAGAAGAGAAACAGTAAAACACTCATAGGTCTTAATAAGTCCCGAAGCAAGAGTGGGAAAATCTTAATCAAAAGCTGATTAATAAAACATTACATTCATGGCCCAAACATTGCCAAATGATCTACTACTGTCATGGTTCACATATCGAACATTTATTACAATAAAACAAACCCCATTACCACCTATATTACATTGGCGTTTGTTGTTTGTTTGTTCGCTGATCATCTGCCAAATTGTGATAGTAACCAGTACATGATCTTTTAAGTCTATATCTAGTCACATTACGGCTCGGAGACAAATTGCGTGTGCCAGAAAACTTTTACGTCGTTTTTGTCGTGGCTGCAACCGACTTGAAACTATTATTTTCACATAAAATGGATATTCTGCAAATATATTTTAAATAGCCGGACACTCTGTAGAACACTGAAGTATGCGTGTCTTTAACTCGTTCAATGCTGACTTATCAAATGGACTTTTCCAAGACTAAACAATGTCGTACTTACCGTGAATTCAAACTGTGTGAACGTGAATAGCATGAGAAGGGCACGCCTGCATTTGCCTAGTAATCGTGTTGTGGTAGACACAATTGCGACCACTAGTTTTGAGTATTGATTTGTATTGCAGTTTCGTTAACATCACAGTGTGTTTATAAAACAGTTTGGATCCATAACTGTTAGTATATGTTACCATGGATCCGCTCGCGACAGACTAAATGTTAAATGTCAATATGCAATATATTCCTCCAGTTTTGGTTGTGGGATTGCTACCAGCGAACTATATATGTTAATTGTTGCCACTTATGCTGGAAACGATTTCCCCCCGCTTGTTGAATATCCCTGATATCACTTTCTATGACGCTAATTTGTGTCATTTGCTTGCTTAATCAGTAGTATTGAAACAACGCGGGATATAACGTATTATCTGAGGACGGCATGATCAAAATACACCATTGTCTTTTTAGTAGAAATTTTGCAACTATTGTCTTCGGTGGATTTTGCAATATTCACCTGTTTCATTTTGGAAAATTCTGCAAGAGAGAGAGTATTGATATTCACCATTTCATGCTTTATATTATAGGATATGAGATTTAGCCATATCTGTTTCTCAGTCTAATTACATGGTATATGCCACGCAAAGCTGTCATAACGTTCATATTTCATGTCATTATGTTTATCGGGTGTGCCGACTATTACCATATTAATTAGAATATCTTTGCAACATGTGTAAATGTTGATGTACAGTAACACTCATCAAAACAGAAAGTTTGGTGAAAAACACGTTAGCTATTTGAAGCCAGATGATTGCAAAATGTAGGATGGAGAAAATGTGTTTGTGAAACACTATGCCCCTGATATGACCCTTAAACTTGATGTATCATCGTGACTTTAACCCCAAACACTGTTCGCCTCCATAAGCTGCCAACCTTGAAGAATGTTTGTGAATTGGCGACAAATTATTGCCAACGTTAACGTTTGGGAGAAACCAGCCAAGCAAGCACGCAAGCAACAGACACGCCGAGCAAAACCAATATGCCCCCGCGGCTTACTGCAAATGGTTATCATTTTGAATACATATAAATGATATAACTCAATCGTACATTCTTAACATAAAGAAAATGGAAACGCTTTGAAACAAGGTAGTTGTGCGATAGCAATGTGATGCGATGACTTGAAACAATATCGTTAAGCTTGTTATGTTTAAAAATAATGTCCGCCCAATCTCTGAATTGGTGACCATTTCATTGACTTTCGATTCGGTCAAATAATTGACATAATTCATACATTTGAATTTCCTTTGTAGATAATCGACAACGTTTAATGTGTACAATACTCACCGACAGAACTCCTGTATCTGAATATTTACAAATATATCGGTATATATACCAAACGTGTTTGGAACATGAGTAGATTATAATTATGAAACTGGTTGGTAACTTTTAGCCAGACTAGTATATGTTTCGAGGCATTGCTTTTCAATTAATGGACCAATGCCCTGATGATGTGTTTTTCAACTTAACGCGATTTGATTGTCTTCATATTGCACAAATCAATGTATATTTATGGCCAATTATGGTTTTCGTAACCTGAAAGAAAGCGGAAATGTTTTAACATTATTTCCTAATAAATAACATTTCCTAATAAATGTCATCGAAATCTACATGTATGTCAAATATATAGTTTTGCAAACTAGCATGTTACCTATGTAAATACATTTACACAATTACTCGAACTATCTTAATTAAACTCTGTTATCTGCGAACTGTTTTGCCGTGTGTAGCGTTTTTAATAGCAGTTCAACATTACGCATGGCGTCATATCGTTTGGAAACGCCGGGTTGAGACAGGTTACACATGCACCACTGGCCTACTATTAACGAGAAGAATGTTTACCCATGGAGCACATACTCATTCGATATAACATATTGCTAATAATGTAAAAAGGGCAGAAATAATATAGTGTGACAGATACCTAGTTGGCATTTGATGAAGGAGCGAATCGTTATGTGTATGTTTCATTGTATGGTCTATACAATGAGCAAATAATGCATATAAATGTAATTCGTTTGACGTGTGTCATGTACTTGTCTGATACTTATTCTATGTGTAGAGTTAGAAAATATATAAGCAACATAATTAATGAAGAACTAAATTACCGCTAATTACAAATAGTTCCGTTTCATGACATTGAGGTATGCATACAATTATATTTCATCATATAGCACTTGTATTGCAGGGAACACACATATACCATTCGAGCTACGCATAAGGAATTGGATTGTAAAATACCGAGTTCAGCACTGATGTTAAAGCTAAAATATTTAATATTCATTGTTGATTCTCTTAAAATACTGTTCCGCATTTGTTTAACTTTGTCACTGCAAAATAATGACCTTTGCAAATTCCTGTCATCTGCTATAATGTTCGTTTGTTTATATATCTCCGCTTCTTTTGAACCCATTACCACAGTAGCAAACCGTTTTGGTCCTGATGAGACACCGTGTTCAACCTATCTGCATGTTCAACATTTATGATATTTGTAGCGAAAGATTATAGTGAAATATAGAAATATGGCTTGCAATGGTATGCTATAAAAATAAGTCTAATTTTGTATCTGTAAGGCAGTAGGTTGCTTAAACCAGATCAAAGGTAATCTAGACAGATCCAATAAGAATTTTCCGTATCATTTTTACCCTGTATTCAGCGACCGTCTGTTTTTAAGATTTCTATGTTCAATAAATACATGATCGCTTAGTACGGGTTCTACTGTACGCTGATTGACTTCCAATGGACCTCGAAATACATGGATAGTGTGTACCTATTTCATATAAAATACTCTGGATATAACGTAGCCATTAGGATCAACATAGTTTCTTTACATGAAATCCTCGCTAATACAACCATCCAATTTAAGCATAATTATGGAGTTGTAAAGCAGGTGGTAGCTTAATACATGAAGAAGGTTATGCAGAAAGTTTCTACGGGTAATTACAACATTCAATTCACTTTTGCCTTGCATTATGCAGCAGAATTATACCTTTTGTGGGAGGTCGCCGAAATTCCAGTTTATAGACTTGATGATGAACACTATTTTGTTTTGTACATTGTATCTTCCACAACATTCTGTTTTCCTGATCTTCAGAAACTCAATGCATATTTTAACACATTTATTAACGAATTATTTAACCTTATATACCATGAAAAGTTAAACTCGTTTATTAACACGTTATTTAACCCTGCACACAATGAATATTTTAACTCATTTATTAACACGTTATTTAACATTATACACCGTGAATATTTTAACTCATTTATTAACACATTATGTAACACTATACACTATAATATTTTAACTGATTTATCAACACGTTACTTAACACCATGCATATTTAACTCATTTATTAACACATTATTTAACACTATACACTATGCATATTTTAACTCATTTATTAACACATTATTTAACCCTATACACCATGCATACTTTAATATATTTATTAACACATTATCTAACCCTATACACCGAGATATTTTATCTTATTTATTAACACATTATTTAACACTATACACCATGCATAATTTAACTCATTTATTAACTAAATAGTCATGTTAGAAACGATGACATCATAAATATTAATCAAGTTAATTTCTAAAATGGCATATTAATTTTAATAAATACAATGTTGAATAAATCAGAAACTGTACAATCAGGTCTATATTATTTCATAAGCAGACTACCAGGTCTACTCTGTTTGCAAAGGTATAGAAAAGCCTTTTTCGGAACGCATATATTATTTTAAAGTTGATGGGGAAGCATTAAAGAGAATAGTTGCTAGTGTAAGCCACTGACATCAATGGATTAAGTAAGCTGAGACACCACTGGGTTAATCAATTGATGTGTGATAATCAGAAAACGGTTACTCGTCTGTCGAAAATCCGTAAGAAATCGGTAAATGACACGTCTTTTTCTGCTGACATGCAACGTGAGGAAAACTTCCTGCTTGAAATACGAGTATACCTGGATTTAAAAGGAGTGAAAACATCGTTCACCATGATAATGCGGCAGACTAGTTTGATATCATTTGAAAATAGTGCAGACACAGACCAGAGAGTATTGAAAGGGTCTGCACCGTTTGTCGTTCAAAGTCCTCTCACTAATCGTATAATTTCATGTTTAATGAATTAGTGATGGACCTTTCCTCTGAAAATTTAGCACTGAAATGGTTCAGTCGTAATAACCACGTGTAACACCTAGAAATTACTTCAGATCACCCACTTTAGTCGGTGTTATGCAGTACAGTTGAATGACTCGAATTTCGGGATAACTCAAAGTAGAAGTTCGATCCTGCCAAAATTTACACCACATAAGTTTACTGAAATTATCATAAAACACGTGTCAGCTTAATGCGAGTCTGAAGTAATGGTGGACGCTGTAAGAGCTGCTTTAAGCTGTGACATTGAGGAATTGTCTAGATTAGAAATCGGATGACTCGAACTCCTGTTACCTCGAAGTTATTTATACAGCCCCTTGAAGCTAGATACATCGCAGTTCAACTGTATGTTCAAGCTGAGTATCACGGAATTGTTTTCATAGCACATAATTATTGAGCGGAAACCATATTTGAAGTCAGTTTACTGGTGGTTACATATCAATTTTGTTATGGCTCTTTGTGTGAAATCAGTTTTCCACATCCTTCACCGTTATGTTTTTATATATCTAACTAAATACTGGTGTTGAGTTGTGATCATAATGTAATAAACCATCATACTTGTTACAAAAGAAATCCATTATTGTAGGGTGAGTAGGTCTTTACGTATGCTTGTTCCAATACGCCTTATGTAATTCACGTTTCGTAATCCATTGTTTGTTTTCGTGTGCTTGTTGTTAAACCCTTTCGGCGACAAATTTCTAATTGTCGTCTGTAATCCAAAGTTTGTTAAATCATAAGGTACAATAAGGAACTGAGATAAGTAAATTCAAGTTTCAAAGGAATAAAGTACTTATGTAGAAATAGAGAATGAGACAAAAAGTGAAGTCCCTGATCAGACGCCGCCTTGAGAAGGCGGCGTCTGATCTGGACTGCACTATTGTCGTGGTGCATTTATGTGACATCGGCGGTGAAAGGGTTAACATAGTATTACATAATATGTAGACTAATATTTACATGTAACTTCATGTGGTATGCCTTCTGAGTTTGGACTTCAGTATTATAATGTTACGACATGTAATTTGTATCTATGATAGCCACAATGAGATTATGAGGTTTAGACTTTAGTGTTATCAATTATAACGTTACGAAACGTAAAGCGTCTGGGTTTTGGACTTTAGTGCTTTAATGTTACGAAACGTAATTTGTATCGATGATAGCTTTTGTGAAATTTTCATAACACTCGTATTCCTGTGTTGTTTCTTATACTGAAAGAAATTACTATTGACGCTCATTAACCACTATGGAGCTTATCCTTGCTATGTCAAAATGAAATATAAAACTGCTCCGTTGTAGTATGCTAAACGTTTAAACGCTTTAATGAATGAATATTCGTGTAAGAAATAATGACATCGTGATAATTTATTAGTTTAATTGTTAAACTGTTAACTATTTGGCCATGACAAAAACTGAAGGATCATATCTACATTAAATTATAAGCAATCAGACCAGACTCGGCGGTGAAAGGGATCCACTCCGTTTGCAAATGCGTAGATGTGCGTATTTATGGAATAAACGGTTAAAGAAACACCACATAAAACCCCACAAACAAATGCGCCACCTCTGTTTACATCTAACACAACAACATAAAAGTGTATGCTTCTACTTTCTATTGTTCCAAAAACTATGGACTAAACGTAATTATATATAAATGACAAACGTATATAGCACCTTTTTTAAATCAAAAGAAAATTTACGAGCACATGTACAGTTTTGTATATGCTAATCATTTTAAAGATGTATTATGCGCATTTTTCGTATTAATCAATCAACACCAGAAGCTGTACAGGTATACAGACAATGGAAATAATGCTAACAACCCATTTTCCGCCAGGATATATTTGTTAAGCTAAATATTATCGCTATCCGAATACTAAATTCTTAAAGAGGAGCCTCCCTTTTAGAAACGGGGATTTTGTACGGAAATCGGCGGACATCTTCGGCCAAGTTCTGATGACTGCAATTCTATTTCGGAACAACGCTATGAATATTAATTAGGTTGTTGCCACATGTACAATGGCTGACACTGGTTTTGGCCCACATACTAGATTTTATTCAGGAAAATTAGGCAATATATGCCCATCTTACCACAAATAATTTACATGCAAATAAGCTAAATATACCGTCCAATGGTATCAAATATAATGGTCAAAGGGAGCTAACTCATACAAATACATCGAATGATTATTTCCGGTATGTAAAAATTTGAATCTTACGACAGATTCCGGCCAATGGCGACAGCTGTTCGGTTGGTTTCCGTAGCAATCCATTTTTCTAGTATTTTCGACACAAACAACCATTTTCTGACCGTGCTGGTTAGTGTTAAATGAGTGTTACGGTACATAGATTCCAATTCTGAAGTCAGTTAGAAACGCAAAATTTGCGGAAATTTGCACAGCATATATCTTTAAAGATGAAAAACTATAACTTTCTAACGAGTATTTCACTTTTTATTTATGGTTTGTGTGCCATAATAAGCATTTAAATATTTGGCTTTGTTTATAGTTTAAACAAAGTAACATTATTTCGAAATACTATATTTTTGGGGGTAGTTCTGTGGGCGTGGTAACTTTTGAATATTGAATCTCATCTGTCCACTTTCAGAAGTTAAATGGTTGGATGTTTTAATAAGGAAGAAAATATATGAGTCAAGCAGGAAACACCACCTACAAAACGCACAGACGCCCGAAGCATCATGTGAATAAATATATTTATTTGCACTTATACTTGCCAATAAGTGTGAGATCTCGATGAAAAAAAATAGAGATTGTTTTTTCCTTAGTTTGTGATACCTATATCCTTGCTTAACCCATTCCCTCATATTGACGACTTTTGACGACTTTGTGAAACCATTGTGATAAATATAGCATTTGCTCCTATAGGAGCAAATGCTCTATTTATCACAATGGTTTCAAATTACAAAATTCTACAATTTTCATTTTCTCTAGTTAATGCTCCTTTTCGGTAGATTTATTCAAAGAGGTTGGATCTAAAAATAGCCTATGAGGTAATGGGTTAAGCAGTGTTTCAGTTGAACTTAGATTTCGACTGTTCAATTCATCAACAGAAGAACACGCTCTAGCGAAACGAGTAAGTTGAGATATGTATACCCCGTAGGATGGAACACAGGGACCATCTCCGTCAAGATGAGGGAAATTAACAATATTAAAATAAAGATTGTCTTCAATGACGTCAACGTGGCATCACTTTGAATTGCTAGTTATGTGTCTTTTCATTGAGTATTATGGAATAAGCTGACATTTAATTCAGTGCAAACACAATTATGATCATCAGTTTCATCACTTATCATTTGAAAGCGACGTCTGAAAAGCTCGTAAATATTATCTTAGTAATTCGATCAGAACTGTTGAAAGATATAATATTGCGTTGTTCAGATTTAACCGATACACTTGACTTTGTAAAGTAAACCTGAACAAATTAACATTTGGCGTGTACGTGGATCAATTAGCTACTGCATAAACATACCCTTGCTGACACTTTGATCTGTATAAACAGGACGTCATATCGGTAGACCTGTCAAAACCTACAAACCTGATTTAAGCGTATCAGATGAAAAAGCATTGGCATGAAAGTATGCAAAAAACTGGCACATATGTTTTAAATACTGTTCAATTACTATTACCGAAATCTCAAAGGCATCGGAGTAATCAGAGACTAAACAAATAAGATTAATAAAAGCATGTGATTATAGAAATTAGTATGTTGACATCAGCGATATATACAACAAAACATACATATCACATTTTGAAAACAGCAATGCATTAAGAGTTATCATATATCTCAATACATCTCGAAAATAATAATTATACATCGAATGCAGTCCTATAGATGGTATAGACAAATGGTGATAAAGCATTAACTATGACTATCTGCAATTAATTCATGAAATACGTTTTGAAATGCAGTTCAATCATTTAGAACTGAATTAGCTTATTTAATATTTCCTACAGTAACAATGTAAGTAAAATGTAAGTATAAACGTCATATTGATTATAGTAATAAACTTTAAAAGGTTACTCTGTTTGCAGCTCAATCATTGAGTACACTAGCGATAGGTGGATACAGTTTGTTCACTTAAATGTTTTTGTTATACACGCACTTTACCACTGTATTAACCATCGTGGTTATTGTAGTTAGTCGGAGAGGGGATACGTTTATTTACACTGCTTGTCTTTTAGGGTGGGGATGGAATAAGTTTGAGGTTGGGCGCCCAAAAACCGGTTTACCCCCCCCCCCAGTGACTTTTGTCACTGACCGTTCCAAGGCGGTACTTCCATCTTATTATTATATTATTATTACATTATTACTTCCATCTTCCTCCTATTGTATGTTTGTTTTGTCTTCGTGCGTCTCTTGATGTTTTTATAGTTATGTACATTTGCTGTTTCCTTGTGTTGCTGTTCGGATGGCTGTTTGTTCTGTATGTGGCGTTTCCTGCATGACTCATTTTTGTACTTTTAGCTCTTTCGCTGCCAAATATTGTTGCAAAACTTGCCGTACGCTAAACTTTAAATGTTTTAATTTCATCCCTTTTCTTTCAAAGGTATTACCACAGTATAAACAGTTTAGATCACGATGCGATGCTGATCTATTTGCAAATGTAATCACTAATGCGACTTTGGCAGCGATAGAGTAAATCAATTACATAGACAGTAACTGATGTGTTATGTAATCACTCATTAATAAATCTCACAATTCTCACTGTTTATCTCAGACTTTTCAATTAATTTGGTTTGATGGATATATAATGATGTTTAGTCTTTCAGCTACTTGTTCTCCTCTTCCCAAGTACGTGTGGTATGTATGATTGCATGAGTTACAGGTGCACACCGTACACGGGATTACATGAGTAACATTTAAAACATCACATACAGTAAAGTTACGCTAATACCACCACTCAAATTCTGATACTGGATGCTAGCTTAAGGAAATTCAATGGCTATACAGACAGCCCCTACAGGGGTATAATACATAAAATGAATTGCGTCTACTGCAGCTATTGTATCCCCATTCTATAGCCTTATAACACTGCGTTTTTAAATTGACCCTTTCAGAGTTGATATTTGTCAATGACTGCGGCTATCGCCGCAGCCTTTAATTGATGGGAGTTGATAGTCCCTATGATTTACTGCGGGATTAGTTTTTATTTAAAAACTAGACTTTAATTTTATTTAATTTATTTACTGCATTATAATATATTTTCCCAAGCGGTCGCACATGTTTGAAATTCAAAATGACCAATATTTACTGCAGACTACACTCCAGCTTTACACTCCAGAAAAATGCAGCTGCAATATTTTTCACTATGTTCAATTCATTTAGCCTTAGAACTGTTTCATGTTTGATGTGCTGTTAACAGTATGCAGGTAGTGTTTAGATCATTTGCTGTCCAGCATAATGTACTCCAAATATCGTCTGCACTCTGAGCAATTAACCATTCCAGTGCCAGAATTATTGTCATCTGCTAGACATATTTTCGTCTGCTTCAAGTTTTAGAAGGGACGTGGGTTCAGCGTCTTTTTGAAAAGATAAACAGGTTGTCAAACAGTGATGAGATATGGGTCCAAACTGTTTTGCATATAATGTTACAGACCGTCTTCATTGCCCTGAAGGGGTTAATGTCTCCAAATAATGTTGTCTGCTGCATTGTTCCCTTCCACATCTATTAAAAATAAATGTCAGAGTGAAAAACAGTTTGGACCTTAAATAGGTGCCAATTTACACGGCCTCTCATCTGGATCCAGACAGTTTGCAAAGGTTGTTATGAAACTAGAGCAAAGGCAGCTGGAATAAAACCTGTTGGAGGAACAGTAGCTTATATTTCAGAAGTCAGTTGATCGTCTTTGGTAAGAACTAAAGTATGTCCTTGCCTAGTAATCAAAATATTACTATTAATAATGTTGCTCTCTGTTATATCTCATACCCTGCTTAAACATGTTTTACGCAGCCATTTTATGCTTGCGTTAAACCTCGCTTGTGTCGTTTCTTCAGGGGTAGGGGTAGTTGTTCCATGAATTACATAATCTCACAAATAACGCAAACCCTGATCAGTGGGCTTCATCAGGGGTTCTCTGATCCGGGGCTACATTTGCATTGCAATTTAACTCGGTTCCCGTCTTATAAGGGGTTAAGGTTATTTAGATTTATTATTGCCAGTCAGTCCGTCCATCATTCCTGTTTCCGCGTTGCATAACTCTACTAATCTAACGTAATTTGACCCAGAGCAACAAAGCTATTACAGTAACATTTAACAGTTTATCAAGAAGTCCCTTTAATGCGTAAACGTGCATGTTTTCAATATATGCGAATTATTAAACTATATTTTCTCTTTGTGCCATTCATACCAGAAAGTATATGTGAACTATAATCTCGAGTCTCATGACAAATATAGATATTGTAACATCAATGAGATTCTATCAGGGTGAAGCATCAACAATGCGCCGGTAAAGGTTAGCGTTTAATCCACGGATCCCTCTGTCACGCACAACACAAAATAATCAGGGTATTTATAGGCAAAAAAGGAGTTATACTCCGGAACTCCAATAGCACTCCACCAGCGCGTCTGCAAAATGTTCTGTAGTACAATGGAGTAACCAAAGGAATACTTGAAAAAGCATAACATAATGTGCGTTACAATAAATTATATTTGTTTGACCGTTGCAAAACAATATTATGGTCATTGTTAGAGTAACATTATTCGTTCTCCGGAAGTGAAACGTTAGTATGCTTCAGTGTTTATAGTATTTATAGATACATATTCAGTATTGGCAGAATTATGAAAACTAAGAAAGCTTAGTTAGAATGCACATCATGTGTAAATGAGAACACATTTGAGTTTTGACCATGACACAAAACAGAAAAATAATTTGGATATTGCCAACTTGTGTAATGCGTACACATTGTGAGTCGTTTATGTGTAAACAATACACCTTGTACGATATTGGAGGCAAATATGTCCTGTCTTACTGTTGGAGCGGAAACATACGTTATGTTATTTTGTTACTGTACACGCATGTTACAATTCATTAAATCATAGTCAACCCTACCTTGCTGCTGATATGGGGCACATTTTGGGAATGTAAATCTTCTTTGGAGGTAAACATTCCCACTTGAAAGAGTGTTGTTCTGTTCTCGTGTTCTGCTTTGTAGCGTATGCAATTTGCCCAAAACATCTTCCTGATCACGAGCCCATTAGCCATCAATGACATAATATGAGACTTGTATTTAGGTCTAGCAATCAATTTTAAATGTGCTGAAATCGAGCATATAAGACAATTGAAAAAAGGGAAAAACCAAATAATAGGGTTCCTTAGGAAGTCTTTAGTTCAAGGTATACACTGTTTGTAATAAAAATCATTTTCTGTTATGATAAAGTTTGATAAAACATTTTATTTTGGATATTACAGAGAAACCTCTCTACAACGGCCACTTAATTGTGTTAATTACATGTAAATGGTAGTTAGGACAGGAGGCTGCTTAAAGCAACTTGAAGGTGAAAGTAAAACAGAACGCTCCTATAAGAGTGTTCTGTTTTGCTTTTACCTTGCTTTAAGCAACCTACTGCCTTTAATACAAAATACTTGATGTAATTTGGTGGCAATTATAAAGAGGTTTTACTGTACTCACAAAAGTGGAGTCGGTTTTATTTATGCAACGGATTAAACGTTTAATGGTAAACAGTTAGATAAAAGCATGACGACTCACACACATATGGTGGTATTGCGACGACACAATAACTGTCTGCAACGATTTGTATTTTGTAGTTGTGTAGGCGATTTGAGGTTCAATATAACAATGTTAACAGTTTTTTGATGAAATTAATATGTCAAAGATACTTCCTACTACAGTACACACACGGTAAACGATTTGTCAGCTTTTGGTCAGTAAACGCCTCCCGTTCATGGCCATAAACTCCTCCATTACACAATTATAGTTTTGTTTTCTTATACCTTTTGAAAGTACATATATAGGCTACTTGCCTACAGTAACCGCCCAAAACAAATCTTATTCGAGTTTTTATAACAGATAGTAGCTTAATGCAGCACGAAAGTTATACAGAAATCTTATCTAGCAGAATTCTGCATTACTTTTGCTCTACATTAACTTATTGCCTCATAGGCTATTTTAGATAAACCTCTTTGAATAAATCTACCGAAAAGGAGCATTAACTAGAGAATAGGAAACTTTTAGAATTTTGTAGTTTGAAACCATTGCGATAAATTGAGCATTTGATCCTATAGCATTTGCTCCTATAGGAGTAAATGCTCTATTTATCACAATGGTTACACAAAGTAATTTTTACAGAGTCGTCAAAAGTCGTCAATATGAGGGAATGATAAAACAACCACCTGTCTTTCTGGCCCCATGTTTATTGACTACGTGGTCAATATAGAACATTTTACTGTTTATATATGAGTAATGTCCGGCATAAATCGAGATGTGGGTGAATATTGTAGTACTACGATGCTAACTAGGTCACACAGATGATAAATGATTTAATAATGATGATATTAACAGGAATTGGATGTCGGCTAATGTCTTCTGTTCAAATACAACGCCCTAGATCATAACCACCCTCTCGTCATTTAGTCTAGTTCTTCTTAATCTAGTTCGGAGAGGATATGTTATACTTTAACATTTAGCCTGATCCAATTGCAAGCAGTTTGGACCCAGATGAGACTCTGAATAACTTGGCGTCTGGTAAGAATCCAAACTGTCAGGTATCCTGATTGCATTGTTTGGTACACAAAATGATTATTTACTGAGTTTTGAAAATGTAGCAGGCGAAACATTGAGTCAGTATAGTTTGCTCATAGGCTAGGAGGTAAAATACCTAACATGCCTCAAGTCAGTTTGTCCGTTTGTCCGTTTAACCCTTACACTGATGAATTTTGAAAAGGTAAATTTCAAATTTCAAACAGGTCAAGCTTATGGAGAATATTTAGGGATGTTCCTATGGGAAGGTCTAACATGACAAACAGTACAGACTCCTCTAGGAGCCCTCTCATCTGGTTCTACACTGCTTGCAGTGACTCGTTTCCTTCATTATAAGGGTTGATGCATCTACTATATCACAAGAAAACTTAATTAGCAAGTATATGTCTTGATATTGTATTAACGTATTGTCCAAACAGCTTTTTGTAAACACGACTTCTATTCTTATGTGGCTGAATAACTTATGGCTTCTATCCATATCATACCTTCGGTTATATGTTGTAAAGGTTTGGTAAGGATACAATAATTTTGTTTAAAACAAATGCTTGTCGATGAAAGGTAAACGGTCTCTTACAATTCAATTAGCAGTGATGCTTAAAAATCTGCAATTCAGACTTTGGCAATTCAGAACCCTTGAAATATTTCGGAATTTCTTTCTAAAACTTTCAAACAGAAAGCATACTATTCGAAATTCAATTGCATTAAAGCTGACAGATTGCTCCCATTTAAGTAAATGTCTTACAGTCTAATGGGACATTTAAAAGGGAATGATTAATGTCTCGGTGCCAATCAATATACCCTAAGCGTGGGTTTAGTTAATGGCTGAGCTCGCTGTAGTGACATAATCATGTGCGCTATAAGATGTTCCATATTGATTCCATAAATGATAATCATTTGCAGAAAGTATGATGGCGTTTCCCTGTGTTAACCTTATGAACGATATATATACGAATGGGTTTGCTGGCAACTATGTATTTGTCAATTGTTCTCTACACCAGAACAACACGCAGTATCAAATATGGTAGCAGTGTATCAACTGTATGATTCTCTGAACATTAATTTTACCATATAGCAGTATACATTGAAACTACAGGTTTAAACGCAAACAATAATAAACTTACGTCTAACATATTTGCTTTACTCACTGGTTTTGTCAATCACGTGCTTCATCATCCTTTGTGCATTTGATGCAGTTGAGTCCATATGCGGAACATATGTAGGGTCTTCCTCGACTTGAAATTAGCTGGACGTCGTGATATGAATGAAATGCTGTTAAAGCGACGTAAGACCCAAATGTAAACAAACAAACATTTTATTGGTTCGTAAATAGACTGCTAGTCGTGACAATGACTTAACTACGAGGGCGTTTGCGTGGTGTGGTTGTCTGTCTGTGACTGGACTGCTAGTCGTGACAATGACTCAACTACGAGGGCGTTTGCGTGGTGTGGTTGTCTGTCTACGTGTGTGTGTGTGTGTGTGATACTTCACACATTTTACTGGGTTGACTGCTTAAAGTACTAACACCATATGTTTAACTTTAAGTGGGGAATCGATGGTACTTTTTCTATGGTATCTGAGGTATGAACTGCCGGGAGATCCAATTATGCAACCTCCCGCCCCGGAAGTAATGTGATAAAAAGAAAACACAGCTACAATGCCGTACGCACGACACACATCACACCTTTCTTTGTTAGTTATAATTGCGACTTTTATTAATCTATGTTGGATTATATCATTGTATTGAAATAAATCAAGTGAATTGTGATAAAAGACATATTCACATTCAAATATAATAATTGTTTGTGCACCATTTTATGATAATTTTCAGAAAGTTTCCATCGCTGTTCAACGGAAATGAATAGAACATACGTATTTCATTCGTTCCTAAAGCATTTTCAAATGACTATTCAAAATTTCAAACAGGTTAGAGACTTTTTACAGATAAAAGGTACCATGCCAAACACTGCAGACACTGATGGAAGGGTTTTCTAAAGAGCCATCTCATCTGGGTCTACATTGTTTGCAAAGGACGTTAGTGACTCGTTGCCCAAGATTTAACGTTCCTGCCATTCAATGTGTATCGTCAATGAGTATGCAATAAGGCAATCTGCCACTTTAATAAACATCCCGGTTGGGAAGTAAAGGCAGCCAGATTTGTGTGTGTGTGTGTTTAAAACATGATGTATGGATGATATTACATAACGGCTAACTTATAATCATTTCCACCAAACGTGTTATCTAAAGTGTCATACACATCAGTCTGCGAGTTTAGTGAACTTTGATAATATATAAACATGAATGGGTGCTTCCTGTTATCACATTAAAGGCAACGCATAAACAATTTGATACATTCATCCAAAGCCTTGCATACTAAATCATATTTTAATATAAGAATGTTGCATTAACCTCTATCCTGTTGCGGGCGGATGAGTGAATACATATGCAAACAGTTTGGACCCAGATGAGACGTCGGGTAACCCGGCGTCTCATCAGGATCCAAACTGTTTGACGCACTGATTGATTATAACTAGAATTTTGAAAATGTAGTGGTAGAAAAGTTATGTAATGCTCAGCAAGCTAAAGGTTAAGGTAATACAGTGTCCGACATTTACGAGATATAATTCAGTCATATGGTTCAATATTCTTTCATTGGATGATTGTTAGGAAATGTGTTAACTGTAACAGATGTTTTAATGTATTACCAAGAGATTAGCTTACATTTCAATGATTCGTGAAGCATTTTACTAAATGGCGGTTTATATTTTGACCTGGACGAAGGTAGGATACGATGGATACCCACAACCCTGATTTAAACCCCAATATTCGTATTGCCTAATGAGCGTCCCAAGACGGTACACATGATTTCACTCTGTGGTCTACCTTGTTTTTATACAGTAAATATTTTGTAATTTGGTCTGTTTCGTAACATTTTGTTTTGTTATTGTGCTGTTTGGTGTTTGGTGATGTTTTGTGCCACACCCTGTTGTGTCGGAGGCTTCCTTTATAATTCTTTTTTTCATTTATGTTACATTTAGAACCATTGGTACTACCAGTTGCTTTATTTAGAAGAACAAAACACGACATTATCTGTGTATATAAAACTCGACTCTAAATAGTATTTTAAATGATTTCCTCCCTATATATAGCGATGTTACATAGCATACGCATTGCCTATAGCATCGATATTAATGAATTACTGACCATTTCTTTATAAGGTCTTGGGAGCATAAAAATGCTTTTGTTTGATATGATAATATATACAGTAAACCCTTCTAACTCTGACTAGAATCAATGTCAGAAAGACAAGTGCCAGCTTAATGCAGGAAGCTTTCTGCATGATTTAATCCTGCATTAAGCAGACACCTGTCTAAAGTATCTAGATGCTTCTTTACTAAATAACGGGTTTAGAGGGGATTTATTGTACACTAGAATCAATATATACCAGCACACATGACAAATCAATAAAAATGTATATGAAATTAACAATTCTGAAGGGAGGTGATCCCCCGAGAGCAAAAATTGCAACACAAAAAGAGAAAATTGCAGACTCGGTGTTATTGAAGTTTGCTACATGACAAGTTTAATATTTTGCATATTTTGCTCTCACCTTAGATTGAACTGATGTTCCATTCGGTTGTTGAAAGCCTCTAATGTCAATTTCTATGCTATCCAATGCCCCGTTCTTGCTTCATCAGCACGATTGAAATTGAATTGGCTTAATTGAACTTTCACCGAATGGCCGCATAGGAAATCTTAGAATGCTACGACGTGTGTTCTCTGTTTCCTATATTTGCTTATTCTTATTCATGTAGAATGTCTGCTCGTCGACATAGGTACAATTTGTTGGAGTAAGCTTTAACTGTTGGATATTAATTCTCAAATATCGCATCTTTATACAGAGCAAATATTGAGTTTAATCTTTCACTCCACCCATTTTAAAAATGAAATAATGAATATTAATTGCATCAATATTGATAATAGCACAGGGACATGGGATTGTTTGCTTTGACAACTGTAGCATCAGGTCTTTATCATGTCATAAGGAAACATAGTAGACCCTGATCAGATAGCTCCTATAGGAGCTGTCTGATTTTGACCTTCTCTGTTTACAAATGCATAGAGAAAAGCGTAAAAATAGAGTAAAGGGTTAATTACTGAATATACTTATTTGTTTTGCAAATGCTCATATAAGCTTTGTTAAGAATATCGCTAGCTCTGTGTAAGATCCATTATGGAAAATCTCCTTATGCAAAAGCAAAACACATGTGAAGAGTTGACCTATAACACTAGAGAAAGATTGATGTCCAATAACAGGGTCCGTAAGGGTGATTGAATCGCACTTTAGGCAATAATGCTACATTCCTCATCTGTCTTTCGATTAGTCGACAATCAATACGAGAGGAATTAACCTATGATGTATGGGTCAGTACAGTAGGGTTTCTCTATATCGACCATTAATTGAATATTCATGTGTTTTCTTTAATGCAGTACACATGTATTGCAGAAAAATCCTGCATCCAGTTACTACTTAACCCTTTCACCGCCGCAGTCGCATAAATGCACCACGACAAATAGTGCAGTCCCAGATCAGACGCCGCCTTCTGAAGGCGGCATCTGATCAGGCACTTCACTTTTTGTCTCATTCTCTGTTTCTATATATGTGCTTTATTTCTTTGAAATTTGCATTTATTTATCTCATTTCCTTATTTTACTGAATTATTTAACAAACTTGGGTTGCAGACGACAATTATAAATTTGGCACCGAAAGGTAGAAAATGTAGATTCAGAAGCAAAAAGAGCAGATCTTGATCAGACGGCTCCTAAAGGAGTCTTCTAACCTGGGTCTACTCTGTTTGCAAAGGCGTAGAAAGGTGTATTTATGAAGTAAAGGGTTTAAGAAGTCTGGACATATGCTTTCGGTTTTAGAGGTCGCTTTCGACATGTTTTGCTGTATCTATATATTGATGTCTATCAGTTACAATATTAAAACGCTTAGTGTACTAAACACATCCATTACCAGGATGGTCACTGTAAACATATACTCAGGGAGCCAGTAGTGCCTACCGTGCACCCCCCCCCCCCTAGACTTTTTTTCATGGGTACCAAAATGTTCAGAAAAGTGTCCTGAATCAGAATCGCGAATGTACTCAAACTTAAATTCTTTTAGGCTATGTGTATTTTAACCATTTCCATGGCAACCCCCCCAGTTTTCGTAATGATGACCCATACCTACAAATTCGCTCACATCACAGCCAGTTTGTTTCCTAAAACTATAAAACTGGTAGCAAATGGAAGATAAGACATTGTGCTTTTATTTCTAACTTGTTTTTTTAAATTACCTTATTTGCATACTCATGAATATTAATGAGAACATTAAAAATAGTAAAAAAAGTATAGAAATAACGTAAACCTTTCATTTTTTTATCCTACAAATATCAGAAAATAACTTCAAATGCAGTTTAACATGATGACAAAAACCCCAGAAAACAAAATATCCAATTTGAGGACCATATCATTAATTTTAAGCACCATTTTCACCGTTTCCATGGCAACACCCTAGTTTTCGTAATGATGGTCCGTACCTGTAATCGTTCATATCACAGTCATTTTTTGTCCAAAACCTATAAAACTGGTACCAAATTGGAGATAGGACATTGTGCTTTTATTTCCAGTTTTTTTTAATTACCTTATTTGCATACTCATGAATATTAATGAGAACATTAAAAATAGTAAAAACAATACAGAAATAACCTAAATAATGTAAACTATTCACTTTTTATCCTACAAATATCAGAAAACAATTTCAAATGCAGTTTAACCTGATGACAAAATCCTCAGAAAACAAAATATTAAATTTGAGGACCAAACATTTAACTCTAAGTAACTTTTTAACTGTTTCCATAGTAACCATTCATTTCACTCTGTTCACACAGTTTTGTTAGTCGACACCTACCTGCAAAAAATTTCCATATCACAGGAAGTATTTGTGCTAACTGTATAAAACTGGTACCGAATTAAAGCTAAGATATTGTGCTTTGATTTAAAAGCTATAATTAGGAATTACCTTATTTGCATACACATGAATATTAATGAGAATAATTAAAAAATAGCAAAAAAATACAGAAATAACGTAAACCTCTCAATTTTTATCCTACCAATATCAGAAAACAACTTCAAATGTAGTTTAAAATGATGACAAAATACTCAGAAAGCTAATCATCTTAATTGATACCCAAACAATGAACTGTAAGTAAGATTGTAATGGTTTCCATGGTAACCGATCCTTTCACAAATTTTGGAAATTTGACATCCAACTGTAATACTCCGCTAGATCTCGGTTATTTTTTATGAATCATGAAATCAATTGTTACAAACATAGATATGAGGCACTGCTTTAATAGTAAATATTACTTTTCTGATATAAACTAATTTGCATATGTATGAATATTTATGAGAACAGTAATAGAATATCACCAAGATTGTTAGATAAATAAATTTGGGACAAATTATATAGTACTGATGGTGATATATCTGTTTCCTAGGCAACCATTCTAACCTCATTGTTCATATTACAGAGTGTTTACATACCTGCAACATACAAAGATATTGCGGCCTACTTTGGCGATAATTATAAATGATATAAACATATATCCGGTAGTTGATGTATGAATCTTAATGTTTGGTTCACTTTATGCAACTTACCTTATTTGCATCCTCATGAATATTAATTAATATCAAATTTGATATTTTGTTTTCTGAGGATTTTGTCATCAGGTTAAACTGAATTTGAAATTGTTTTCTGATATTTGTAGGATAAAAAGTGAATAGTTTACACTATTTACGTTATTTCTATATTGTTTTTACTATTTTTAATGTTCTCATTAATATTCATGAGTTTGGAAATAAGGTAATTTAAAAATAAAACTGGAAATAAAAGCACAATGTCCTATCTCCAATTTGGTACCAGTTTTATAGGTTTTGGACAATAACTGACTGTGATATGGACGATTTTGCAGGTACGGACCATCATTACGAAAACTAGGGTGTTGCCATGGAAACGGTGAAAATGGTGCTTAAAATTAATGCTATGGTCCTCAAATTGGATATTTTGTTTCCTGGGGGTTTCATCATCATGTTAAACTGCATTTGAAGTTATTTTCTGATATTTGTAGGATAAAGAAATGAAAAGTTTTTCTATACTTTTTTACTATTTTTAATGTTCTCATTAATATTCATGAGTATGCAAATAAGGTAATTTAAAAAAACAAGTTAGAAATAAAAGCACAATGTCTTATCTTCCATTTGCTACCAGTTTTATAGTTTTAGGATAAAAACTGGCTGTGCTATGGGCGAATTTGTAGGTATGGGTCATCATTACGAAAACTGAGGGGTTGCCATGGAAACGGTTAAAATACACATAGCCTAAAATAATTTAAGTTTGAGTACATTCGCGATTCTGATTCAGGACACTTTTCTGAACATTTTGGTACCCATGAAAAAAAGTCTAATGGGGGGGGGGTGCACGGTAGGCACTACTGGCTCCCTGACTAATAGACATGTATGAATCAAATCAATGTTATATCACGCCGATTTTACAGCTGTTCCGCCGATGGAAATACAGTAACACCTCTCTATAACGGCCACTAAATTGTGTTAATTAGTTGGTGTTTAGGGTAGATGGCTGCTTAAAGCATGGTGAAAGTAAAACAGAATGTTCCTATAGGAGCGTTCTGTTTTACTTTCACATTGCTTTAAGCAGCCACCTGCCTTTAACACAAAATACTTGATGTAATTTAGTGACCGTTATAGAGAGGTTTTACTGTAGACTGTTACTCCCATAAAAAGAAAATTGTTTGAGTGAGTTTGTAAGTGAGAGGAATGTTTCATAAGGTACATGCATTTGAAATTAGAAATATGGCCATGTTAATGTTCTTAATAATTGGCCGTAGTTCAGATGTATATATATCCAGATTAACCCATTCCCTCATATTGACCCCTATTGACGCCTCCGTAAAAGTCACTTTTTGAAACCATTGTGATTAATATTTATCACAATGGTTTCTAAACTATGCAATTCTAACACAATCCTTTTCTCTAGTAAATGTTCCTTTTCAATAGATTTATTCAAAGAGTTTGGTTCTTAAAATAGCCCATAAAGGAATGGGTTAAAGTAAAACAATAGCGGCAATATGATGAGATTAATGCATAATCCCGCAAACCTATGTCTGATATATAACTTGGATAGTGTTAAAAAACAACGTTAATATCTGAAATATGGCCAAGCATGTGTAAGAAAAATAGCAACTTAATTATTCAAAATATTTCCAGTTATATTAAATAGATTTCTTAACTTAGAACAACTTTTCATGTTAATTCGTGACAATCCGGTAGCTAATTATAAATTGTTTTATGATTAACCCATAGCGTGCCAGTCATGACTATAGTTGCATTTGCAAACAGTGCACACCCAGATGGGAGAGCTCCTATACGAGCTCTCTCATCTATGTCTGCACTGTTTACCAAAGAAAATCCATGCCTGCATGCTCTATGCCAAGGAAAATCATTTCACATATCCTGTGTATTTTTGTAAGTATTTGCCTAATCAATATTCAAAGAGAGCAGGGTGATAACAATATGTGCCAGGCAACGGGTGAATATGTTTTAACCGTTTGAATGTAGAAAACGCCTGTCATTTGCAAACAGTGTAGACCAGAGGGAGCCTAGAGGAGATCATAGAGGAGATCACTGATCAGGACGTGTACTGTTTATAAAAAAAACAATCATACTGAAACATGTTTGTCTTTGAACAATCATGGACTGATCCACCTTGATCTGCAGCATTTATTGGGCATTTTAGAAATAGACAAGTTCATATTTGAAAGTTACATTTCTTGACGTGCAAAAAATGTCAATGTTGTTGATGATAAGCCCAGTAACTCGACACATACTTTATATATATATATTCTTCTGTACTCTGGTGTGAAAGATGTTTCGTGAACAGTGTGTAAGAGATTCAAGGTTGTATCCAGTCCTTTGATTATATAAATGACACTAAGTACATCGGCTTTTAAAACCTCGATTAACACTATTTGCTCGATGCGGGTGTACTTATATATCTATTTTTTCAGACAAAGCATGTTGTCTGTTTCACATCGATAACTGCACGCACAATACAACCCTTTATGTATATGTAGACAGTTCATGCGGGAACTTTTCTGTATTATTTTTGTCCTGTCGTAAGAAATGCCCTGCTTATACAGACATCCATGTTTATTCATAAATGGGTTGCTCTAGAGGGTTTTACCGTGCATATATGTTAAACGTAACAGTTCTATTAGATCTTATGGTACATTTGCCCTGTGGCCCTAGTCCTAAAACCGTGGTAACAACAACTAACATTGGTCACGACATTGTGTAACATGCATAAAGTGCTGTTTCCCAAAAGGCATAAATCATTTTCCTCTTCGCTTATTACATAAATACCAGACCATCATTCAGTTGTTTGATTACAAAAAGAATTCTATATAACGTATTATAATTGTGTTAGTTTCTTTGAAGCATTGTGTAAACAGACGGAAAACACACTCGACTATTCAAAGAGAATTTGTGTGCAGGAAACATATAAACGTTTAGGACGTTTGACACCATTGATTATTTGAATGCAGGAAGCGCATGCTGTGTCATTTGCAAACATTGTAGACAAAACTAAGAGGTTTCCCAGACAGACAGAATAATTTAGCAAGTTTAAACTTTTCATATAGAGTGGACTGATGTGATATTCCACTCTGAAATTCAGCGATAAAAGGGTTAAACATAATCTGGTATTTCGTATTGTCCTCTGAAAAACACAACAACATAATAAATTGACAAAGCAAATAGCATATGGTACATTGTCTATGTATGACAAGATTGAAATAACATACTCTGAACGGCCCATTGTCTGACCGGATGTTACTATCAGATAATGTCTGATACTCATGTATAGCGTAGACCATGATGAAATAGAATGTGCCTTAAACGACCATTACAACTTATAACTGCTTATGGGTCTTTAAGATAGGTGCCAGCTTTACGGAGGTCGAAAGTAATGCTAACAATTGGGACTTTCTGTTTTACCTTTGCCCTGCATTAAGAAATCATTTGTCTCCTAAGTTCAATAAACGAATAATGCTTTAAGATAGGATCTACTGTAATGTCAACCGAAGAGCTGTAATTGGAGCAGAATAATGCCTGATTATATTTGCTATATACCCGAATGTACATCTTAAACGGTGTTCGTATAAACCATGAGCAAACGGATAAACATTGGCGATGAAAGAACTCATTTTTTCAGTTATAACTGTGATATGCATGCAATACATCATTCTGTTATCGTGAAAGCTGTTAGAAACCGAGGGTTTATGTACCATACTTTGCATATAACGTTTACAATGCCTCATCGGTCTGGTTGAACATTATTAGTTATACAGTTCTTTCCAAGGGTACATGACAATTTATTCCCGGCTGAGGAAAATCATGTTGCCCGAGCTAAAAACAATTGCAGTACAACACAATGGTTATACAGGTCTTTCCCAGGGTATTTCGTACGATATATTTGGTATAACGTAAATAATTAAAAACTTACTGAATCGTTGATTCCAGTATGACAGTTGTGTCGTTCATATGCGTTACGTGTAAGATTAGGCAGCTCATCTTCCAGGTAGTATCATTATAATCATTACAATTATAGTTGAACTTCGATATCTCGAATTCGGATAACTCGAACTTCGGGATACAGTACAGATCTCGCGGAACTTTCAAAGCCCGCGATGTCGCGATGGGGTTTTGGCTGGCTTCGCGGGTAATGCTCGTGATTTTACCGCGATTTGTCATCGTGATGCATAATTATTCACGAAGCTCAACGTGGGAACGACCGCGGCGATCTCCGCCATCCATGGCTATCGAGGGCCTCGCTTATCACGACGAGTAATCGCGATTTACAGGTAATGCAGTGCAAGCATTTTGTGAATGTTGTACAGTACATGTTTCATGTACAATGCACGCATATTCACTTGCTGTTGTTTACAGTTGTACTTGTGTTATTTGAATTGATAAATTTTAAAAAAAATGCTCACACATTGATTCAGTTATTGTTTTCATTTCCGAAGCTCACTCGATTTACACGTTCAAAATTCAGAACAAGTTCTATGTTATGATATAAAATCGAACGATAATTATAAGGTGACAAAATTGGCCGACATACAGTCACAGCGACACTGTATGATATTCTAGGTGCAATAGAGAATGGTCTGTAATCATATCTGATAGTTTTGCTTAGGCAACTTACGACTGCCATTTAGACGAAACATATTCTCATTTCCTACATAAATTCATTTATTGTAGACAAATTGGCAGTAATACGAAATGTCCGACACCCTTGCGTTCACATCATGAACTTAAAAAAATATCATTGAATACAAATGCTTCTAATGCTACAAAACGCACTTTTATGTGGGAAGATGTGTTAATAGTTAATAACTAAATAAATCGCCAGCTCCCATGTTAATATGGGCATGCAAACATACAGTCGCTGCGTCATTGAAATAGTCGAGATAGGTTTTCAGGGAATGAGAAATACATGTAATATAATTATAATAAATGAAATACTATGTACCTGCTCTGTCGTGCAAAAAAAATCCTGGCACTCTGACCTGCAACTTGCTGTCACAAAAGTACTCAACAAGGTACGACAACTCTCGTAAGGAGTTAATAGTCCAAGAATTGCACTGCACAGTTGGTTGACAATTGCATCCAATAATAATCTTAAGAACATTAATTATCATCCATCAACTTGACCTTTAATTAGTACAAAAATTGACTTCCACCATTGACTGAAAATCTTAGCTTAATAAGTTTGTCACACGATCACATCTGATAAATTATTCACAGAATTTTATTTCAAAGTGCGAAAAACTACTACTAGTTCAAAAGGGTCGGTCGTGTTTTAAATTTGCACTGTCTTTACCCTAACGGTTTGCGGCGTTTGTTTGTTACTTTGATCAGTTTCCATGTATTTTTTTTTCACTTAGTTCTCAAAGAAAATTCTTTGATGTCATAGATCGGTACCGAAATACAAATTCTTCAATGACATGTACCGTATTTTCCCATATTAACCGTGTTATTTTTAATAAGGAGGCGTATGTAAAAGGCAAAAACAAATTTGTTTTCCTTTTTTTACCTCCTAAATATGTGCCCCAATAACTTTTTTGAGCTTCCATGTGTTTTTTAAGTAAATTTTCGCCGATTTAAATGCATAAGTGAAGGTTTCAAATTTTAACCAGTTGGAGACTTTACGGTAATGCAGGTGTTCACTCTGGGAGGATATTAACACAGCAGCCCTGTGAGCCGAACAGGGTCCTGCCATAACCTAATTTGAATAAAGCTAATTTCTCCAGAGGTCCCCTGCCCTTAATTTGCATAAAGCTCCTTTGGACACAAGTCCAGCACACTTTTAACCCATCCCCTGTATGTTTATTACAAATTTCAACACATATCTATTGAACGTTCATATGGACCAAAAAATAATGATTATGAAATATGGAGGGTGGATCATTGTAGCCTGTTTAGAAAGTAAATAAACATATTTTATCAAATTCCATCAGCAAACAGAGCAGACCCCGGTCAGACGCCTCCTATTATAGGTACCATATGATCTGGGTCTACTCTGATTGCAAATGCGTGAACACACGTTTATATGAGGGTAAGGGTTAAGAAATAGTGTGCACTGTTCAATACTTTTCAAATCGTGAAAATGGCAACACGCATTGAAAAACACACGTCGGATATTGCATGCTTCAAGCTCAAGGTTATCAAAGTTACATTAAATTCATATTTGGAGTGGATTTGGATAGTTCCGGTCAGGATAGCAGAGGTGAGCCTGTTTGATTGTTTTGTTTGTTTATTTGAACATTGGGATATTTTTTTCTGGTGAAACAAAATGGGGAGTTGGGATTCTTGTCGGTAATTAGGGAAACTCAGTTATAATGCACTTGGTCTTATGTGTGAAATGGTTTGAGGACGAAATTCACAGTTAGTCTTTCGAAACTAAACTGTTGGTTTTAAAAAAAAAAGTCAATAATAAAGCTAGGTTGCGAGTAGTGCTTGTACATGTTCTGTGTAGTGTTGAAGCTGACAATTCATTATTTGAAGAGCAAAAACTCAGGTAAATTAGAATCGCGATGTATCATAACGTTTATTGAAAATCGCCATGACCCATCGCAGATTCAAAACGCGATGTCACACGCGATGGGTTTTCGAGATTTTCTATAAATCGCGGCAGATAATTTCTTCCCGCGAAAGGTCAAAATCGCGATGAATCGCGTTTTGCGAAAGTTCCGCGAGATCTGTACTGTAACTCGTTAAACGTTAACTGGGTTCAACGTTAAGTTTTCCCTTACAATACAAAACTGCTCTAAATTGTATCGCTACAGCTATCTTGAAACACAAGTGACAGCTTAATACATGTCTAAAGTAATGCTGAATGCTCCTACAGGAGCTTTCAGCATTACTTTAGGCTTGTATTAAGATGTGACCTTACGATTTTTTTAAATTATAAATCGAATAACTCGAACTTCTGTTATCTCGAACTATTTTGTATGGTCCCTTGGAGTTCAAGTTATCGAAGTTCAACTGTATCATGTTTCTCGTTCGTCACTGGCACTTACAAACTCACCCACTCGTTACATTATCTTACTCGGGACAGTAGATAAATTGTTTGCTGGAAATTGATTTCTCGTTCCCTCTGAAATTCCTACCTACTAAGTTATCGCGTAATTCATAGTTGAACGGACCTGTGACATTTATTTGGAGTAAAAGTATATATTTGCGAACAAAAGATAGCCATTGTGGCTACAAGATTAATAGAATCAATCACGAATTTTGTTAAAGACAGGGGCTTCTATACCCGGGGTTGGCCTGTTCCCAGTCCGACAGGAACATGTCAACCGATTACTTTCCTCGCTTAAATAGACCCTAAAACAAAACAAATAACGAAATTTGTGAAGTACTACTTTCAGTTGCGTAGTGCGACATCCGTATTAAATAGCATCACACAGCTGTTATAAGGCAGGATTCCAAATGACGTCATTTGTGCTGACATTACCATACACGTCACGTTCAAATGGCGTAAAATATAAATGGCGGAGGAACTGCACGTCTACATCTTCGGTTGATTAAATAGGCATTTAAAACATGGCAAGCTCCTATCTGAGCTTTCTTCAAAACCTTAACTCTGCATTAAGCTACCAACCATGTTAATCCCAGATCTTACGTATTAGCGAGAATGATCAACAAAATTGAAAAAGTCCAGAGACGTGGAGCCAGATACGTCCTCGGAAGGTACAGGAACCGATCAAGTGTTGGACACATGTTGAAACAACTCGAATGGAAAGATCTCAAAACAAGAAGAAGATAATCTAGACTCAACATGTTTTACAAAATAGTAAATAGAGAAGTTAATATCAACCCAGACAGTTACCTTAATAACCCACACGACATACCAGATATGCCCTAACACACAGCTACACATTGCAAACATCCACTACAAATTCTAGGAAATATTCTTTTTTTGTACAAACTACAAAAGATTGGAACGCTCTACCACAAAGCACTGCAAATGCCACGTCACTAGAGATACATGTATTTAAATCTCTTCTGACTTACTTTTCCAAAACGGGATTAGGGATGGGAGGGGGGTTTATAAGTGCAGACCACAACCTGGCAAAATACTCGACAAGTCGAGGATGGCCAGGAAACTGGAAGAAGAAGAAGAAGATGTACCGTGATTTGAATTGAATACCGAATTGAATACTGCTTAAGTCGGTTCTATGGTTGTGAGTAGTGTTGCACTTTTCATAACTGCTCATGAACAGACTCAATAAAACCGAGTTTGCAATTCTCTTTTTAATACATTGCTTCCTTTGCTTTCGAACGACCTCCTGCTTTCAGATTTGTTGTCCTCCCAATAAAGACATTATTCTCGTTAATAGCACTTCTGTAATTGGGCACGTATGCTGCTTTGGTAATGAACTTTATTTGCACATTTTGAAGGCATTACAGATGGTGCTTACCACTGCCTATAGCCCGAACAACCTTACATTTAGTCATTTATGTTGTAGATGTATACAAAACACGCATATGTTTGGCCTACGTGTGTTTATGATGTACAGTAGAAAGTCAACCCTCTAAATCGACAAGTTAATTAATAAGACAAAAGTAATGCAAGACGAAAGTAATGAAAACCGCTCCTATATGAGCTTTTGTCATTGCCGTAATCCTTCATTAAGCTACCAGCTGCCTTTGTCACTTATGCCGCTTATTTGGGGAGGTCGCTTTAGAGCGGTTTTGCTGCACATCGCTTCTTTTGGACATGTAACAGCATACCTAAGCACGGTCAACAACGGTGAATAAGGACGTCAATCGCCTGTTTGGTACCTAGTGTATCAGTCCATACGAAAATGCCATTTACACATCATAGTCCTGTAAATGTGTACTATAAATTGCGTTGCATTTGTCAAGAACAAATACTTAGCCACATGACAATGCTATTCTAAAGAGAGTACTATTATCATCAGAAGAATTGTGCCTTGTTTACAAACCCTAGTATACATTTTATATGCAGGTTCTGACTTGTGTAAGACAAAATCTTAAATTTGAATTAGTATAATAATTGATTAGAATTTTAACATTTTATTACACTGCAAAATATTTCTAACTGTATTATGCAAACTTGAGGTAAATACTACGAAGCCGAATAGTATTATTAACTCGTTCACTGTCAATGCCACATCTATAATTTGATCCCGGAGAGATGCAGAGACACTCGTGAACTTATCTGGATCAAAACGGCTTATTACTATGGTATTGTTTGTTTTTTGTTCTTTTTTTTAAAAACAAACATGGGGAAAATACAGGAAGCACTTGTAGCAGACGACCACTTTTGCAGACAACAATATTTGGCAGCGAAAGAGATGTTTTCTGTGCCCCTCTTACGCTTTTGCAAACTGACTGCAGGAGCCGGCAGATCAGGATCTGCTCAGTTTGCTTAACGAATTTTAAATATATGATTCTACAATTTCTGGACAGAAATGCCTATTCGCGATTACGCAAATCAATGTCATTAATATTCAAAATGCCATTATTTCTTAAATGAATATTTATGATGCAAGGGTTTAATAGGGCGCTCATTTGCAGTCCAATTATTTTGTTACTGTTTTCCAGACTTCTTCAGACAAACAAATTACACCTACTTTATGAATAGTTCTGTTCCGGATATAGTTGACTTTATGTACCGTACTTAACATATTATGACACAGGAATCGTAACATGTTATCTGCTTATACTAATTTCTAATTGTATTGGATACTTCTCATCCTGAAATAAATAACTGCCTGGTCATTCTCTGATCTTTTTACGGGCTTTCGAGTATTTTGAGCCTTTGGGAAAATACTTGTACTGATCGAGTGTTAAACACCTCGGCCGAGTTATCTCATATGAATCCAAGTCGTTTGTAACGTTCAGGTAGGTCCCGCTTAAGGGCCAAGTCCCACTGGGCCTTACGACCCATTAAGACCTGTTTACGATTGCTAGCGACCTCTGGTCGCCGATATTTGTACGAAGGTCGCACGACGAGTAACTGTTAATCGCTGGTGGTCTTCAATAATCGTTGGTAATCGTTTTCAATTGTGCGACCAATTTCAGTGGTAGAGAGGTTGTTGATCATATACAACAACGTCAGGGCCCAGTCCCACCAGGCATACGACCACTTATGACCTGTTTACGATTTCTAGCGATTTCTTGTCGCCGATATTCGTACGAAGGTCGCACGACAAGTCACTGATAATCGCGGGTGGTCTGCAGTAATGGTTGGTAATCGTTTCTTGTCGTGCGACCAATTTCAGTCACGGAACGGTTGATCATGCACAACGACCTCCTTACGATCGAACTGGTCGCCGGTATTCTTTAAGAGGTAACCTTAGAAGGTTTTAGCTAATCGTGCGATCGTCGTACGAAGGTCTCCAACAATCTTTAACTGGTGATTGGTGATCTTCCCCACAATCGTACGACTATCAGCGACCTTTCTAAAATTACCTACGACTGCCGTGCAATCACCAGCGACTGCCTAAAGATTATCCGTGACTAGGCATAGACCACGTGACCACACAACAGGTCGGAAGTGATTGTAGAACCTTCGTATGAATACCAATGACTTGGCGCACGATCGTCAACAACCTGTCTTACGGTCTTACTCGCCAATGTGACTGCGAATCATTTTTTGAATTTAGTCGCCGATAATCGCAGACGATCGCCGGTTTCAGAGGTCGCCAGTGGTCTTTAACGATATCAAGCGCTAGTGGGACTGTAGCCTAAGCACGAGAAGGTTGAAGTCAAATGCGTTTTCGCATCCGATTGCATAGCCTTCAATATGAATCACCGGTAGTTAGTTTTGAATTTTAGAAGGCAGCGACAAAATGTTGGCTCATTGCCGAATTTATTTGCACAGTTATCTAATCTGATTGTAAAACATAGATGTCTGAATCGTTATATAACTTTATTTTCAAAACCAGTTTTCCACATCGTTCCAAATTGTTCCACTATTGTCTAATTTAACAAGGGCCGTTCTTCTTTTTGTTTATTTTACACATAAGTAAGCAATATGCAGTTGAATTATATCCCCTTCTAAACCTTGTCGTTAAGTAGTTTGGAAATGTGTTACTATCCCATATATGTATTCAAATATTCATTAGTCCATTTCTACAATTGACGAACTATACAAGTTCAATCCTTAATCCTTTAATAATTTGATATTGTTTGTTTTCATTACTTTTTGAGAGCTGTGATTGGCTGGAATTATTTTTTTCATACCTCCATGAACAAAACAAAAATAAGCCACGCCTTGCAGAGACTACTTCCTCTTAGTCTTTTGTAAACAAACATGTATATTGTAATCGAAATATATTATACATTATTCAAAAATGTAAACCCAAAACAGATTGGAGGGCTAGAAGACAGGAGTCCATCTATGTCAACAAAACACAATATGTAATGGGGATTGAAAATCTTTCAAAGTAAACACAATTTGAACTTTTATCTACTAAAACGATCAAGTACACAAAATAGATACAAACCAATAAGCCTGACTGGGATTTGAACCCAGAACCTCATCAGTAATGATTGACCGAGGCGCTCTGGCCAATTGAGCTATCAGGCTGAACTTAGTTAGGTATCATATATCATTGGTATTTGATAATGTAAAATGCTTTCTAGAAAATAATATAACAATAACCCATAAAACTTTAAAAAAATAAACAATATTAAATGCATGAACTATTGTATTTAAAACTAGTCGAGTGAAAACTTACCAATTTTCGCGGTTTCTGTCCGACATTTCGAAACAGGTATCTTGTTCTAAACAATACACATCCCATTGCCTCAGGGTTAAAATCATTCAAACACTAAGTGACGCTGGCTTTGAGTCCCTACATATCACATCATGTACACGTCTGTTCGCCGTAATGACTAATGCAAGCTCCATCCGGAGCTAGATCTATAGGAGAATAGGGCAGAAATGGGCTCTCGTCAAACTCCTTGCATTACTCCACCAGCAAGATGAAATATCACCTTTGATTTTGATTAGCCATCAACTGCTACGGTCATTCCACCCCCACAAACTGAATCCTAAACTGAAACTGGCATAACACACGTCGCTGTGTCTCAGCGAACAAACAGAAATAACGGTATAGTTCATTTTCCGCTGGAATAATTTCACACAGCTCTTTGACGAATAGTACAATCCAGTTATACGGAAATAATCCCCCTTTCTAGATTATAAATCTACAAAATTAAACACGTGATTCACCCATTTATCGTGTACACTCGTGTTTGTTTTTTTAAATTACCGCATACATAGATCTTTACATAGCCGTGTAGAAAATACTGCCGTTTCATTGGTTGATATATTGGGAATCTGGAAACTTTATTCTATTGGGGATCTGGAATATTCATGTTTGTTGAATGTTGAGTGAATTCGTCCTCAGATATGAATCGGGTTTTAAAGTTGAAAATAAACAAATGATCTGTGAATATTGTTTCATTTTCTGTTTTACATTCAGTTGTGATATTAAATTATAAGGAATATACAGAATATTTTTTTTGTTTTCATGGAGGTATGAAATAAAACCTGGTTACGCTGTATGAAACCGCGAAAAGTGTGACCAGGTTTTTTTCCATACCTCCATGAAAACAAAAGCTATTCTGTATATTCCTTAAATGAAAAACAACAGCCTTATAATTTGCAAGCGTAGTAGACTAGACCCAGCTCAGAGTCTGCTTTGTTTGCTTACGAAAAGTATAATAGTGACATTGTAATTGTAATAGATCTTAGGCCTACTTTACAAAAATAACCTGCCCACATGCATGTACCATTGTAAAACTTCAGCTGATACGTATTCATACTGTCATTTATTTCTTACATGGAATTAAACAGGGACATGTTTATTTTAAAGCTGTAGATTAAAGGTAGTTACAAATATTGAACAACAAAATAACTCATCCATTTACAATCATGTAGGTGTATCTGCAGCACAAAGGTAGACCATTGCAAGAACGTGTAAACGTTTAATTAAACATATTTGGCAAAACTGTAACGTGCTTTGTACACTATTCCAGTCTGAACACATGCTTCAAACTAAAAGTACAAACATGAGTCATGCAGGAAACACCACATACAGAACAAACAGCCGCCCAAACAGCAACACAAGGAAACAGCAAATGTACACAACTATAAAAACACCAAGAGACGCACAAAGACCAAACAAACATACACTAGGGGGAAGATGGACGTACCGCCTTGGAACGGTCAGTGACAAAAATCACTGGGGGTTAAACCGGTTTATGGGCGCCCAACCTCACACTTATTCCATCCCCACCCTAAAAGACAAACAGTGTAAATAAACGTATCCCCTCTCCGACTAATCTACAACAACCGCGAGGGTAAATACAGTGGTAAAGTGCATGTATAACGAAAACATTTAAGTGAACAAACTGTATCCACCTATCGCTAGTGTACTCAATGATTGAGCTGCAAACAGAGTAACTGTAGAAAAGTAATAAAGGGTACGACAAAAACGAAATATTACAGATATCCAACGTTCTCCTTCCGTTTCTGGATTTAAGAGATCGCCTTCATAGAGTACTAAACCTTTCTTGTCGGCGTACATGCAAAGAGGCCAGCGTGATTGCCAACTGTAAAAGGGTTGACTACCAAACATGCAGTATGTTGTAGAACTAAAATTTGTAATATTTCTACTCCGAATATACCAGTATAGTCTGTTTGCCAAAGTAAGTTTTCTTGAGTATACCATAAAGATGGTGATGTGCTTGTTTACATATTGCATAACTTCCCATATATAAATATACATTTCTGTTAACCCTTTACTTCACACTTACGCCTTTTAACACCTTGTAAACAGAGAAAACCCAGACCTGTTTGTTTGCTCTGTTTGATTGTGTAATTATATAGATCTGATGTTTCAGTTTCTGAAATGACCAGAGGTTCTATTGTACATTGGCTATAATAAATACTCATCTAATTACTAACTATCGTTTCAGTATAACATACACATTAGTCATGGAGTAACAGCTTAATCAAATACATGTATTTATATATTTTATTCAACTTATATCGCTCTAGCGTGTATACTTCAGACTTCAGGTAATAAAATAACAAAAGTGGTGTGATAATGAAATTATAAGGCAGACACAACCACACTACTGCTGTACAAGGGTTATATACCGTAGTGTGCTGGTGTCATCAGAGTACTGTATCATCAGTAAGAAAAGTACTAATCTTCAGTGTCGCAATGCCATAAAACCCAACCCTCACTCACTCGCTAAACTTCTTCGTCGCTTGTATCTATGTTAGGTTCTACTGTAAAAGTGAGTTCTCGTTGACATAACTCAACCTAAAATAATCTCATACAAGACCGGTGTAATACAATTTAAACCTTTCCACGTTGCTGTATTTTCAAATGGACTGTTCCAAACTTCCAACAGATCAAGCTTACCGTGTGCATTCACATATTTATATTAAAGGTTAAGTGTAACATCACAAACAGTGCAGACCCGAATGAGACGATCCTCTTGAATCCCTCTCATCTAGGTCTACATTGTTTGCAAATGCCATTAGTGACTCATTAACCTCTCTGAAACGTTTCACGCTATTTGGCCCGGATACACAAGCGCTGTCATTGCAAACAGTATAGACTCAGACCAACAGTGATCCTTATGGAGCTCTCAGGGTCTGCACTATTTGTCACTATAGGTCATATAGCAAGTTTAAGCATTTCATTCTGGGTAGACTCTATAGTTAAGCTTTGGTAGGCTATTCCACTCTAATAATGTGTGGCTGATGTTGGTGATGGTTTACATAGCTTTCATTCTGGAATTGTTTAGTTTATGGGTTTGTATGTATACGCTACATTAGGTTTTGTTTAAGCTTCAGTTTTCGTGATATTATCTGTATCTATATGGCTGTTTTATGTTACATTGTTACACTCCCTTGAAACCTTTCAGTGGTTGACGGTTCGTCCCTTTTTGTATAATCTAATAATAAGTAATTTTGCCATATGAATTATAGTAATATGCAATCTTCATTTGTAGTATTTGTTGTTGTAACACTTGAGTTTACTAATTTGAAAATTAGCCTGCAAATCAGTTTAACACATTTCTTTAAAAGTTAAGGCTGCAAATAGTTTGTCTGCTAAACTGAAATAAGTTTGCATCCTGATGAGACGCCGAGTTACTCGATGTCTCATTTTGGATTCAAACAGTTTGCAAATGTAACCATGAACCCTCCGGCGGCAGGCTAAATGTAAGAGATGCGACACCTAGATCGAATTATCCGTGAGTGGTAATTCTCAGTTAAGTTATGCAAAACGGTTACCAAAACGTTACCATTGACAGGAAGCGATACAAATCCGACCACCAGCATACAATGTAAGTATGCGTTTTACAGAAGGAATGTCTTATATAAAACATATATTGATGTTTTGTCTTGTGGTAATGTGATTTACAAATTATTGGACATCCATTTTCTCACTTTTTTCATCAAATATGTAAAAAAAGATCATGATAAAGTGATATGATCCTATAGTTCTACAACATACTGCATGTCTGGTTGTCACCCCTTTACAGTTGGCAATCACGCTGGCCTCTTTGCATGTGCGCCGACAAAAAAGTTTTAGTACTCTATGAAGGCGACCTCTTAAATCAAGAAACGGAAGGAGGTCGTCGAATATCTGTACATTTTAAGGTGGGGATGGAATAAGTATGAGGTCGGACGCCCCTAAACCGGTTTAAACACCCATTGACTTATCACTGACCGTTCCAAGGCAATATTTCCATCTCCCCCTATCGTTTGTTTGTTTTGTCTTTGTGCGTCTCTTTATGGTTTTGGTAGTTATGTACATTTGCTGTGTTTTTGTTGTGTTGCTGTCCGGGCGGATGTTTGTTCTGTATTTGGTGTTTCTCGCATGACTTATATTTGTACTTATATTCACTGACCTGCATCAAGAATAGAAATTAAGAAGATATATTGAGTAACACTTATAAACAGTTGGAAGACACCCACATGTTTACGGCCCTCATTCGGCTTGAAATACTGAGGTAAATCTTTGTCATATGTGTTATAGAAAGGTGAACTTATCAATCTATCATACCAAACAATCCACCGATAAATCACCAATGGAAAGTATTATCATGTATTGATCATTGTATTGCATGTCGCCACACCTTTGTGATTATCGTCGAGGACACAATAGGCTAGGTTAAACATATTTTATTTCTCTTTTTTACGGAAAGGGGGTTGGGCTACAAGTTCTTCCAACTTAGTTACACAGCCCTTTTCTACAGAAATTACCATACATAACTAAAGAGATAATGGCTATTTTACACAGCATCAAACTAAAAACATAATAATCAGTTGAGTAGGTAAAGGAAAAACTAATGTTATCATAGTAAGTAAGGAGTGGGTGAGTAAATGAGTGAGTGAGTGAGTGAGTAAGGGAGGGAGAGAGACAGTATGTCAGAGAGAGGAGAGAGAGAACACGATACAAACAACCGGTCGAAATTGGCTTTAACCCTGTGCCTGCATTTTAAGTTGGTCTGCGCATTCTCCGATCCGATACAGGGTTCATTTCACTTTAAATATTTTCAAATGTTTGAGACACTATTAACCGAATGTCAAACAGCTTAGTTTCTCATGAGTTACCGAATGCCACGGCATCACAAGTGGATCCATGCTGTTTACAAAATGTTGCATGCAGAAGATAAACTACCAGCTGTTTTTACTTCAACTTATTATATATATGACATATCATGAAATGGAACAGTGTAAATTTATCTGTTCATTGATATGTAAACTTCATTTAAGATATGCATTAAAGTGCATGCCTTTTCAACGGTTTTAGTGTCTGATCGTATATTATTCTTGGTGACTTGGTATTCCATATTCTCAAAGACACTTCTTGAACTTGGTTGTCTGCGTGATAAGTACAGTTAGATGTGAAGGTGTCCATATTCAGTTTCGGATTAAGTGTCATCAAGAGTTCTGAGACAGCCAGTTTAATATCGAGACGACTGGTATTTCTGTACCTTGTCACATGCTGACAAGTGTCGACTGCAAACGAGAATCTTGATAAGAAACCAATTTAACTCTCGATACCACGTCTGCTTCTAATTCTAGTTTTACTTTTCAATTTTCGTAATCATAGCATTGAACATTATTTATCATGAACGTAGTTCCAAGCTGATTATGTGCTTACACATATTCACCATTGGCAGCAAAATGGTTGGCAGCAAATTTTATATTTAAGAACAACTGAATTACTCGTGTCAATATTTCAAAATTAAAGTCAGATTTAGACATGCTGTTAATCGTTACCTAATGCATAATGTATCAAATGAATAATTGTATCATGAATACTAATTAGATGAAATATAATGCCATATAAATTGATAAAGGAGCCGTCTGGTCATGTTCTACTTTGTTTGAAAAGGCATGAAAAGGCTTCTCTATCAGGTAAATACAACTAAGTAAGAATACGTCAGTTAAATGTCCCAAGTTAACATATAAACTTTTATACGGATGTCATTAACCGAGTCCACAGGGTCAGTATCTCCATAGAAAGGGATTTTCTCCGATATCTTCATAAAGAAATTGTATAATTATATGACGGTTTCTACTTACTTCTGCTTATTTTGCTTTGAAGTTCTATAATAACAAACAAATCATGTCATGTCTCATACGCAAATTTAAAAGTTATAACGGCACGTCTACAATGTCAAGTCATTGTTTACGTATGCCGTCAATGTAAAGCTTGACAATTCCAGGTATATGACACTGCTATTAAAACAACACGTGTGCAGAATGCGGACGTACTTGTCATGGTTTTAGTACACATCACGTCTACGGACTAACACGAGATAAATATTAAAACAAATCGTAGACGTCATAGCATACCTGTAAGACATCATCACAACATCATAGACGTCATAAGATAATATTATATTTTATACCATATTTCACACGTTCCGATTGATAGAGAACTCCGATAGAAACATTTCTTCCGAAACAAATTATTTTATTTGTTTTAGGTAGTTCTTTATTGAGTTGAATTATTGAACTAAATTTCTTCAGAGCAACAGATAAAGGTAACGCTCAAATACTAAAATCGTCAATATGCACTTAGTAAAAGAAGAAAGTGATAACAAAGCAGGTGGAAATAGAAACAAGAGTACCTCAAGCGGTACATGATACGCCCACTTGCAAACTTTCTCTGATTCAATATACCTTACAAGTTTTTACATTTTCTAATTTGTGCTTCTGATCTTGTTCTCCATAATAAGGTGAACGTATATAAAAAAGTGAATATCTTATTAAATAAAAACAAGTTATGGCCTTCCTCATATTTGTAGATTTTCGTAAAGTGCATGGGCCATAACTCTGTAGTGACATATCTAATGAACCTCAAAATCAAGTCAGCTTCAGATTTTGTTGCATAAAATATTTGTGTGAAGTTTCATAAATATTTTTTAATAGTTATCCCAGAAAACAACAGACAAAGTAAATGTTGACCGATAAACAAAGCAGCGAACACACAAAGTTCAAGGGCCATAATTTTACCATAAAATTACATATAAAAACCGTAATGTACGTGAAAATCCATAATAAGGTTATATCATAAAAGGTTTGAAGTAAATATCATTTAAAATGAAAACACTGCGGCCATACTCATATTTGCATAGTTTTGCATTATTATTTAAAGTGCAAGGGCCGGCCATAACTCTGAAACGGTAAATCACATAAACCTCAGAATCGACTCAGCTTCAGATCTTGATCATTCAACATTTGTGTGAAGTTTCATTAATATCCATCGAAATAGTTTTCAGAGAAAACAGCGGACACATAAAATGTTAACGGACGAACGAACGGACGGACAGGGCCATGCCAATACACGGCCACCTTTATTTAGGTGGACGTATAAAGAGGAGAATTAATGATAAGAATAAGCAAATGAACCGCAATTACAAAATTCAGAAAGGGAAATATCAGTTTGGTCGTTTATAGGAGAGTTGGAAGTACAAGAACGAGAACATCAGTTTGAATCATACATAAGTTATTTTATGTTATGAAAAACGTAGGATTTATCGTCCTGTTCAAGAACAATTCCAACTGCCATTTCAGAAAAAAGTATTATTTTCCAGTGTATTTAATGTTTTAAACACTTCTCAATGTGATAAGATAAAGAAATGCATCACTTCATGAACTTATATCTTACATAAATGTGTCCACATACAGTTTCTAAGGAACGGTAGTAACTGTAGTAACTAATGTATCCACACATATAATGAATGGCTAGAACAAACGAACAGCTATTTGACAGGTGGTGTTCATCATACACCAAGTCATGTACAATTAAATATTAGTTAAGAATATAAAGGCGCATCACTCATCGATGTTAAACATTCCCAGATAAAAATCAGGTTCAAACGTTGCGGAAGTAGAACGGGTGATGGATAACTGCCCCTGAAATCACAAACGTTCTTTGACAATAAGCATAAGTCAGCACCACGTCCAGTCAAAATCCAAATCAGGTCAATCATTTGGCACAACCAAGTCTTCATTTTTAAAATTAATAAAATGAAATATCGTGAAATTAACAATTATGCCACATTTCCCTGCTCAACTTATGACTGAGGAACAGCAACAGCACGATGAGATAAAACCAAGGAGTATTATTACCACACTCGTATAAGAAATATTATGTCATGTTACGGTCTCAGAGCTAAACATTGATTCTTAAAAACATAGCGAATTCTACGGATGATTCTGTGATACATAAAGTTATACTCACCCATCATACTACACGTATATCATTTAAGCAATCATTGTTGTGCCTTATGAGAAAAAATGCTCTTGCATGCTAAATGTCCTTATTTTGGGTGTAGAGTGTGGATATATGAAAAAATATCATTCATGTTAATTTGAAGCGTCCATTTCTGCTTGGGCAATACTCTGTTTGTGTTATTAAGACTGACTAACCAGCATGCATCTGACACGCTTTAAGAAGATATATCCCATGATCCAATGAGGCAGACATTCCCTAATCTCTCTCCTGAAGAGTTTGTAGCAGGGTTAGCATGGACTCCGTCGACCCACTGCCTAAAACTAGATCTGGATGTCAGTACCTTCTTTCTGACCTTTATGTGTGTTCTAACACGTTTGCTTAAGGTTATTCCTTCCGAAACAAACATATCAACATTAGTGCTAAGGATCTGACCAAAAAAGTTTAGTTTATATAGGTACGTACAGTCTGGCCAATAAGCAAGATTTCTGTCTGATATTTTCCAAAACGTGTATAAGTATTGATAATACTAGTCGGTGTATCCCTGCATTACACAATGTGATATTGTATTGTTTTGATACTAGGGCATAAACAACAGCAATGCTTTTTATGAACAGCTCCAGACGATTCGAAGGTGTTTTGATTGACTGAGTAATGCCGTGTAATAGACACTTCTACTGTGCACCTCTAAGGCACAGAATCACATAATCATATTAAATCGATTGATGCTTCTATGATCGTATAGATTCGAAGATGCATTTGATAAGGCATACTAAATAGTACACCATTTCCTTTAGCAGAACACCTTTAACAGTATTTAGTAATTAAATATACTGTGAAGACCCTCTAAACCGGAATGTTAGTAGAGATTGGTCTTGCAGACTGGTTGCAGCTTAATGCAGGGTATAATTCATACAGAATGCTCCGAAAGCTTTCTGTATGACTTTCACCCTACATAAAGCTGCAACCTGCAAAAATATCTAAATTATTCTCTACTAGCATTCCGGTTTCATTTTCATGATTTGTTTATAAAACGCATTAAAACATTTAAGACGAAAGGTTATGATCCCATTATATTGCAACGCACTGCATGTTTGGTTATCGACCCTTTTACAGTCGGTAGCTACGTTTCCCTCTTTGCTTGCGCGATGACAGGCCGAGGGTAGTACTCTATGATGGTATACTCTTAAACTCGGATACGGGATGAGCTTACCAGACTCATGTATTACTTTTTCCCTTTTGTGCCCTTAACGGCTTACCTGCAGGTGCTCTGACTTCAGCAAAGTCATTGAGTACATATTTGACGGATTGTCACAGTTATTATGCTATGTTTTACATGTTGTCCTGTGTTCACCGTCGTCTATGTTGTGGGTAAGTCCGGCGGAGATACCTTTATTTACACTATTTGTAAAGCTAGGGTGAATTTGAGAGAAGTGTGAGGTTAGGACGTCCGTAAACCAGTTTAAACCCCAGTGGTGTTTTTGCTACTGACCGTGCCAAGGCGGTACTCTCTTTTTCACCATTCCTTTTGTTTGCCTTACGTCTTTGTGCTTGTGATTTTGTTCATGTGTGGAGTGTTTGTCTCTAGTTCTTGTGTGTCTGTTAATGTTTTCTGTGTTTATCTCGTGTGAGAGTGTGCGTTTGGGTGTGTGGTTGTGTGTGTGTATGTGTGTGTCATGCTGTCTATCGGTGTTTTGGTGGTGGTTGCTTCTTGTATGTGGCTTTGCCTGCCTGACTTTACTACTTTTCCAATTAGATAGGTTTTACTGTAATTATATAAGAAAATGTGAATGCATTGTTACAAGATTTGTTCAAAAACGTTCGACAACACCAGACAACGTAATGCAAAATAATGCATTGCTCTTATTATTGTGATTGAGTATATTTTGTTACTTTAACTATAACAACAAATTTCATTGTATATCATTGTTCCATGTATTAAAGTCAGATACTTTTTAAGTAGAAAAATTGTGGCAAGAATTAGAAATGCTACGTGAAGAAGTGATGTAATCAGAGATATATGAAATACTGTGTTCCGTGTGTAAATTGTATACATTTCATAGTTGTTAAAGTCCAATGGAATGTATATGTTTTTCATATGAACAGTTTTTAACCGCAATAGGCGAATCGGATCGGTGAGAACCTTAGCAAACAGTTTTGATCAAATGGAGATTCCGAATTACTAAAAACAAAAACTATTTGACACTGAATGTATTTTATAAAGCATTAGAAGAAACTGAAATCTTGCAACCTGAAGCAGACTATAATCTAACAGTAATTAACGCTGATACTGTATTAATATGCAATATTATTTTATTATATAATAATATAGAATGTTGCAATAATTTCTTGAATAAATTGTGTTCTGTTTATGTAACCCCAAGTGGTGATTATGTTACTGTCCGTGCCAGGGTGGTACTCTCTTTGTCACTCTTACTTTTGTTTGTCTTGTGTCTTTGTACTTGTGCTTTTGTTCATGTTTGGAATGTTATTCTCCGGTGCTTGTGTATTTCTTAATATTTTCTGTATTCATCTTGTGTATGTGCGTGTGTTTGGGTGTGTAAGATTCCGCATCATTTAATGCATTAAGCATGTATTATGCATATTGCCCTCCATAGTTCTACAATTCCCGTTATGTCATCCTTTCAGTTCTAGCATGCCATCTGACAGGTTTTACTGTTGTAACTAAACATAGCCTTCCACGTGAGCTCGTAACGTATAGCGGGCACGCTTGTGCACTACACAGAATACAGTTCGGCGTACATGTAGCTGACGCACATGTTTGTGGTTCCTCTTAAACTCTTTTTCATAAATAAATCGATGACATTTTGGTGGCCAGTGTAGCATTTGGGCGTTCTGGGCATCTTCAATGATGGAACATTAAATTCTGCACGTGGTCATGCCATGGAAAGTTTCTAACGGCTTCGGCAACAACCTGCTTTGTATATAATTATGTTCTTGTTCCGACTATGTATCCACTTTATTTCTCTGAACGAAATGTATGTTTGGTATATACGTTCGTGTGCCGAAACTTTAAACATAAAATGATGTCTGCTACTATATTGTTAACCAATGTCTTGTCGGCAATACAGTTTTACATTGACTGTATCAATTTGCTGATTTCATGCAGGGAACACCACATACAAAACACACAGCCACCCGAACAGCGCCACAACAAGAGCACAGTAAATGTACATATCTATCAGAACACAAAGAGAAAGTAATAATGGGTACTACACAAGCGACAAAATCCGACATCCTCCTTCTGTTTCCAGATTTCGAAGGGCGTTTTTATAGCGTACTAAGCCTTTCCTGTCGGCGTACATGGAAAGATAGTGTAAGTTACACCAGACTTGACTATTAAACTGCAAACCACCTTTAGCCCGTTTCGAGCTGTTTGGTACTCTGATCGTTTCATTGAAAACAATGCAAGATAAATCAACTCTGACTACAGCAATCGATGACATACAGGACATACAAAATGTTTTACTCTTTGGAATTATTCCACTCGGCCTTTAATGTTTGATATAGATACACCAGTATATTGACAAGGTAAATATCCGTAGTTTCGATATTAGGGTCAATTAGAAATGTCTGCAGACATTTTCCAATAAAAGCATAAAAACAGCAAATCATTTCAAATGTAAATAATGTCTTATTGTCATGCAAGTGAATAATATTTAATTCACAAAATTTAAAGTATTCCTCGATTGCAAACATGCAATGTCAATTGTTTGTCTGGTTTATTAGGTAACTTATCATCGATAAATGACATTGAGTAAGCCGAAAGTTTTGTAGACAACTTACTACATAAAACATATCAACAGATCCCGAGATATGTGTCTACTTAATCGTAATTCCTGAATATGATCGCCATTAATTGTTATCTTTCTGGTACAGAAAATATCGATTGTAGACATGGATGATTAAATTATTCACCTTATACGATATGGTTAACCATTTTAAGAGAAAGCGAAATAGAAATGACAATATAAAACAATACACTTGATTGGGTAAAAAATGTCTAAAAATATAGCTCTGGATATTCTTGAAACGGACACGTTTATCGACATATGCGGAAATGGCTTGCATATTTCATAACAAAAAATTGAAACTATCATTTCGATGTTTCCTAGAAAGGCATGCATTTGAAACAAATTACACTCAACAACATTTTCAAAAAAGGATAAAGTTTATAAATCCATTAGTTTTTATTCTGATCTCATATATTGAATTTACTATAGAAAATAAGAAATTGGACAAGGTGAAGTAAAATTATTTCATTACATTTGCGCTCATAAAACATTCTTTGGAACGGGTATTACACGGAAAGGTAAAATTTCTATGTTAACCTTATTTGATCAAGCATGGTTTTATGTTGCTATTTTTATTTTACCGATGGACGTGGTCGTGTAGCTACCGGGCTCGACTAAAATACCGGGTGTCCCGGGCTCGATCTCCTCCAAACCAGGTCCTCCAGATGAGATTATAAACCGATGCTCGATGTATCAGTGCTATACACTGGGCATCTTATAAAGAACAAGATAAACTATGTCGATAATAAGAGTAGGACATCGCGCCTGAGATTCTCTCATATACGGCGTGATATGACGGTACAGCTGCTACAGCAAAACTATATCCGCCTTTAACCCTTTCCTCCATACATACGCCTTTCTATGTCTCTGTAAAGTCACTTTATGAAACCATTGTGATAAATAGAGCATTTGCTCCATAGGAGCAAATGCTCTATTTATCGCAATGGTTTCAAAACTACACCATTCTAAAATTCCCCTTTTTCTCTTGTTAATGTCCATTTTTGGTAGATTTATTCAAAGAAGTTGGGTCTAAAAATAGCCTATGAGGTAATTGGTTAATAGTCTCTGTGTAAATGAAATACTGTATGTGTAACATTAAACCCAATAGACACATACTTTAAATAGGACACGTGTTAAGCCTAAAAAATATAGTCTAAGCTTCTTATTTATACTGGACCAATGAACCACCATTGAAACAATTCCTTATTCATAAACACTGTTATATACATGAACACATATTTGCAGATATGGAATGTATAACTTCGCAATGCATTCAAATAAACAAACCCGTTATGAACCCGGATATGAACCCGGATAATGCCAATTATCTTCAAAGCATTGCGCAGATTCTTCAACGAAAGCCATGGTGATGACAGATATGTTTTGCTGTTTGCGTGGGTCGCTTGTAGTGGCTTTATAAACAACGACTTCTGGGTGGCTTGTTATATGTTAAAGACTTCTTTCGTCTGCCAATTTGTTTGAAATATTAAATAATTCACTTGTGAATAAAACTTGTCTGTTTATAGAAGATCGGATGTGCTATATATGCACACTGTAACTCCAATGATAGGATGAAAGAGATTGGTGAGTGCATGTTGTCATTAATATAAATAAATTGCGCCTACAGGTTCTAATGAAATAAAGAGTTAATCATTAGCCGTACGAGTATTTGACTGGGCCTGTATCAATACGCAACGAAAACAACTCCCAGTTAAATACAATACACGTTGAGCAACGAAAACAAATCATGCAACGTGGGTTGAAAATCGTTGAGATTGTTGAATAATGCAAGGTAAAGTAAATCTATAATTTGATTGGTTGAATTTAATAGATTGGAGAAATTCATGTGACGGAATAGAAAGATAAAGCCCAGTCGAATACCGGTATTCACTTCTTGAATGTTTAAATAAGATATAATGACATCATGGAAACTAATTAGAAGGATTCTATAAAGACACGCGCACTTGCACCATTGCACCATTTGATAAACATTTATATTTTAATTCATAGAGAAACATAAAAGCTGCTTGTACAGGAGCCGTCTGATCCCTGGATTATTTCTTGATCGTAATGACCAGGACATATACCGAATTGCTGTGAAATCCGGTGTTCTCAGTACTAAATACTCCAGAAACCAGTTTTACTTATGCCCACAGTATTCCCTGACTAACTAATATCAACAAAGACTGTGTCATAATACTTCGCAAGGCTGTCAGGACAACTGCATCTGGTTGACAGGGGTTTTTGCTATTGTGACTGTAGACAAAGCAGCAAACAGCCAGACAATCTTTACCCTATTTAGCAATTTTGTTTACTAAATGTTTCACCCACTTCATTTTCAAAACTCAAACTATAATCATTTTGCCCTACAATCTACAATCAGGGTTCAAACAGTTTGGATTCTGATGAGATGTCGAGTCCAATCTGGATCCAAACCAAACTGTTCGCAAAGGTAAGCACTCATCCGCTCACAGGAGTTGTAAAACAAAACAGGGAAAGCCACACGCGGAACGACACGGCACCGAACACCATTAACCCTTTCCACAATAGGCTAATTTCAGATCTAACCTCGTTGAATAAATCTATCAATTAGGAGCAATAGCTAGAGAAAAAAGAACATTTTAGAATGTTTTAGTTTGAAACAATTGCTCTATTTATCACAATAGTTTCACAAAGTGACTTTAACAGAGTCGTCAAAAGTCGTCAGTATTAGGAAATGGTTTAAACAAGAAACGACATAGCCACAAGACAAAACCTAACGGAACGCATAATTATCAAGACATACAACAGTAAACATTAATCATATAAATAACAAAGTCAACCTTTAGATGAAAGTAGGAGTACCGCATTAGAACGGCCAGTAGCCAAAATGGGGGCTTTAACCAGATTGCGTGTACCAAACTTCACACATATCACACTGTACGATACCAGACAACTCTACAACATGAGTAACGATGTCAATACTTCAATACGCATTACAGGTTATAAATGAAAAAGTAGTAAAGTCAAGCAGGAAAAGCCATACACAAAACACCATCATCACCAAAACACCGACAGAAAGCAATTTATACAGCAATTTATACACAATCACAAACACACACATACAGGAGAAAGCCACATACAAGAAGCAAACAACACCAACACATCGATAGACAGCATGTCACACACACATACACACACAACCAAACATGTGCACACACACGGGAAGAACACAGAAAACACCAACAAACACATCCTGCAAAATACAAAACATAGAAAAATGAAGTAGTGTAAGGCTATATACAGACCACATCACATGGAGGCGCTTATCAGCATAACACAATATTTTTCAATATATCTTAGTTATAAAGGTAATTAGGGTACCAAGTAATGGTATGAGTAGAACTATTGATTTTATTTCAAAGTCTGGACCAGAAAGTAAATATTCAGGAACGAAGAGTTCTATTAGAATTTGAAATGGTTGAATTGTTGTTAATGCGTACAAGATAAACTTAATTTACCAGCCTACGTCAGTGAATCAAGACCCCAATCAGTTACGTTATCTATCTAGAAATACACATAGGCAAGAAAGTGAAACTAATGATATGGACCGTTCAAATAGGGGGATATACTATTCGAGACAATTTCTCTTGGATTAAAGGTTTGTTATGTACTTGCACTGGCTTGATGAAACCTCTGTCCAGAGCCAGTGTTTAACCCTTCGCTTGCTGAATTTAAAACACATTTCTCCTTCTTTACCCATGCCTTGTTGTATAAAGACATATAGCTTCACTGCGTACAAGTATTTCGCTGTGCAACCACTGATGTGGAGTGCACTGGTTGCACAATCAATTTGTAAATAGTGCAGACCCTGATGAGACAGCTCCTGCAGGAGCTGTCTCATCTGGGTCCTCACTATTTACAGGTACGTACATTGACGTGAATAGCAAGCGAAGGGTTAATCTATACATACATGTAACTCTTTCCAGGACTATGTCGAGCATATGTTGCTTTTATGTAATGTTGTCCACATTTATATATGCATCTCATTAGGATACAAGCGTTTTCACATTCCAATTATATTTTGGAAGACAGTGAAGAATAACACTAAGTATTTAGACACGCAGTTATCCTTCTCGAGGCTATTGTAAAGCTGAATTAGACTGACGTAGAAGGAAATAGTGAATACCCTGTTAACCTTCAGGAGCAATTTCCTCTTGGTCTGCAAAATTTGTGTTAATTTGTCTGTCCGAATTCTATGGAATTATATGAGCACACACTATTTGTTTTTCAGAACTTGTTCCAGATATAGAGATATTGAAACTTATTTTGTCCTGGGTATCCGTTAGAAGCAGTTTTTTTTCCGTTTTCAGTATGTCTGATGCGCCCTTGTGCGGCTGTACTTAGAATGTTTATGATTTCGTATTCTTCATTACACTTATCAACTAAAATTAAAATTTAATCTATGTCGCTGCAAATAGTTTTGTTCGTCTCGAATTCAGAATCTGTGGTTGACTACAATTTTCGTTTGTTTTCTTTTTCCCCTTTAGCTCTCATTTTTTCTTATTTGCAACAGTAATACACATTTTGGATCAAGAATCGCCGCAAAAGCATGTGCTCGATGGAAGTGGCGATTGCTGGTTGTTTCAATTTTACTAATCTCTCATAAGTCAGGCAGGAGATAACACACGAAAGTTCACAGCAGCCCATGAACCATAAATGAAGTGGGCGCATACATATACATTCACACACAACCTTCAAATAACTATTCATTGACTTCTCATAACTAATATAATCAGGAGATTTGTATTGATCTCTGGTATTCGTTCTCAATCTTACTGCAGTACTGAATACATTTCCGGTCCTAGATTCATTATTTACTTTTGTTTGCATGATAATGCAACCATTGATGCATGTATATATTGTAACGTGCCATTTACTACAACCCATGGTCGTTCTCTATTTGTCTTTGTCGGAGGGCAACTGATATCATACCTATGACCCCAAGCTGTTGATATAACCGCTAACCCGTCAACCTACTGTTAACACTTCGCTTGCTGTTCACGTCAATATACCTACCTGTAGATAGTGAAGACCCATATGAGACAGCTCCTGCAGGAGCTGTCTCATCAGGGTCTGCACTATTTACAAATTGATTGTGCAACCAGTGCACTCCATAACAGTGATTGCACAGAGAAATAACTGCAGACAGTGAAGATATATGTAATTATACAACAGGGCGTGGGTAAAGAAGGAGACATGTATTTTAAAATTCAGCAATAGAAGGGTTAAGACAATATAGAATTTGAATTTTGTGCAGTGATGACTACTTCCGATTCGGCCAAGCTTTTTGAACAATTGAACAATTGGCATGCTACAAACTTGCCTAAGTGTGCAACAGTTAAGTTTCTGATAAGACATCGAGTTACTCACAGGTCGCGATAAGCGGAATAAGCGTTAAGTTTAGCCCAGCCACAGCGGTGACCCCCAGGTGATGAAGTCTAGATAATTGATGTATAACTCAGTTATATTTCGGTGAATGATAAGGTTTTAGAACATTAGGGATTTCAAGTAACGGCAATAGTCAACAAATTACGAGATGTGGTCAAAAAACCTAGTTTAGTATCACGCTTAGAAAATCCAATAGATAACTCAGTTTCTTTGTTCGTACGAAAACTTTCGGTCAAATGATCTTGTTTTAAATTACAATAATTGGATTTAAACTACAAAAGCAATCATAGGGCGTTTAAGGAAACATCATAGGAGTGGTTTATTATCATTTTGCTTCTTGTCTTTGTAGTTATTCCTAAAGCATTGACCGCTAGGGATATTTGTAGAAATGTGGCTTCTAGCCGCAAACATAATATTCCGAATTTAATTGCAATGAATCTGACAAATTGCTTCCATTTAAGTAAATTTCCTGCAGCCTAATGGGACATATAAAAGGGAATGATTAATGTCCCGTCGCCAATCAATAGTCCCAAAGCGTAGGTTTAGTTAACAGACGACCTCGCAGTAGTGACATAATCATGTGCGGTACATAGTCCTTAGCTGGAGTTAAACTGACTGTTAATCGATACCAGTTATATCTCATGATCGAAACAGAATGTTGATGTTTTATAATTCGGTTGTTTTATATTTTCAAAACTAGGATTGAGTACAAAAGTATCACTGTGTTCGTGGGCAATAGCAAAGCACTGCGATTCACACGCAACGGTTAAGTTGTAGCTGACACAAACACGTGTACTACAGTTACGAATATAGAAAACATAAACAAATAATAATTTATTATAGCAAAAGAAGTTTAATGAAGAGCAAACAATTAGAGGGGGTATTCCGGTAATAATAATTGTATTCCTTAAGTAAGATATTTGGTTGTTTTTCATATTGAATGGTGAACCGAATGCAACCGTTGTAACTATTCTACGCATTTATATGAAACATTCACAATATTCTGTAAATACTTTGACAATACAAATGAGTCAGTTAAAATAGATGCCTTTTTTGGTTCAGGTCCTACATTTTAAACATTTTTGAAAATACAAATGTTGTAAAATGCACTGTTGGCTTCATCGAAACTATGGGTTTTACACAAAGTTACCATATTTGAAAGTTCATTATTCTAAAAAAGTGATAATTACATTTACAGAAATATATATATTTCTCTCAGATAACACTATGTGAATGATTGAAGTACCGACTTTGAACGGTCAGTGATAAGTGTCGTTGGGAGTTTAAACCGGTTTAAACCAGTTTAGGGGCGACCAACCTCACACTGTTCAATCCCCACCCTGAAAGACAAACATTATAAACCTCTCCTCATAATCTACCATAACCGGAATTGCAAATACAAAACACAATAGTACAAAACACCAACACAGTAGACTCAGATCAGACGTTTGTTAAAATGCTGGAGTGCGCAAATGAGAACAAAGGGGAATAACTCAAAAAGTACTGATGACGGCCAAAAATGAAAGTGTGACGGACAGACAGACAGACAAACGGACGGACAGCAGACAGAAAGAAGGACAGACACACGACGGAAAAGTGATCCCTAAGTGCCTCTCAGCAGGTGACACAAAAACCTCATGTGTCCATGTACCATTATAAATAGTTCATGATACCATTAATTCTTACATGAGTATGCATCAGGTGAAGAGTCTAACCCATGCTAGCTAGGTTGGATGTTGAACCTCGATATTTGCACAAAATGTTTATTTTATATGTTCATTCTAGCTAGTCGTCCGGATGAGATTCATTCCCAGATATCAAATCAATGTGATGTGAGTTAGTGTGAGTGTATACTGTAATTCAACAACAATAATTCCTGGTAAGAGTATACGTTGAGCGTTTAAACCGGTTCATCGCGACTTGTGTTCCTAAATAGTTAAATGTATAAGTAAATGACCGCCCACTTATGTCCTATCTATTACACAGGTGAAATACCATAAAGTACGTACTTCTTTAAACTCACAAACAAACGGATATCTAATTATGGGCATTTAATGCAATTGGTAGCTTAATGCAGGGCAAATGTTATATAGAAGCTTCTGTGTGTGCTTACTGCATACATTATTAACCCCATCCCTCATATTGACGACTTGTGACGACTCTGTAAAAGTCACTTTGTGAAACCATTGTGATAAATAAAGCATTTGCTCCTATAGGAGCAAATGCTTTATTTATCACAATGGTTTCAAACTACAAAGTTCTAAAATAGTTCCTTTTTCTAGTTGATGCTCCTTTTAGGTAGGTTTATTCAAAGAGGTTGTATCTAAAAATAGCCTATGGGGTAATGGGTTAAGCAACCAATTCTAATGGTTATTCATACAGAAGCCCTATTGGTTCAAACACGTCATAAGACTAATTCAGCACATATTTATAGCATCTGCTGCACCCGACAGAACTGCATGTTATTTTCATTTTCCTTTTTTCTGCAGGTTCTTAACATATTCCATCTACATTATAGTGTTAAAAGAACAGACATAAATGTTTAGTTTCTCTATTTACATTACACAACCAAAATGTAAACAACGTGGATATCCCATAATGATGTTCTGGTTATCGTACAGACAACATTAATAATGCTTGCCGCATTTTTTTAACATATTGCCATAACAGTTTTACGGTTAATCGTTTGCGATTTCCCTCTGATTGATATGACGTATACCCATGATACATATATTAACCTTTTCGATTGATACGTGTATCTCTGTTACAGCCAATCATTGTATTGCAATTAAGGAAAGTATGAGTCATGCTGGAAACGCCACATATAAAACACACAGCCGTCCGAATAGCACCACAACAAGAAGATGTACATATATATCAAAAGTACAAAAATGAGTCATGCAGGAAACACCACATACAGAACAAACAGTCGCCCGAACAGAAACACAAGGAAACGGCAAATGTACATAACTATAAAAATGCAAAGAGACGCACAAAGACAAAACCGGATTAGGGGCGCACAACCTTACACTTATTCCATATAAAACCTAAAAGAGAACATTGTAATAAACACATCCCTCTCTGACTAATCTACAAGAACCTCGATGGAAAAGGGTTAACAACACATGCAGTATGTTGTAGTATTATTTAGGATCATATCATTTTAATGCAAATTTTAACATATTTGATAAATACATGTAATTGCGAATTGGGTATGCCCAATATTTTTACGAAGTTTGTTAATCACATCATCATAAAATACCAAAATGTGAGATACCTTGCAGGAGAGCCTTAAGATTGTACTTAAACGTACATGCACTAAGATTTTCAAAATAGCTCATACATATAGTGTGTGGAATACTATTATTCCGATTCATATTCAAGTGTAACAATTAAACGTACATTTATGCAATTGCATGGACAGAGGGTGTTATCCTGTGAAGGCTGTCGATATTTCGTTGATATGTCGTTAGCTTATTCAAAAGAAGGATGGAAGTTTGTTTTTTTCAAGTCTGTATGAATGAAACTAGCATGTAGGTATCGCTAACTGATCGTGACATATCGTCCTCTAAGCGTCGTGTTGTCTTATAACGTTAACAGGACGATGCCCATGCAAATGTACATTTCATTTCATTGACACAAACACAAAAAAACAGTTTATTATTGTTCAAAACACATGGTCATAGTATTATGTCTAAGACTTGGGGAAAGCCAAACGTAAAATAAGTTTTCCAAGGCAAAACCGCTGATAAAGATATTTTCAGACTGTTTTAGAAGATATCAGAAATGCGAATGCAGCACTATATCCATAGTGATTGGCACTCACAATCAATTCTATAAGAACTATTTCTTTTGTCCTTGTGGTCAAATTTTGTAAGCCTTCAGTACTCTTCAGAAAATGTACCTTGTAATACGACACAATGAATTGGTACTTAAATAAGTGTGACGTGAACAAAGTTGAGTGGATTCTTATCGGAATTTGTTCTCACTAAAAGATGAAAACTGTTCATTGCAAAATCATATGTCAAAAGATTATCTTGTAATAGTGGTAAGTATTTGTGAATTTTCGAAATATGTATGATGTACAATTAAACCATTTGTTCCCACGATCCCATATATGGGACGTAGGCAAACAGTGTAGACTCTGATCAGACGCCGCATTATGCGGCGTCTGATCAGAGTCTGCACTGTTTGCTGATAGGATTTTCAGTATAAAACAAAATGAATTGAAAATTTAGGCCAGGCACCCCTTAGATAAAAAAAATGGACTAATCCAATATATAAACATGGAAGAATCCACTGGGCGCAAATGGGTTAATATAATGCTTTCTAAATACTATAGCCATGACTGACATATACGAGCGTACAGTAAGCTAATACAGATTTCAGTCAAGCCAAACGTCAGTTACTCTGACTCCCTGAGATCTTTTGTCTGTACTTTACTAAATTCATTAATACGAGAGCATCGAAACTCTGGCTGACACGCTACAATCTGTGCCAGGAAAAACGAATGCACTGTCAATATGGTTAATGTAGATAAACTGTTTCGATTTATCGACATATGCCTTTGCTGCGTCAGGTGTTTTGTAAGTAAATTTGAATGAGTGAAACTGGTAATCCAATTAATAACAAGTACCAGGTTCAGTGTTCCGTTAGCAAAGCAGAACTGCTGACAGATGGAAAGTAGTGTTTTGACGTGTGTATTGATCCGATGTTGTATTTGTATAAACAAACCTATCGCAGCCTCAGACTGCATGAGCCCCCTACAATGTCAGGTGATTCTTGATAATATTCCATAATCCAAACCAGTATCCACTCCAGGGTCTAAACCAGACATTAACAAACATATCCGATAGTTTAGTTACATCATGTTAAAAGAATACACGTATAGATAGATAGAGAGTTTATTCGGTATAAAGGGTATAAGTCCAACAGTAAATATCGCAACAAATACACATAGAATTTTCAACAGCAGATTGAATTGAATAAAACTATCCATTTAATATCGAACAAAGTTTGCGATTTACAGCATAATGTAAGGGAAACTGAAAGCAGAAAATGACAAATATAATATAATAAAGAACACATGTAATTATTGAATGTATATTTTCCATGGAACAGTTAGAGGGATAACAACAGAATGCCGCACAGTGCATCCATGGTTTACGGTTATTCTGTGTAGAAAAAGTGCAGATTTCATTAAATACTGATGGAGAAAAACATGTTGATACATATGATATAAAAGTGATTTCAGTCCCTGGTTTAAACTATTGTGGACATACCAAAACTCTTTACTATGTTATTGTTTTCGCGAGGTCTACTAACTTGGGTATGTTTGGATAATGTCAAAAGTGTTTTTGTATATAGACCACTTCTGCTAGAAATATAGTTCGTTTTCTAGAACATTACATATAGAACATGTTCTCTTTTCTTGGGATTTCTCGGGGTTCCTTCCAGCTATGTATAGTTTTTATTAAGGTACTCAAACGGATCGATAGGCATGCATGTAGTTATCTGTTTAAATATGCTTAACCTTTAGCCTGCTGAGCAAATTATTTTTACAGAATTTATCACCTGCTACCTTTTCAAATGTCAAGCTATAATCAATTTGTCTACCAAAATTAAATCAGGATGTCAAACAGTTTGGATCCTGATGAGACGCCGAGTTACTCGGCGTTTCATATGAATGCAAACTGTTTACATAGGTATTCACTCATCCGCCCATAGCAGGCTAAACGTTAAAGCGGTACACTTATTTCAATATTCTACACACTTTTATTATGCGACATTCGATTCGGCAGTATGTACAAGAGCTCTAAGAGCTCGAATTTATGTAAGGCGAACTATAATATACAAATAATATTTCTAAAAAATAAGACAAAGTATGAGAGTTATGATATGACCTGCAAAACAATAAGAACTTACTATAAATTAATGTGTTTTCATTCTATGTATCTATGTATCATTGATCCATACTCTCCGTTTTACTCTATGCATCATTGACCCTTACGTAATGTCTATAACTCTTACGCTACCAAAGTACGTCGTCTGCAAACTTTGTCGTCTGCTGGGATTTTCGTTTTATTTTTGTTTCCTCATTTTTGTTTCAAACAACAATCACGGTGACAAACAGATTTGATCCAGATGAGACGGCGAATCGACGTCTCATATGGATCCAAACTATTTGTATAGGTAATGGCATATGCGAAATTATTAAATCAAATACAAGCACATTTTGGGTAAATAAACAAAATGGCACTCAATAATGCATGATGATTTTCTACGAGCAGACCCTGATCAGACGGTTCCTATAGGAGCCGTCTGATTTGGGTCTACCCTGTTTGCAAATGCATTAAAATGCGTTTGTATAAGGGGAATGGTTATACATCGGCAAATAGCATTCATATATACACGTATTATAAAATACTTCAATGAGAAATATTTTCTGATTTTACATTAACATACCAATGGATGACACTGCGTGTTGTCGCCCTGCATGGGGTGTTATATTCATGTTATTATACCGATCATCACAATGAATTTCATCATCAACAATGAACTGTTTGAAAGAAAAGTTATTCGCGGTGCTTAAAACGGAACATCTTCACATTTCTATGGTTACACTATTGGTACTGGCGAAGTCCTTTTCACGGTCCAATCTTGACAGATCCTCCTCCGAAATAGTCGCCGCTAAATGCGACAATTCTCAAATTATTAGACTGACAAAACGTCGTTTGGTGAATAAATTGAAAGTGTTGGATGACGTCACGCTCACACTTTGATAAGCGCTCACTGATCTAGACGTAATGGTGCCCGCACAAGATAATGTTGCATGGAACAGTACAAATTGTTCCATGGCAGGTATATGGAAGAGTTGTATAGGAAAGTAACGTGATTTAGTTTTATACTCAATTGCTGAATCATACGGCTGTGATCCACCAAGCCTCAAGATGTAAACTAAATGAGTTCCTAAATAAGATCTGGCTGGGTTTTCTTTAGATAATGTGGGAATAAATATGTTAGATAAGCATCAGTCATCGCGTCTGAACCAAATATTTCATAATAACTTTATGGCATTTAATGCATGCCAATTTTCTTTCAGAACCCCAATTTGCAAATATGCAGTCAAGCCTTAAACGGCTTTTATTTTCAATTTACGTGCTTCTTTCACAGAAAGTAAAAATCAGAAAAATTGGGTTATATAAGTAATGATGGTAGATGCAGAATAAAGGGCAAAATAATTGCATTCAATACTTTATAATTCTACATTTAGTCTAGAATACTGGGTCATGAGAGTACAGTAAAACCTCTCTATATCATTCACTAAAGTATATTAATTAGTTGGTACTTAGGACCTATAGGAGCGTTCTGTTTTACTTTCACCTTGCTTTAAGCAGCCACATGCCTTTAACACAAAATACTTGATGTAATTTAGTAGCCATTATAGAGAGATTTTACTGTACTCCTGCTTACATTTAACTCATCACTCTATATAGCGTAGACCAATATCAGACGGTTCCTAAAGGAGCCGTCTGATCAGGGTATGCTATATTTGCTATTAATATAATATCGATATAATTCTACAATTTCCACAATGGTCAACGTTTCCCGTGTCCATGGACCATTAATTTATAAAAGTTTATCTAATTAATGCTCATGTGTCATTATATCTTACATGAATATTTATTGCTTAAAAGGTTAAAACAGTTTACTATCATATCGAATACATATAAAGGAGCACGAAACATGTCAGGTAAGTCATGCAGAAAAATGTTTCTAATAGGTCAGTTTTAACATTTATTGGAGTTGTCGTAAAACGTATAATGTCTTAGCACATATTGGAATATTTTCGCAATGACTGCCTGTTGGACTTGTATTTGAATCAACACAGAAGCTACATAGTTTTTGTTTTATTAATTTAACATGTTTCGTCATCTAGTATTGTTTTGGGTTAAAATGTTTGATTACTTTATCGTCAAGGTCTTGGTTGATTTAAGTGCCCCACACACGCCGTTGAATGCATGTTCTGCGCCACATATCTTTAACCATGATCATATTGTTGACATGCATATTTTGTCTTGTAAGATAACCTACATCAGCGGAACTTGTATCGGTGGATTCCTTGTCATCATAATCTAGTGCTAAATATTGTAAGTTGTGCCAATGACGAACTCCAACGGTTCGACTTAGTCGTCGTTACAATCATGACATCTGTGTCTTTTTTCAGGGCACTTACATGAAATAAACGGCAAACGGCAGCTACAAATATGTTTACAATTATAGGTGAACCCGTATGCTAGCAATGCACTGTTGACAGTTTTATGTTTTGATGGCAATTGGTCGTTGGTTGAAACGATAATATATTCGTTCCCGTTTTTAGACACGTGCATATATATTGTATGGCGTGATATTAATCAAAGCATTTGCCGTATGTGGCGATTTTAATCATATGGTTTCATCTAGCATTATTTAGTTAACCTTTGCTATGCACATCACACAAGAAGGCCATCCTCATGTCGTTATTAACTAGTGCATTCATTTTTACTAATGCTTCATATCTTTCAGCCATAGATAATTATCCGCACTGGTTCCTTCTTAGAGAATAATTATAATCAAGGCACACTCACTTGTAGTTTTGCACACTCTATCAACTGTTCTCGTAAATATTTTTCACTTGGCTTCATATGCTGAAAATTACTTCGCAATAAGCTTAGAAGCAGTGAATATTTCGTAGAAATGCAATATATTTTAGGATCTTGGATATCTAAGTTAGCAAGTAGACATGTAATAGAACATAAACATTTAAGTATTACTTCCTGAAGTAGTGAAAAATGATAACAATTAATGGACTAACTATGGTAAACTGCTCATCTATGTAAATGGTCACATGAAACGTTTGGTCACATGAAACATTTTGTCAGCCTGAACAAAATGCTAAAATGCTGTGTTTTCTGGACAATGACATTTTGCCACAAACCAATAATGGAATATTTAAAAGGGATATTGTCATATACTAATGGTTTGCTTTGAGTGGAAGAACCGGTGTTTGCTACCTTGATACATTACATATACCATAGTGTACCATTAAATGATAGATATATAAGAATTTTAAATGCTAATGTTACACAAATATCTGTTTGCCCACATCGACACATTACAAATTATTGCATGTCAAGGCCCATTTAGTCACCTGATATAATACACAGAGAATACCCTTTATTGTCTAACACGGGAGCCCCTTATCAATACGAGACTGGTGAATTTTCCTTTTACAATTTGCCAAAGAGAATACTTGCCCAAACAGTACTGTCCCAAGTCCGGCAATGCAGAGAATGGTATGGTTAGGGTAGAAATATCAGCACCAAGGTTACAGCAGCAAGAAGAAAATGTTATCTAAATATTGTTTGATTTTTATTTTTTTGAAAACTTTTGAACTTTTTAATATGCATGAAACATCATAATGTCACCTTTTAACATCTGTTTTACTGTTAACTGTATTACATCAATGTGAGACATTAAAGACATTTCAGAGAAAATTCGAAGATCTACGATATCGTTAACAGATTTGAAGGTATGTTTTTGAAGTTCGGTGTTGATACGAATAAGTGCTATTCTAATTAATTGTGAAATATGAAGTTATGGAGTAATACATATCAAAATGCGCGATATGCTGAGAGGTACCGATAGACCCTTAATCCGAGATTCTGTTTTATACATACATTACTTAATTCTTGTTGCTCGTAAAATCACGATTGTGATTGCATTAAAAATGGAATTTTATATTTCTGTTTCCAAGAAGAGCTTTTGCCTATTTTGAAATGGAGTCAAAATTACTAAAAGCAGAAATGTTGCCACTATTTAAAACAGCAAACATAAATCCATGTAAGTCAGAAATATTGAAAAACAATTAACAAATGTATGTAGATCTTTAGAAATGTTTCACCGAAAAGGTGCAACTTGGAGAATGCCTAATAATAATAATAGTAGCAGCAGCAGCAGTAGTCGTAGTAGTAGTAATAGTAGTAGTAGCAGTGCAGTAGCAGCAGTAGTAGTAGACGTAGTAGTTGTAGTAGTAATAATTGGAGTCACTTGCAGTTTAACTCTCTGCTGTAGGTATCTGGCTTATTCCTTACTAGTCCGATTGCCCAATTCCTATACATGTATTATGTCAACCTAGTAGTAGTAGTAGTAGTAGTATCTGATTTACTCCTTACTAGTTCGCTTGTCAAATTCCTGTATTATGCTAATGTAGACTATAGCAGGCTTCAGTGAGACGTGTACATCAAGGTAGAAAATCACTAACAAATTGTAACACATATTACATACGCGCGCGCACACACACACACGCACATAGAGAGAGAGAGAGAGAGTGAGAGAGAGGCACACACACACACACACACACACACACACGATATACTGATCTCTAGTAAACAGGCAACACCATCAGAGAATAACAAATACATGTAATGGCAATACTGCTTATTTAATTTAATCCCTGTCACTCTACCCGCGACCTGACTCGCATATGCAAACAGACGCCTCATCAGGATCCACACTGTTTGGCTTGATCGAATCGGAAGTAGTCACACTTTCACCAGATCCAAATTCGCGTAGTAGTAGTAGTAGTAGTAGCACTAATAGCAACAGCAACAACAGTTAAGGCAGAAGTAGAAGCAGTAGTAATACAGAAAAGTCGCGTTATTGCGACCAAATAATTTAATAACATATGAGTCTGTACACTCATGTGGCTGCTTTCTGCAGGGCAAAAGTAATAAAGAAATCACCATAATAATCCAGAAATATGCTTCTCTTAAGTGGTCGTTATAGCGAGACTTAACCGCAGTTATAGAAGTGGTAGTAGTAGTAGTGCTTTTGGTTTCGTTAGTAGCGATTATTACGATGGTGCTGGTAGAATGGGGAATGTTGAAGTTACTATTATATTAACAGTTAAATGTATATATTCCCATGAATAAGCGAATACTATACAGTAGAACATGTCTTAACCTTTGATTTCATGAATATTCAAAAAGTAATGACATCATGCATAATAATTAGATTATTATTTTTCTAATTGTCTGCTATGGCAGAAACTGATGAAGCAAACAGAGCAGACCCTGATCAGACGGCTCATATAGGAGTTGTCTGATTTGGGTCTGCTCTGCTTGCAAATGAACAGAAGTATCACAAAGGCGTTTGTATGTATAAATTTTTAGGCAGCCATCAAAATGAGGTCTACGTATGGGTCTGTAGGGCAGTTGGTAGCTTAATACAATTCAGAAGTAATGAAAAAAGCTCATACAGGAGCTTTCTGTGCTATTTTGCCTTACATTAAGCAAACGCTTGCTTTTTAAGAGTCCTGTGTTCAATAAATAAATGGCCGCGACAACAGGTTCTACTGTGTGTGAATGCTGCGAATGTATTGGTATTAGAAACGCCGTTTAAATAATGCTGCCACTGGAGTAGGTGTAAATTAACTTTCATCTTGTGTTTGAATTATGAATGCCTGATATAGAATATAATAGTTCTGTTTGAACTATGATAACAACTTGGGTCCATGCTTATAAAACTTTTAGTTGAGTCTGAGTACGTTCTCAATCTTTTGATTGGTCAGATTTGAGCCTCTGGCTCAAATCTGACCAATCAAAAGCTTGAGAACTCAAATCTGACCAATCAAAAGCTTGAGAACGAAACTCAGACTCAACTAAAAGCTTTATAAGCATGGACCCTGATATCACACTGTGAATTTCTAACAAGCCCTCAAGAGGAACGTATACCTTAACCCTTTAAAAACAAAGGGAATGTATTGATATTGGCAAGCACTATAGACCCAGATCAAGGGAACATTCTGACCAAACTTGTGGGTTTTTTTTTCATTAAAATCCTCTCAAAAAGCAACCCCTTTCATACTGTATGGACTGTGAATTAAACACTGAGGGACCGTTCCACTTCCAATATTCAGGATCAGAAGGGCTAATGTTCTATTATCGCATCAAAGTAGTCATGTATTAACACTAACGATTACTTCACTGAACTGAACATACTACTAATATGTTACTTCATTGATAACCGATCCTTCCGTCTACAGTCTAGCACATTAGGGTTTATTCGAGATGATGAAGCTAAGCTTACACTTTTATACCCTGTAGCATGACGAAGACGACTCTGCGAACGTTTTTATGACATCTATTACACTTTCACAGCTTTATCAAAGAAGGAGATTCTGGCTAACCTCGTTACTAAATGTTTTGCTGTCAGATCAATAGTTGCTCACCGTTGAGGAAATAGCCTATGTATTTCAGTGGGAGAGAGAACGAAAGCAGAATGTGGCGAATTAATACGGGACTTACGATATGATATGCCTTTAATCTTCTAAACTACCGCCAATTTTAATGCCACTGAAATAGCTGGATGGTATAATACAGCGACAGCTATCGACCGTAGGAAAACCAATTGTGCGCTCCCCGTACATACCTTACGCATGATGTAGGTTCATCTCTAGTGTCGGTGTATTAGTAATGGCATGGCAAACAAAAACGAGCCATAACGGCGATAAAATGTTTGAACATCATGTTACCAGCAATCCACGCAGGGACAGACACAGTCGGTAGTAATTGACCCATTGTTTTGCTCGGGAATGCTCGGATCTATAATTCGACTGTGTGTGATATGTCGGCGCTCAGAGTCATAAAGCGTTCAATTATACTCATCAAACAGGTGATCGGACAGTGAGAGAGGAAACCTGATGTAATAACAGCATGTGGCATTAAAAGCTGGACGATATCAGAAAGTCTAAATCCAAGCATAACTTTTGAACAGATTTGCGAGATGGAGGTATTTTTTAGACCTTGGCATGTTCTTATCATCTCACACCTTCTAACCACAATGGTAGCAGACGGGGATGCAAGCTTCGAATTAAACATCGGTGAGTACATATGTTCTCGTTTGATCTAGATAACCGTATAGAATTGTGTGCATTATATTTTGGAGAACTTTGCTATATATTTAAGTTAACATTTTCAGTGCGGTGCCCTTTTGCAAACACTGTAGGCCCTGGGTCTGCATTGTGTGTCATGCTGCGGTTTTATTTAAACACATCCTTGAATATTCACGGTAAACTTGACCTGTTTGAATTTTGGATTAATATATTTGAAATTTCAGCGTTATATGACGGAGAAATTTCCTAACGGATTAAAAACGGGAGTTGTATTTAAAACAGATTGTGAATAGACTGAGTATAGTCGTCTTTTACTCTTAATGAAATCAATTATGATTGGCTTGTCAAATCAAGTATATCTATGTGACTTTAAGTAAAAATCGATGTTCGTTTTTTGAAAGTTAAGTTTCTAACACTACTATTACGCGTTCACTGATTGGCCAATGCAATTATTTCAAACATTTACAAAACTGAAGTATTCGGCAGACATTCTAATACCAGACACTCATAGTTTATAGGATAGGTATCATTATATCTATATGTGAATTCATGAACGTATTTGAAATTAATATCAGCGTCAGATATGGATGCCTGCCGGCACTCGCATCGCAATGTACTTGAACATGTAGAAAACTTTCAGTTTATCTGATATGTTCATCAGGAAACTAAAGTAATATTCGATTTCGATATACCAAATACAAAAAAAACCTCGGAGGCTACCGTTTTATGAATAAACATAAATATCTTTCAAATCAAACGTTTGCTTAATGCAGAACAAAAGTAATACAGGATGTTCTTGTAGGAGCTTTCTGCATAAACTAAGCCATTCATTAAATTACTGTCTATAAAAACCCATAACTATAATTATTTTGATGCTGGTTTAACCCATTACCTCACAGGCTATTTTTAGATACAACCAGTTTGAATAAATCTACCGAAAAGGAGCATTAACTAGAGAAAAGGAAAATTTTGGAAGTTTGTAGTTTGAAACCATTGTGATAATTAGAGCATTTGCTCCTATAGGAGCAAATGCTCTATTTATCACAATGGTTTCACAAAGTGACATTTATAGAGACGTCAAAAGTCGTCAATATCAAGGAATGGGTTAAAGGACTGTGGTGGTTTAGAGGACTGTTACAGTAACAAAGTAGTATTGTAATATCTCGTTCAAAGATTTGAAAAGATAGATTTAATATATAATCACCGAGCAATCTGAAGAATCTCTACGTAAACAAGGGGTGCCTAGATATAGGTGGTCACGCAATGCAATTACGTATGTTTATAAACATCTCGCTCGGGACGATAGGATCAAACAATTGTGTTATGATGTTGTTCATATTGGTATAGTAATAACGATCAATGTTTCTTTAGAAAACAAGATATACAGTAGAAACACTCTAATGTTACCACTTAAAGAATAACCATAGCTGCCTTCATAGGTAGGTGGTTGCTTAATGCAGGACGAAAGTAATGCAGGAAGCTCCTACAGGAACTTTCTGCATAACTTTCGTCCTGCATTAAGCTACTAACTGCCCCTGTCACCCAGAATTATGTTTCCAAATAATTCATGTTAGAAACATTGTTGCAAATGAAACACATTTCGTCTGAACATTCAGTCAATGATGAAGAAGGTACAGACACGACGTCCGTGTAACACTTGTATAACACATAGTATAGTAATACATTATAAAATGCTTGACATTTTGAAAGATGGTTCCCATTCATTCCTAGCGCAAATAAGTGAACTTTAACATTTGTTCCTCATGTGTTTTACTATAAACTCACTTATTAGTAACTTATTTCGTTTGAATAGTAGGTTAATAACTGGACAGGGACGTATTCCACACCCATGTAACAGTTGTATAATACATAGTATGGTACTATAGAATTAACCCTTCCCTGTTGAATATTTAATAGATTTATTACATCATGATTATTTATTAGCTGTAATACTGCCTACTATAATGACTAGGTGCTTTGCATGTAAGAATGTCCGCAGTGCAAAACATATTTTTAGCAATTCAACAATAACTACTACTGCTACCATCATTACTACTACTACTATTACTACTACTACTATTACTACTACTACTACTACTACTACTACTACTACTACTACTACTACTACTACTACTACTACTACTACTACTACTATAACCACTACTACTACTACTACTACTACTGCTGCTACTACTACTACTACTACTACTACTACTACTACTACTACTACTACTACTACTACTACTACTACTTCTACTACTACTTCTACTACTACTACTACTACTACTACTACTACTACTACTACTACTACTACTACTACTACTACTACTACTACTGCTGCTGCTGCTACTACTACTATTATTATTATTATAACTACTACTCTACTATTACTACAACAACAACAGCTACTACTACTGCTACTACTACGTCCCTCTACTACCTTCATATGACCTAATACTACATACTACTACTACTATTACTACTACAACAACTACTACTACTATACTACTACTACTACTACTATTACTACTACTACTACTACTACTACTACTACTACTACTACTATCCAACTACTACTACCAGGACTACCGTTGCTACAAAAAGTACTACCACTGCTGCTACTACTATTACTACTTCTAGTGGCCCTGCTACAGTTACTATAAGTATGTGAATCGCTACTACAAAGTAAAGCCACGGTCGGTCTGTTATTGACCTGATTTATTGCGACTATTTCTACTACTACTACTACTACTACTACTACTACTACTACTACTACTACTACTACTACTACTACTACTTACTACTACTACTACTACTACTACTACTACTACTACTACTACTTCTACTACTACTACTACTACTACTACTACTACTATACTGCTGCTGCTGCTACTACTACTACTACTACTACTATTACTACTACTACTACTACTACTGCTGCTGCTGCTGCTGCTACTACTAATACTACTACTACTACTGCTGCTGCTGCTGCTGCTGCTACTACTACTACTACTATTATTACTACTACTACTACTACTACTGTTGCTGCTGCTGCTACTACCAAGACTACTACTCTTACTACTACTACTACTACTTGTATCACTATGTCTTCTACTACTACTACGACTACTACATACTACTACTACATACTACTACTACTACATCTACTGTTTTCCACTAATACCTACTACTAGCTACTACCGCATACCACTACTACTACAACTACTACCACCGCTACTAATACTATTTTACTACTACTTAAACTGCCACTACCACTCCTACAACTACTACTGATGCTGCCGCTGTTACTACTTCTACCCCTACTACTATTAATACTAATACTGCTACTAACACTGCTACAACAACAACAACTACTACTACTTCAACTACTACTACTTCTACTAAAACGGCTACTACCACTTCTACAACAAATAATTCTACTTCTACTACATGAGGTCCTGCTACAGTCCTGCTAAGATTCTGTTAATGCCACTGCTGTCTCTACAGCTACAAATACTAATACTAGTTTTCTACTTCTGTATGTCACTGCTTTTCTTTTTGTGTCACTTGTTTTACTCTGTACCACACTGCCACATAGCCACTACTTTCATTACTCTCATCTCATTATTATTTACATATTTTCTACTTCTACTACAGTACTTGGTGTATGCTGCACTGTCATCAAGGCCTATACTTTTTGGCCGTAAAACGTAAAGTTTACATAAACGTTCTTCATTCTCAGTGGTGTTATATATACCTGTCCGCAGGGATAATTAGTTTCGAATTAGTTTCGAAAATTGAATACCGCTTAAGCCGTTACTATGGGGCGTGTATAGATTCACTTTTAAGAACTGCTCATGAACAGCCTCAATAAAACCGAGTCTGTAATGTTCTCTTTTCAAATTGCTGCTTTTGCTTTCAAAGGATCTACTTTCAGAACTTTGTTGTATTGTTCAATGCCACCGACTTTTCTACTAAACCAATACAAACACTCTTTTAATGGATATTAAAACGCTGAGTAATTATACCACTGGTAAGAACCAAAGATTTTATGTTTTCATGAGATATTGAGTGAATTACAGTTCGGACAATTTTGCATTGTGTTAATGAAAAAGATAACACAATTATCCGGCATGACAGCTGCATAGAGATATACCTACAACACTCATGAAATCCAATTATTAATTTCAATGCTATTGAATGATTTAGATGTATTCTTATGTTGGTTGCTTATTGATCTCATGAAAGATTATTTGTCTCATCTGGTTCCATTTAGGGAAATCAGACAAGAAACTTTAAAAACCTCATGGCGCCAGATTCATTACTATCGACATGTTTTAATTCACGGCTTTAGTTTCAAACGACATGCGAGTAAAGACATATTTTTATGAGATGACTTGAACATAACCTTTGCATTGCATCGTCCAAATTATTTCAACAACCACTGGCGAGGAAATATTTCTGAATGATATGCTGCCTAACACGAAAACAGAAACCGTTGTATATGTGTCCTATATTGTCATTATTGGTGTCAGAGGTTTAAAAACGCATACAGTCGATATGGTAGTTTTGTCATGTGTATACATTTATACACAACGGTCACATTAAATGCTTGATTATATAAATGCCAATTTGCCCTTGTATTAATGTCATCGTATTTACCATAGAGCACGGGGTTTACACATTTATCGACAACTTCCAGCTATCCCTTCATTTCAAAATGAAGAATTATTGACTTGTTTCTTCTTGGAATATGTTAATGCAGTGTTTATGACTTTTTCAGAACCTTTATCATTTAATACGCTCCCTTATGTAAGCGCATTTTGACGCATCTGCAAACAGAGTAGACCCAGATCAGACGGCTCCTATAGGATCCGTCTGATCAGGGTCTGCTCTGTTTGCTTATGATGTAATATAGATCTGACTCTATAGCTTCTGCCTGAGCCAAAATGTCCAGTGTTCATATGCCATTATCAAAATAATCTTATTAATATTCATAACGTCATTACTGTCTACATGAATATTCATCAGGGAAAGTGTTAATGCCTTAATTAATCATTTCAATGCGAGAAACAAACGTATTGTCCTTTTAATACGATGTAGACACAGATCAGTGGGCTCCTAGAGGCCTTATGGGACACTCTGATTAGGGTCTATTATGTTTGCCATTTAAACTCCACTAGCAAATTCCACTCTTACATTACGAATGGAATGTCATAGATAAACAGTGATGGACCATTTCATTGTGTAAATTCATCATTCAAATGGGTACATTCTGCCCTAAACCATATTGGAACTCGTTGTTTACATAATTCATTCAAATGGTTACATTCTGCTCTAAAACATGTTGGATCTCATTGTTTACATAGTTCATTATTGTGAGACACGATTGACTACATACTATGACAGAAAGAGGGTTTATATAATGGACGCAAGGTTGAATAGAATCTGGATTTTTACTCGTGAGCTGTTAGCCATCAGCATACTTACACGGGTGGATCACTGAGGGATCACTGTATGTTTAAATGGAACTCTAAATTAGTGATTTTATATTAATAGATATACCGATCTAGAAACAATTTGTAAATAGTTTGTACTTGCAGTCATGCAGTTACAACATAGATTTTGGTACTGATCTTGTTCCCATGTTGTTGTTTTACTCTATTTTCAAATTATTTACATCTCTGTGTACACGTATTTGTACGATTCATCGTGACGTTAACAAAGATTATTACTGAATATTGTGACGCATTAAATGGCACCGCAATCAATGATGGATTAAGCAAAGTTCAATGACATCCGCTGTTTTACTACTTGACGTATCACCTGGATTCAAATCGTATACAAAAGTCATCACAGTTTCGTTCTACAGATTGTCGTTACACCATTTCTTCAATCGATATAGGATTTATATACATGTGTACCCTCAAATATCTTAATGAATACGCGTAGAGATCTATAACAGCAGTTGGTAGCCTAATATATGATAAAAGTAATATAGAACGCACCTGTGAAAATATTCTTCATACCGTCAGTCAAGCAGTTGGTTTCCACCTGCCTTTAAGATACATAATTGTATCATTTTTGGTGTTCGCTTTGAAGAGGTTTTACTGTATACATAATATATACCAACTAAAGGTAATTATTGGCCTAACATTCATCGTTTGAAAGATAAACAGCATCGACATTCCAACATCGACATTCATTGATATTCTGTATTATTCAAACCATGCTGCATTTCGTCTTGTCCAACTAGGCATACTATAATGGGAATGTCGTATATGGGTTTGTTCAAGTTTCATAAAACAGACGACGGGGCTGGACTGTACAATGTGTACTCTCGGGATCATAAACTTCTCATCCTGATTCACATAGATTATGCATAACTAGCTCCGTTTGCTGCCAGTGGATTCTTCCATGTTTATATATGGGATATAGTCCATTTTTTATCTAACCTAAAGAATGTCTGGTCTAATTTTTCATTTTTGTTTTGTTTTATATTGAATTTTCTATCAGCAAACAGTGTAGACTCTGATCAGACGCCGCATAATGTGGCGTCTGATCAGAGTATACACTGTTTGCCTACGTCCCATATATTGGATCGTGGGAGCAAATGGGTTAAGGCAGCAATGGAGATGGGCTCTCGCTGTATTTATATAGTATCTCGCTGTATTTATATAGTATCATACACTTAATTGAACTTTTGAAATATAGATATAGATCACTATTTACAGGTAACCATGGTATACGTAGGATTAAGGCATTTTAACCGATATAATGGCATTTAGATAATAAAATCAACAATAGCATTGTCATACTAAACCAAATATACCTTTAGCAAGCTAAGTAATTGTCTATAGCATAGTCAAAGTATATTTTCATCGAGGATGTTTCTCAACTAAAAACCCTACCAGCTCACACCAGTAACTGTATACAGTGAAGCTCACTTATAACGAACTTGGATATAACGAAATATTGCCTATAACAAATAAAATTTATTCCCCCTCTCTGATTACATATAGTAAAATGGACCTGCTATAACGAAATTTGGATATAACGAAAGAAATCAGAGGGTCCCGGGGACTTCGTTATAAGTAAGCTTCACTGTAAATGTGCTCAGAACGAAACCATAATAAAATCAAGGCTAGCCCTTTCAATGCGGCTTCATCAGAGTGAAGCATTTTCCATCATTGTTTAATTTTAAAGTCCACTCAGTATGAATGGCTTAAATTTGCTTGATGAATATGAAGGAAAACTAGTGCAGACATTGATCAGGAACTCTCAGATTTTAGGTCTACACTGTTTGCAAAGGTCAGTACGGGCGTGTACTGCGTTAAATTGTTGACCCATTTCCTCATATTGACGACTTTTGACAACTTTGTAAAAGTCACGTTGTGAAACCATTGTGACAAATAGAGCATTTGCTCCATAGGAGCAAATGCTCTATTTATCACAATGGTTTCAAATCTGCACAATTCTATTTTTCCTTTTCTCTAGAAAATTCTCCTTTTGGGTAGATTTATTCAAAGAGGTTGGATCTAAGAATAGCTAATGCAGTAATTGGTTAAATGAAGTATAGAATATTGGTGTTATTCTTACATGACTGTAAGCGTAACCCCTTTCTCAATGAATATTCATTTAAAAATAATGAATATGTGAACATTAATTAGCTTACATTTTATAACAGCATATGAAACACAGTTATTTGGCAGTCGATATGGATGCAAATGATATAACACATTAACCTACAACATGGACAATGTTGAAGTGACGTTCAAAAGTCTAAAACCACTGCGTTTTGTAATGAAGCTGTAATATCGACGTAAAGCTGTCTGAAGCATTAATTATTCATATCACGCCAAGTCAATGAGTCTTTGATATTCCCTGAATACCTCATAGCTTCTCAACGAAACAATCCAATGACACCTGTGGTCCTTTAATGAGTATATAGATAGAGTTCCATTATTGTAATGAATTAATATCCGATAGATTGCTTAACAGCATCCGTACTATACTCTCAAACTGTTTTCGATATTGTATGCATTGCTATGATTATGATTTAATAGTATAGCTGAGGTCATCTATTATATTAGAGTGTATAGTTGCGATACATGGGGGACATATCAACGTATTAATACATGTTCCATTAACCCGTGATATGTTGTTAATAAAATTGGCTCCCCTCTTTCTGAGTATTAATTAAACTAAAACTTATAAATCAATTAAACTTCATAACTGAGGGAAATAATCTTTATTTTAAACAGTGCAGAATTTGATCAAGCGGGGTTTTCAAAAGTCCTTTGATCTTGGTCAACGCTTTTTTGCAAAGGTCTTGTATACTCGGTCCCCAAAATTTAAGGACTGATCAATTAATGGCGAAAACGTGCAAACGTAAAGGCATTATTAACCGAAATTTATAATATGTAATATACTGACAACTCAATAGAAAAAGTCAGTTTGACCATGTTTTATTTGTCTTGATAGTTGAAAGGGTTCGATATATTTTTCTTTGATCGATGTATTTCCTTACAAAGGCTGACAAAGCAGATCATTTATATCAACAGTGATATTTCATAGCACTGATTGGAGATCGAAACGGGGCTCTCAGGTTACTATAGCGTACATACCTTGTATCAATTCACAGCCAAATAATCACTGTTTAAATACAATGATTTGATTAATGTTTTGATAATTGAGGGCAATGTGACTAATATAACGTTGTCTTGCTAAACAAGTTAACGTGCCAGTCTAAGAATGATATTGCATTTTCACTGTAAACCTACCCAGTTGCATATTGGAGCACAAAGTGTTCCTAACTGATTACCCATTCGAACGTTTGTTGTAATTATAGCACATCTTATTATCTTCGGGCTAATAGCTAAAAGCTGTTAAATTATAATATAATAAAACAAAAAGGTGTGTTTGGGGGGACATTTCATTATGTGATACATTTATTTCATTTTTCAAACTACTGACCTTCTTGCTCAATTTTAATTATGATGTTGACAATGGCTAAGCATATTGTAAAATCGACGTCAACACTGTATTAATTTCCTTAAATACACCTTCCAACGCCTTTACAAACATAGTAGACCCAGATCAGATGGCTCCTGAAGGTGTCGTCTGATCAGGATCTGCTCCGTTTGCTTTTAGAATAATATAGATCTGATTTTACAGTTTCTGCTTTGGCAAAAGATGCATGCCTTCTTTATATAGCATTTTTAAAATGAATCCAATTAATTTTCATGATGCCATTTTTTGTGACATAAATAGTCATGGAGTAAAGGGTTAAGTCACTGCATTAGGTAAAACGTAATGGCATCACAATACATACAATACATATACCGTGTAAGATGTATTGCAAACATGTTTTGCATGTAAATTCAGGTTATAACCTAGCAATCTAATTTAGCAAGTGAAACAACATGCGTCGCAAATTAGATAAATGTTTTAAATGTACAATAAAATGAATATGTTTGACATACCAGACTGTAAAATTTAGATTTAAGATGTGGCAGTAATTTAAATTCTGGCAATGACTTTGGAACACGTGTTTTCACAGTTCCTCAATTACTGTAGCAAGGCCAGTTGTTATGATCTTCGACATGAAATTACTATTTCGACTGTATCTTCTAAATTATTTTGAAATCAACGAATATTACTGTATAAACATTTTCTTGGACAATGAACTAAAGGGAAGATTCAGCGATATTTGGCGTTGATGTTTATATTAACAGATTTAGTAGTTAGAATTCCAGATAATATAATAGCACGTGCAGCTGAAGCATACTCTGGTTTAACCCTTTAAATGTGGGCAAGAAATGTACTGGCATTTCCATACGGTGTAGACCAGATTAGCGGGCGCTTTGAGGGATCATCTGATTAGTTGTATATACTGACATTCGACCTCAAAATACCTATGTTTCATGGTTTCAATATTACACAACAACGAACACGTTTAATGGTTGTCTCGAGTCGTGATCCTGTGATACGCTTTTCAATTAGCGATATATTTAGTACGTGTGAAACAAAGAAAGATAAAGCCACATTAAATCGACATATTTAAAATCAACATACTTGACCAAGTGTTACATTTAAACTTATTTCGAACTAGTTCAACCTGTTCGCAGATCTTAACCATTTTCCTGTTACACTTTCATGTAAGAAATAATGGCATAATGAATATGTATTAGCCGAACTTGTATAACGGTATATGTATATATAATTATTTGGTATTGGTAGAAACTGTGAAATCATATCAGTATTATTTCATAAGCAATCAGAGCAGACCATGATCTAACAGCTCCTGCTGGGGCCGTCTGGTACGGGACTTCCCTGTCTGGTACGGGACTTCCCTGTCTGGTACGGGACTTCCCTGTCTGCAAAGGCATGAAACGGCGTTTCTATGAAGGAAAGGGTTAAGGCAGGATAATGGTTAAAAACCCCTATTGAAATTGCATAATTCGCTTCCTCTGCTAACTTTGAACTCTGAACAACTTTCAACTGTCACGTAGTCTGCATAATCTAATTCTCGTTCATGCACATAACCGATAGTAACCAATTAGTTGATATACGTGTTCATTTACTTCATAAATACGACCTTGCACGTCTTTGCAAACAAAGCAGACATGGATAAGACGGCACCTGTTTGCGTATGAAAGTATGTAGATATGGCTCTACAGTTTCTGTCATGGCGCAAATGTCAAGTATGCACATGTCATTATAAACTTATTAACCCTTCGCTTGCTATTCACGTCAATATACCTACCTGTAAATAGTGAGGACCTGCAGGAGCTGTTTCATCAGGGTCTGCACTATTTACAAGTTGATTGTGCAACCAGTGCACTCCACATCAGTGATTGAGACTTGTACACAGTGAATATATATGTAAATATACAACAGGGCATGGGCAAAGAAGGAGAAATATATTTTAAAATTCAGCAAGAGAAGGGTTACATGTAATCCTTTACTCAATTGCTATTCATGCTAAATTAATGGAATCATGGATATTATTTATATTAAATTTCAAAATGGCATATTAATTTTAACCAAAGCAGGGACTTTAGAATGAGATTTGTATTGTTCCATAAGCAAAGAGAGCAGACCCTGATCAGAAGGCTCCTATAGGAGCCGTCTGATATGGGTCTACTATATTTTCAGATGCGTAGAAAGAGGTATTTGTGGAGTAAAGGGGGCTATTTATGAAGTCGTTATTTATAACATCAGTATTCAAGAGTAAAGTGTCAATCACCTATTACTCATATCCTGTAGAGAGATAAACATTGTTAACATTGTTAATACTATGTACGCTATTTTATATATAAGCTGAGGTCTAGACAATTTCCTTGAAGTCGATTGCCTATCATTCCGTTAGCTCTTTACTTTAGAAGATTTATGTCAGACGTACACACTGACAGCATGACACTTTATAATGGTATAAGAAAGCAAAATATATTTTGGTCGTGCCAAGAGAGATGTGTATAATTTCATAAACAAAAAGAGTAGTCCCTGATCGGAGGATAATGTAGGAGCTGCCTGGTCTTGGTCTTTTCTGTTTGCAAAGGAGTGAAAATGTGTTTCTATCAGGTAAAGAGTTAATTCATGGTTAATTTCATTTCAAGTGATGCAACAACGTTTTAATCAAAACGAGACATACAGTTTTGGACATTCTGTTTTTGAGATATGAACTTTTTTGCGATATTGTTTAGTCCGTGTGAAAATGATGTATTATCTTCTTGATAAGCAATTCGCCTAGCAGGAACAATCTAGTTAAAGTCGGTGTAAATATGTATCGCCCATTGCCAATTTATAACTGATTCTTTGCCAACCCTACTACGTGTTTGTTAGATGCAAAATGTAAAGATTCGTATGCTATGCATGGGCCAAACAATGGGGACATGATTGTAGTACTCGAACTAGTCTCTCGACCTTTCCATATGGTGTGTACACAAACCATTTGTTTATACATCTGGCAAAAGTATGGCCTTAGTCTTTTCGAATTAGAAATAGAATAATCAAGGTAGTTCGTGTTAATGAATTGTGTATATATGTTGAGAGAAATGGTATCATAGGTTTTCTTAACACATTGCAACAGTGCAGAATTAGTAGCATCAAATGTATGTATACTGCCGGTTGGATTTGTACGTTTTGCATAAATCTTAATGAAATTGTTTCAACCCTTAAAGCGCGGGAAACGAGTCATGAGCCCTCTCCTCTAGACTTCACTGTTTGTCATGACACACTTTTCTTTAGAAAAATACCTAAATGTTCACCGTAAGCATTATCTATTTGAATAGTCCATTGGAAAATGCAGCATTGTAAGGGTTAATGAAATGATATTAAATGTGTCCAAATGTCAATATGGGAATCTATACATGGTAAGTTAGTGTTGCAACCCTTTCCCCTTGTATACCTTATATAGACGCGATTCATCCTTAACCCTTTCGCTGTTCTGTATTTAGGCCAAATTCCAATACCTACTGAATATTCATTAACAAAATAGTTAGATAGAAATAAGGAAGGTGGAACATTGTGGCCATTTCAGAAAGTAAAGAAACAGATCTTTCAAATTCCATTAGCAAACAGAGTAGACCCTGCTCAGACGGCTCCTGTAGGAGCCGTCTGATCTGGGTCTACTCTGTTTGCAAATGCGTGAAAACACGTTTATATTAGGAAAAGGGTTAACAGAGTAGACATGTTCTTGTAAGAGCTGTGTGACCAGGGTCTACATGAAAGAGTATTGAACCGATCCTGCAGTTTCTGTCATGATATTCCATTAAGTATTAGTATGTAATTATATAACTTAAGAACGTGATAATCATGGTGGCATTATGTCTGACATGAACATTAATGGAACCGGTAATATCCTTGCTTTGATAGTACCGTGTATGTTTTTCTAATTTTGTATTTTAAAATAAAGAATAATTTGAATACGTTAGTATTTAAAACGGACAGTAGCTTAATGCAGAACCAAAGTGATTATAGAAAGCTTCTACAATAGCTTCCTAACCCCCTCCCCCCCCCCCCCACACACACACACACACACTAAGCAACCATATGCTTTTTACAATCTCCTATGGTAATCCACTGTGAAGTCGCGTTAGCGAGACTTTGTTGAATTGGAGACATTTTAGTACAATTAGCCTCTGCAGCTATCATTTAAAGCATGTGATTACAAATGCATATAGCCTTATTGACAAATAACATTGAGCGGTAAATGATGGCAATTTCAGAATCCACTGAAGGGAAGGTCATTTGTATAGAACTGCTTCTTTTTGTTTGAAATAATAAATCTGATTCACTCTACAGTTTCTTCCAATATCGAAACATGTTGTGTACAAATGTCAATACAAAACTGAGAAAATAAATATTCCATATGTCATTAATTCTTACATGTATATTCAACAGTTAAAGCGTTAACCCTTATCCTACTAAGAGCGGCATCATTTGCGTTTGCAAACAACTTTGATCCAGACGAGACGCCGAAAACCTCGGTGTCCACAAGATGTTGCCACTGGATCAATAACTTCTAAAAAGCTTGAAGAAATATGATGTTATTAACATGGCAACATATCGGAATTGAAGCAGACACCATATTTTACAACAGTATTAGGTTTAACGTAATATTACTAACGTGTATCTCACAGAGATCTCATATCTCCAATTCATTCAGTGATAGGAGGCTTAGAACATTTTTCAATTCATGTTTTAATATAAACCACGGTTCCAGTAATACAATTGCAAGTGTTAGTATTGTAATCTGTACCTCGTTTCTGATATGTCAATAATGTCAATGTCAATGACCCTGCGTAGTCTACATCTCAGCTAATTATATATATGTATAGTGTCATAATGTTAGCGCTTTTGAAACTGAAGGAAGTATTCTTAGTGTAAGTGTTCTGACAACAACAACGTCAGTAACTTACCATCTCGAAATAAAAGAGATGACTACGTGTTAGAAGGCCAGCTGTTGCGTGGTCGCTTCAAATTGTTATTTCCAGGCTAACCACTAATGCTAGGTATACTTTTGTATATTTTACTTTGATTATCAGCTCGAGGGAGCGTCGAAATGAAAAGGTTCACATTAGACGTAATGCAGTCTGTAGCATCAATTATTCATACTGCGCCATAGCAATGCGTCTTTGATATTCCCAGAACGCCTCTTAGCTACATGGCATCATGTGTCTTAAGTTACCTGTAGCACACACGCTATAGCAATACTAGTTGTCCGATATTGTAGGAATCAAGTTACAGTAGATTAGTAATGGATGCCAAACAAATCAAGCGTCCTCCACCGAACAATACAAGTCATTACAATGCTATTTGTTTTTCTGTGTAACTAAATTAACAATCATTATTGACTATTTACGAAGGGTAAACAAACATCAGATTCATATGGTATATTCCAAAACATTCTATATCAAAACGTTTAACTATAACGCCTCTGTGATAATGCAGTTGTAAGAGAACATGTGTTTATTATAAAGTTTTCAACCATATCTGTACAATCACCATTTCTTTAATATTGCAAAGTATCATTATTTATCATGCAACGTCACGAAATACAGTCACTTCCTACTAGCATAATATTTTCCACTTCGACGCTGTATTTTGTGAGGTATAGTGCATGTGTACTGACCCCACTGGGATGCAAGTTTGGTTCAGCCAAAAGGAGGAAAATAGAAGGACGAAAAAGGCATAATTAAACATAAACATCAAATTTAACGCATTTGCTCACCTTTGTCTCAACTATTTGTCCAGATAAAATGATTAAATCAAGTTTGTTTATGTTGTAAAAGTCGATGACGTCACTGCACGCCCACATGACGTCACATATATCGCACTTACATGTATTTTCATTCAGGGGACGAAACCACTTTAGCAATCTTTCTTTTTCTTCATTTTCTCCATTTTCCTGGGTGTTGCATGATAAAAGAATTACTATGCTAGTAGTTTGGAAGTTAAGCTGTATTTTGGCTCGTCAGAAAAGTAGTTAAATGCTCGCCAAGGCTCGCATTTAACAACTTTTCCAACTCGCCAAAATACAGCTGAACTTCCAAACTACTAGCATAGTAATTCTTATGTCTAAATATGCTTTAACTATAGTACAAATTATGACAATGGCTGGCTATGCTTTAAGTCTCAAGCAATTTATGACCTTTGCTAATTGCTTGGAATAGCAAGTAATTGATTAACATTTTAACCTTTACGGCGCCAAATTTCTAATTGTCGTCTGTAACCCAATTTTTGTTAGATCATTCGGTACAATAAAGGAATGAGATAACTGAACGCAATTTTTAAAGGAATAAAGCACAGATATAGAAATAGAGATTGAGACAAAAAGTGAAGTCCCTGATCAGACGCCGCCTTTTTAAGGCGGCGTCTGATCTGGGACTGCACTATTTGTCGTGGTGCATTTATGCGACATCGGCGGTGAAAGGGTTAAAATACTAACAGTTACGCATATTCTTCATTTTGATGTTGTTTGCAGACAGTGCAGGTAAATTATTTGAATAGTTTGTGATGGTGCAAACGATTTTACCAACGCACGATGGGATTATAACGCCTGTAGATATGAAAGAGACACGGTTAATCGTTATACGTAACCCATGCTTTCAACGACAAAGGCATTATTGTATTGATCGTTGCAAAAAGAGAATACCCAAATCAAACGGCTCCTGTAGAAGTCGCCTGATCCTGGTCTACTCTGTTTGCTTATGGAGTTATGATAGATCTGACTCTACAGTTTCAACCAATACAAAATGTCATGTGATTATATTCCATTATAAAAATTCAGACAATTAGTGTCCATCATATTAATATTTCTTACATGGATATTCAACAGGGAAAGGGTTAATGTATGACATGTACTTCAGAATTATTCCAACCTTTTCCCATATGTATTATATTCGTACCTGGTAATGGGTATTAGATTAAACTGTCATTTAACATGTTACGTGTTCACTCACATCCTGCATGATGTAACTCTTGCCGCCATTGGCGAATCCATGATAACGTTTGCAAACAATATGGAGCCAGATGAGACCCCTAGTAAATATGGGGGCCAGAGCAGACCCCTAGTAACTCTGGGGGACAGATGAGACCCCGAGTAACTCTGGGGGAAAGATGAGACACCTAGTAACTCGGGGGACAGATGAGACCCCTAGTAACTCTGGGGGACAGATGAGGCCCCGAGTAACTCTGGGGGATAAATGAGACCCCTAGTAACTCGGTGGGTGGGGCAGATGAGACCCTTAGTAACTCGGGGGGACAGATGAGACCCCTAGTACCTCGGGGGACAGATGAGACCCCTAGTAACTCTGGGGGACAGGTGAGACCCCTAGTAACTCTGGGGACAGATGAGACCCCTAGTAACTCTGGGGACATATGAAACTCCTAGTAACTCTGGGGGCAGATGAGAACCCTAGTAACTCTGGCGGACAGATGAAACCCCTAGTAACTCTGGGGGACAGATGAGACCCCGAGTAACTCGGGGGGAGCAGATGAGACCCCTAGTAACTGTGGGGGACAGATGAGACCCCTAGTAACTCGGGGGACATATGAGACCCCTAGTAACTCTGGGTGGGGGACAGATGAGACTCCTAGTAACTCTGGGGGACAGATGAGACCCCTAGTAACTCTGGGGGACAGATGAGACCTCTAGTAACTCGGGGGAGGGGGGGCAGATGAGATCCCTAGTAACTCTGGGGGCAGATGAGACCCCTAGTAACTCTGGGGGACAGATGAGACCCCTAGTAACTCTGGGGAACAGATGAGACCCCTAGTAACTCTGCGTCTTTTCGGAATCCAAACTATAATATTTCTGTAAAAAATTACTTTGAAACTCGAAAAAGAAAACAAGTAGAGCAGATGAAAAATATTCGGCAACCGCACGACTAAACGGAAGGTCCACCTGTCGCTTGTAGTACATGGGCGTCCTGAAGTACTGTCCAGTGTGCATCGTATTAGACGTATCAACTGTATTGCATTTCTAGTAGTCTAATATTTCTGTAGGCAAAATGTTACTACCTGTCGTTGTCACGGTCGTAATCATCTAGCCACTCTTTATCGGTACAACACCACTTGTTCAATTCGGCAAATTCACGTATTGTCTTGTGTGCGTTCCGTTAGTTTAACACAGGGGATTTAAATGTTATGGAAATACATTGATTCAAATAGACAGTATATCAGCACTGTTAAACTTGCACATAAGATGCGTCCCACGCTATAATAAGCATCTGCATAAGTGCCTGAAGGCTTTGGCATTTTATCTAGTAAAATTGTCAACATGATCTTCATAATTTGTTTTCGACTTAAGATAATGCTTTGCCTTTGATTCACTGTGCAATACAACGTACTTTCCGTGTGCCTGTAATCATAAACTATGAATAATATACTCGAGTATGTAATACAATATACTCACCATTTTGTTGTAAATACAGTAAAACCTCTCTATAATGGCCACTAAATTGTGTTAATTGATTGGTATTTAGGGCAGGTGGTTGCTTAAAGCAACGTGAAAGTAAAACAGAACGCTCCTATAGGAGCGTTCTGTTTTACTTTCACTTTGCTTCAAGCAGCCACCTGCCTTTAACACAAATACTTGATGTAATTTAGTGGCCGTTATAGAGAGGTTTTACTGTATACACCATTTCGTTGTAAGTACGTATATATGACATACTGCATCCGAATAGGGAAGTGTCTCTGCACTCATGGTGTTACTTACGTAATACTTGCCACAATTACCGGGGTTCTTAACTATTCAAATGACTAGCAGAAATTAAATTATAGCCTGCTTAGCCAACTTTCATCGACTTTAGTTGTCACTGTTGATTTATCTTGCATTTTTTTCAGCAGCACAGTTTGGATGCTGATGAGGCGCCGAGTAACTCGAATAGATCCAAACTGTTTGCACATGTAATCTAAATATTAAATATACTAATCCTTCATTTTTATTATCTCATGTTTGAACAACACTGTGAACATTTTGTAGGCATTGATTCAAATACAAATATTTCTCATTTTAATGTGTTTCTTTTTAAGCATCTGTGTCCATGCTTATAAAACGTTTAGTTGAGTCTGAGAACGTTCTCAAGCATTTGATTGGTCAGATTTGAGCCTTTGGCTCAAATCTGACCAATCAAAAGCTTGAGAACTCAAATCTGACCAATCAAAAGTTTGAGAACGAAACTCAGACTCAACTAAAAGCTTTATAAGCATGGACCCTGGTTTACAGCCAGGGGCGTAGCTAGCGATATGTACTTACACACGTGCGTAACATCAATCTGAAAGGTGAAAACATTATTATAGTCAAAATGGATCAAAAATCGAAGTTTAGACGTTTTGTCTTGTCATGTAAGCTTGAACCTATTCCGTCAGATAGACGCCTTTTTACGCCTCTGTAAAAGCCACTTCTTGAAACCTTTGTGATAAATAGAGGTCCTATAGGATAAAATGCTATATTTATTACACTAGTTTAAAAAATACAACATTCTAAAAGTTTCATTTTCTCTAATAAATGTTCCTCTTCAGTAGATTTATTCAGAGGTTGGATCTTGAAATAGCCAAATAGGGAATTGGTTAAAATTCTCGATTCGGTTAAATGTGCTCTGAAATAATGCTGAAATATATTGCAAATTCCACCTACAATTATCCAGCATAAGTTTTCCGGAGGGAGCATTCCCCCGGGCCCCTATGACCACGGTGCGTACATTACATTTGGATTCAGCTTCGTTCCTGACAGTATACGGTGTAGTATTACAATGCACGTGTGCATATCAACCCACGCAATACGAAACTGGTAGTCCGGCCATTCTGAATTTAGAGGAATGATACATCATTGAATATTCGATGTAGAAAGTGTTGTCTATATCGATATTTTGGTATTAGCTGCGGTAATATGCAATCTATTCAGAATGGAAATTGAGCAATACATAATGTAAATATTATTGTTTCAGCGCCAAGCGAGACAGCGATAATAATATTCTTATCAATGGTTTCCTTATGTGCGTCGGGGTTGTAGAGATACTGAGTTGACATGAAGATCAATTCCTTGCAGGATTGTAATTCACACATTACACAGCTTTGCTAGCGATATTTAAAAAAAATGCAACATACAGCTGTTGTCCAGTTTAATGTAACCATAATATTGTACGCTATGCCTTTCTAGCGATGTCATCTTCACCATTGACAAAACTCGAGTGATATGCAGAAAACGCTCATAACCAAAATCAGTTTTATCAGATTACACTGCCAGTTTGGGTGCTATATATTTGAATATTGTAAAACCTGTCTTCAGCTACCGTAAAACGTAGGTCTAAATATGAGCTTTAAAGCATGTGGTAGCTTAATGCAGGTCTAAGGTAATGCACAAATCTCCAATAGGAGCTTTCTGCATCACTTTTGCCCTGCTGAAACAATGACATGTTTTTTTAAGATTTCTGTATTCAAGCAATAAATAGTCTCTAAAGAATGATTCACATCAGTTTATACTGCCAGATTGAATGACTTATAATTGGCCATTGATTTCGTGTGGTAAGTATGTAAGCATCGTCATGTTAACATCAGAACCCAGTCTGCAGCGACCATTAATTTATCGAACGTATGAGTTTTTAAAAAGCAAATGGTTGCTTAACCGTTTCCTCCATAAATACGCATTTCTACCCCTCTGTGAAAATCACCTGTTGAAACCATTGTGATAAATAGAGCATTTGCTCAATGGTTTCAAACTACAAAATTCTAAAAATTTCCTTTTCTCTAGTTAATGCTCCTTTTCGGTAGATTTATTCAAAGTGGTTGGATCTAAAAATAGCCCATGGCGAAATGGGTTAAAGCAGGGCACAAGAAGTGCAGAACACTCCAGGAGAAGCTTTCTGTATTACTTTCGATCTGCATTCAGCTACCACTTGTCCTAAAGAACCATAATTAGTTAATAATGATTTAATGGTCGCTTAATCCTTTTCCTGTTGAATATACATGTAAGAAGTAACGACATTTTGACTATTTATCACTGAAATTTCATAATGGCATATGATCACATAGATGTTTGGCTGATACAAAATTTGCAGAACCAGATCTATACCATGCCATTAGCAAATAGAGTAGACCCTGGATCCTGGAACGGTTTGATCTGTTTCTACTCTGGTTGAGTATCTATGACAAGGCGTGGTAAACTATTTTGGCGCCGAATTTAAAAGTGTCGTCTGCAATAATAATTTCATATTAAATAGAAATCTAAACTAAATAATGAAGGTATATTAGTAAAACATTTGTTTTTAAAAACCTGTATGCTTGGGCTAAAATAATACAGAAAACAGTGAAGTCCCAGGTCAGATGCCGCCTTGAAAAGGCGGCATCTGACCTTTGACTGCACTGTTTTCAATGGTGCCAACAGGCGACATTGGCACCGAAAGAGTTCAGACGGCAATAATTGCACATGTAAGTGTATTTTAAATACAAGAAAACAAAATAATAAAAAGAAATAATACATACTATCGGCATTTTAAATCGTTCATTAATGAAATTAATTCAGGAAAATCGGTGCAGTTTGGTTCATTTATCCACTTTTGTAAATTTTATCTGCTATTTAATTGCCACTTGAGGTGTGCATTCGTAATTGCAGAAGGGTGTTTACCTGGGTATTACGCAGATGTTTTCATGATCAAAGACCATCTGTTAATAAACATGGAGGGGATTTACAAGGCGCGTGTCTAAACAGTGTTTGGTATTTGCAGATTATATGGTATTAGGTGAGGTTATAAGAGATAAATAAATGTTCTTAGAGCAGATCGAGGGTTTGGTGCAAAACTATTCTAACTCCTTCACAAAGTGAAGGAGTTAGAATAGTTTTGCACCAAGCCCTCGAGATGCTATCCGCTGAAAACGTAAAATACAAAGAATTCTGATTCCCCAGTAGTAGCAGCCAAAAGGGGACATTTCATGATGCCCGTGATATAAACACTTACAAGTATTAAACCTTTACTCCATAAATACGACTTTCTATTTCTTTGCAAACAGGAAAGACTTATATCAGACGGTTCTTATAGGAGCCGTCAGATCAGGGTCTGCTCTGTTTGCTTATGACACACTATAGATATGATTCTGTAAAAGATATATTCTAGATATGACATAATATAGTTATGATTCTATATAACATCCCGTGTCTGTGCGTAATAACAATTAATCTAAGTTAATATTTATGACGTCATTATGTCTTACATGAGTAATCATGGCGTAAAGAGTTTATCATTTTTGTCGATGCTATTTCCTTTTACTACATACCTATAAATGAATATACAAAAAGCGAACACTGACGTTTTGCTCCGTTATACCTTTCAATCGACATATTTGAGATTTCAGACCAATAAATATGTTTAACCATCGACGAAAATACAACTTAATTCAAATTCATTCGTGTAGCTTTAGGATACCTGAAGATTAACAATGTTAACAATTAAAATTAATAATGTATTTTCATGTGACAACTTTGCAGGAAACAATTATTTTTCAGATAAATCCCGGCTTTTAGTCCCTTGAATACGGAAAACCAATGCACTGTTATTCGCAACCGTGTCGACCCAGATCAGAGGGTGCCTGGAGGGTGCCTCTGATTAGGGTCGGTCTGTACTGTTTGTTACTGACTGTTTGCATGTCCCAGCTCAAAGCGCTCCTAGAGGAGCCCTCAAAGCAGGGTCAGCAATGTTTGTCATTGGCAATATATCACACGTATTACACCTGTATACTGTAACACATGGTCTCTACGAATAAACAGTGATTATTCCTCTCTCAATTTAGCATTAAATGTGTTAGACTATGGAAGGTTTGTTCATTGGTAAATAAAACTCGAGCGCCATACTTATACACTGGTAGATACTTCTTAACATGGACATTTGTTGTTTTTGTACACAATCTCACCAGCAATTAAACTTGGTTGACTCAAGAGACCGTAAGTGTGGTTATTGAATGAAAATTAACACGGAAAAACTCTACATCTCAACAAGATACGATTTGTGCAGACAAATATTGGGTTTGTGTGGCCAATATAACACATTTGTCAGTAAGACGCAGTTTCTAGTGCTAGCGGCTGACCGATCAGTCGAGACACGCCAGACATCAAATGTTTGACCCCTTTTGTCACGACACATTCTTCAGCAGCGTGTATTGACAACGCCCTGTCGGTCTGTGATGGTTACCAGTTTTGCTCATGTCGAATTATTCACTTAATTACTATACCGTTTGCTTAATTGCTTAACTAATTTGTGTAGCGCAGTTACGTTGCAAAAGAAAAATACAGACTTCGACCCCACCACCAAGGTCGTCCCACATGAACGGACGTCTTATCGCATTAATATTTGGTTATATAGTTCTGCTCATTGTAAAGTCAATCTGTGAGTTTTTGAAAATGTCTTGTCGTAGGGTGATTGTGTATGAAATAATAAATAAATTTGATGATATGTTGTTTAATTTATCTCTTAATCCAAATAAGTAATATTTTAAGGGAAATTTAATGCATACTCATATATTTCAGGGGAAGTAAATCTAACTAACTGCATGACTAACATTTCTCGCATTTGCACGTGTATCTTCACTCGTACGATAGCTTTCAGAGAAGACAGTCGCCATTTTCTGGCATTATATTAGAATATATATTTCTTATATATTCAGATATGCATATTCATTAATATGCTAATACTGTGAGGAAATAAACGTCAAAAACTCTTAGTAGTCGTCTACTGAACCCACCACAATTGTCACCAAAGCCGGGGAAAACCGACGACAGTCTGTCAGGATTTTTAGCCTTTGCCTACATATAAACGCTTTTGAATGGCATTACAGAAAAGACGCAACTCAGACGGCTTCTGGAAGAACCGTCTGATCAGGGACCGCTCTCTGTACACGTACTTATGAAATCCTAATAGCTCTGCTTCTAAAGTATCTAAGAATACCTAGCTTTCATGTTTACGTCAAAATAAATATTAATTATCACATGTATATTTAACAGAACTGGTTAATAAATGAAATTGCGTAACCATGTAATCATTGCAAAATACATAAAGTTAAAAATAATTATCACTACATTCTCACAAAATACAGATCGTCGCACTTAACATCTGTATCGCTATTCTTTATTAAGACCATAAACGACGGGGTATAATATTCTGAAGTAAAACAAAAAAATACCCGAACTGACACCATTGATACATGTTAGCTTCTGGTCAGTATTCAGATGTCCATCATACGTTTGCACAATATTGGCCTGGCAGTAACGTGAAGCACATGACAGCAACTGTGTTAGAACCCTGTAACCTGTACAGAAAACCTCTCAAATACGACCACCTAACAGAGATGTACTTCGAGGTCGTAAAGTAAGGCGGTGCCTTAATGAATAAGGTTATGCAGAAGATTTCTGCTTAACCTTTATCCTGCATTAAACAATCATTTGATTTAAGATACGTCAATGTCTATTTATTAAGGCGTCGATGTATGGGATTCTACTGAATAAAACTGTCCATGTTATTGTAGTTCATTGGGTATAATCATTCTTAGGTCGAACGAAGAATAGCAATCAGGCATATGTAATCCATCTTAGGCCGATTGTTAACTTATAACAATTATAGAAAGAGCTAATACAATCATCAGATATCCCTTTGTGGCATGAGTTTTGTGTACGTGTAAGTCCGACTGATGACCTTTGCACTTTGTATACTTCAATACACGGTGTTATCGAGTACAATATCATCAATAATTCACTAAAAATGTTTAAGTAAATACAATAGGCGCAGATACCGCAGCGAATAATCTCTTCATGGTGTATTTCATTGTCCATACAACACCCCACAGTCTGGTAACAGATAAGATGCGTATATTAAGTATTAACCCATTTGCTCCCAGTGGATTCTTCCATGTTTATATATTGGATTAGTCCATTTTTTATCTAAGGGGTGCCTGGCCTAAATTTTCATTTTTTTTATTTTATATTGAATTTCCTATCAGCAAACAGTGTATACTCTGATCAGACGCCGCATCATGCGGCGTCTGATCAGAGTATACACTGTTTGCCTACGTCCCATATATGGGATCGTGGGAGCAAATGAGTTAAAATGATTTCAAGAATAACTCCTTTATTTCGTCACAAACCCTTTACAGTGACCACGCTTTAGGACGATATCAGTATCTGAGTACATCTATCTGTTGCTCTGTGGTAGAAAATGAAAGTTATCATGTACTCAATGATCAAGTGCATTTGGGTTTGCAAAGTGATTGCAAGATAAATGATCTCTTTCCCTTCTAGACACAATTTATCACAAATTGGAAACAACTTTTATTACTATGCCAAACTGGTTTTTGCTATTGATAAATGCGACCGATATATATGCCTGTATACCATTAACCATCGAAAAACCTGATTGGCTTTATCAAAACACTTTGTTGAAATAGTATCGAATACAAGGAGTTTTAAAGCATCTGCAGTACTTTCACGAATAGATATCGTTAACTCTGTTTGTTTGTTGGAAACAAATTAACTTCAAAGAAGCATATAAGTTTGAAAGAGATATTAAATCAGTCCTTACCCCGGTATCTGCGACCTGGCTCGCATTTTCAAACATGTTTAACCCTTTTACCGCCATTGTCGCAGAACTGCACCACGACAAATAGTTCAGTCCCAGATCAGACGCCGCTTTTTCAAGGCAGCGTCTGATCAGGGACTTCATTTATTGCCTCCAACTATGTTTCTATATATGTGCTTTATTCCTTTGAAATTTGCATTTATTTATCTCATTTCCTTTTTTTACCGACTGTTTTAACAATATTGGTTTGCAGACGACAGTAAGACATTTGGCACCGAAAGGGTTAATTCGGATGATACAATTCCGTGTCTTATCGAGGATCATCTTGTTTGACTCTTTTCCTTAAAGCTTGGCCGAATCGGAAGTAGTCAATATTGCATTTGCTACAAAGTTGAGCAAATATTCATTCTCTCAGCGGGATTCAGAGCATCGGCTGAAACAATGTATGCATGTATCGGGGCTAAAACAATATAATTATGCATCTGTCGGGGCTGAAACAATGTATGCATATGTCGGGTGGTATATTTTGATGTCAATTATATGTGTATACAACAGTAGCTATTTATTTTGGCATCATATGCGTACACTAAACAATTCAATATTGTTTACTTCCTTTATACTCTTGTCTTTTATTTCGATGAATTTGGTTGAGTTTTGGCTTTACGGTGCTGTTTATATGCTGTCAGTTTGGTATATGCAAGGACAAGTGTTTTGAAAGTCGTGCATATATGTATGAGCACGCATTTCAGTTTCGTTTCTGTCTTGCTGTGGACATTCATGTGTCAATTCCTAATTTGCTGCCTGACTTCAGTTCTATGTTTGCTACGTAGGTGTAATGCAGATGTCTGAAACAGAATCTTTATACGAAGAATGGGAATGCCAACAGACCAACAGTTGAAATGGATAAGGAATCCCTTGACAAATTACTTATTGACAAATTTACATACAAACCTCTTTACTTCAGTCCCACGTGTCTTAAATGTCATCAAGAGCAGACGGCATCAGATGTGAAAAAACAAACCAGATTATGGTGTGGGTTGCAGTCCTGTAGCAGTTAGGCACACTCTTGTAAATAATATTCCTAAACCCCGGTCACACTAGAGCTAAGGTGGACTGTCTCGGATTGAACGAGTCTTTTGTCGTACATAATCGCCACATTTGCTTCTAATTTCAGCTCAAACAATACGTCTATACTGATCGCATGATTGGTATTCAACCCCGGGAACCCGTTTTTATAAAAGATTGCACGTGCGGAACTGTTCGTTCTAACATACGGAAATTTCGAAGTTATCCTTAACCGGTGCATGTTAGAACGTGTGCTAATTTCAAGCGAGTGTTAATAGGAACTAGTGTCCGTAATTTAGTTAGAACTTTTGGTCGTAAGCTCTTTGGTAATTATAACCCCTTAATGATTACATGTGCTTTGCAATCATAGAGACACTCGAGCAATGTACGATAAGTTGAGTACATCAACTATTTCAGTCGATCGTCTGCAACTTTGTACGATGACTGAAATGACATACATGGTTCCTATCTTTTGTAAATACCTGTCATAGCATATCTCTTGTAGTTTTAAATGGGTCGGTGATAACATTGCTACTAGTCAGAGACTCACGGATAACCTTTGATTGCAAATACGTCGATAAGGAATATTTAGTAATGCATTGATCATCATCTATTTACGGAGAATATAACACATTTACATCATACAGTAGTGTTCACAGTATTCAGGAAAATATAAGACATATTGCAGTTACTATTATGTTCAATCTAGAGTACATTTTAGATTGGATTGCATATATAAATTTAATATAGGGGCAAATAAAATACTTGTCATTTTACTTCGAGACTGAACTTGAAAAGCGGGAACCAGCAATACAAGTCGTTTTACACGACGAAATATGTTTATCCTTTCATGAAAATCACACAAAATATTAACTCTTTGCACGTCAGGCAATCGTCGTATATAAAGAGTGTTAAACCTTTGTGATTGTGATGAGACGCTGAGCCACTCAACTACAGCTACAGAATGTATATTTTATCGTTTCAAACAGCGCCAAATTTCTAATTGTCGTCTGTAAACCACTTTTGTTAAATCATTTGGTAAAATAAGGAAATGAGATAAATAAATGCAAATTTCAAAGGAATGAAGAACATTATACAGAAATAGAGTTTGAGACAAAAAGTGAAGTTTCCTGATCAGACGACGCCTTGTAAAGGCGGCGTCTGATCTGAGACTGTACTATTTGTCGTGATGCATTTATGCGACATCGGCGGTGAAAGGGTTAACCCTGTGAAAGGAGAACACGTGTAAACTGAAAACTGAGTATACCCAGATCAGAGAGCTCTTGGTGGAGAGTCATCTCATCAGGGTCTGCACTTTTTTGTCTAGATTTTACAGTTAAACACAGATGGTTGTTTCCTTGTATTGCTGTTCGGGTGGCTATTCGTTCTGTATGTGGTGTTTCCTGCATGACTCATTTTTGTACTTTTATTCCACTTGTATAATTCAGCGTTGGAAGTAATAAACCTAAGATTCAAACTGTTTACATAGGTACCCACAATTTCGCTGTTAGCATGCAAAGTGTTTCGGCTCTACACTGTTAACGAACCCAATCATTACTCGAGGTTCTCCCGCTCGATTAGTAATTGGATATACGAGTACATAAACCGTGTCGCCATTGCAATTTGCTACTACACAGAAAAATATAAAGGATTGATCAAAGACATTTCCACAACTATAGAATCTCCCAGTCCCAGAACGGATACGGTATACCAACGATAAAACTTACTGCCCGCATAGAACGAATAGAAACGCAGACCAACTGTATTATCCCTTTCCTCCATAAATACGCCTTTCTACGTCTCTGTAAAAATCACCTGTTGAAACCATTGTTGAAACCATTGTGATAAATAGAGCATTTGCTCCTATGGGAGCAAATGCGTTATTTATCACAATGGTTTCAAACTACAAAATTAAAAAAAAAATCCTTTTCTCTAGTTAATGTTCATTTTGGGTAGATTTATTCAAAGTGGTTGGATCTAAAAATAGCATATGGGGGAATGTGTTAAATGACAATATAGACAAACGCCGTGCTCCTCAATCTCTAACTGAACTGTTAACAAAGGCTAGTGCTATCCGCAATCCGAATTATCTGACAAGAAAGGAAACCACTATTTGCATACGTATATGGAATAGGGGTACTATATTCCTTACCACATACACGAAATGCACCAAGTAAAACATACAGATACAACGTGAACCGCTTAAGGCCTTTGGTTGTCTCTTTTACTTATTTGGTGCATACACGAAATAACCTCCGATAAATGTAAACAGTATTGACCTTGACTAGACAAGTACAGATTATGATCTACACTGTCTTTCACGCCGAGGAGCTTCAGAACATATTGCTTATAACAGAACAAATCCCTGATCAAATTTGCCTTCATAAGGGGAGTTTGATACTGGCCAAAATCATCGGGACTAGATCTCGCAAAGAAACATGTAGCGGGTTAATCTGTCATGTATATGACCCGGATTTTGTACATGTAGTACTATTTGATCAGATAGAACCATACACTTAACCTCTGACATAACGCAAAATAAGAGATATTACAGATTGAAACCAGATACCGTTAATTGTATTTCCCACATGATCTGAGATAAAATAATAGTCAAATCAAATCACATGAAAAAACATTGAGCAATTACTGGTAGATCTGGCAAATACAGATCATTACTTATAGTTGTTGCTAAGCAATACATGGCAGTTGCAGGGTGATCGCGAGTTGGGGAAAGAATAAGCCTGGTGAATTCATCTTAAGCGTTATGCACAATCAGTATGTCGCTTGAATCAATCCCTCATAGTGACGCCTTTTGACTCCTTCTTGAAACTGACGTAATAAATAGAGCATTTGCTCCTACAGTATAAAAAGTAATGCTCTATCCATCACAATGGTTTTATAACTACACAATTCTATTTGTTTTTCCCTGCTTTTTAGTAAATGTTCCTTTACATATTTATTTAGGGGTCGGATCTTAATATAGCCTATAACGCACCGATGAAAGACGCATGCCCAGACATATGTGACGTCACATATCCTGGGCCACGCATATTCAACAGCCTCTATTGTCAAGACCGACATTCTAAACAGACCTTCGAGGTAATAAGTCCTGAAATAGATTATGAGGTTATGGGTTAACATCTTAATTGGAGTACCGTTATTATCACAGTAGCAAGGCATGTGCTCTACAATGCCGATTGCATTTCTAGCGTGACGTTTCCACAAATTTTAGACGAAATCTTTCCATGCAATAGAGAAGATGCTAACATTACTGTACATATATGTTAGAAATCCCATGGACTGATTATTTCTTTTATTAAAATAACATCTGGTTGGTTCGTTTGCACCTTTTTTGGAAGAGAATAGTAATACATGTATTAGAAGAGATTGACATTGTGTACGGCACGAAAGAATCACACCAGATATTTCCAACATGATACCTGGAGACTTGGTTCTCATTCTCACCTTTAAATAAACTATCTAAAGCACTGCTATTCATATACCAATTAATCTGCATTGAAGATAAGATTGGTTATCCTATCATCAAAGTCGTATTATTTTAGTAGAAATCACTTCGCAGTTATGTTAATTTTCATTTTAACAGTATTTGCTTACACTATCCACGCGAAGTTGAAATGTTCACATGGATATTACTAGACAAGACAACCGAAAAGGCAAAAAGGAAACACTCTGAAATACAATTTCATGTCAGTGAAGCATTCAAATATATCTCAGCTGTCCTCTTTGCAAGCTATAATAATTTTTACCGAACATAATGACTTGTAACGGTGGTACGTCTAGCATCTAATGAGCTAATCCGTATGGCAGTTACTCGTATAGTGCAGTCACAATTGATGTAACCTTTGTTTGGTCATTATTAGATCATGGGATAGAACAAACGATACACTTTTTAAACACGTTGTATGAGACTATCAATGCCTTATAAAAAGAACTTACTATCGGTGAATAGTTGCAACCCATTGTATGACAACTAACGGCCGCGTAAAGATTATTTGCGATTGTTAGCGACCAATTCATACGAAATTTGAGCATGTAACAAAGGGTTGTAAGTCTGGAGACTACCTACGATTATCACTGACATATCGCATGTCATATGTTACCGCGCCATAGTAACAGATAACTTTACATATTAACATAGTCCGTTCTGCAACAAACCCTATTTTGTGACATTTCTTTAACCCTTTGCTTCATATAAACGTATTTTCACGCTTCTGCAAACAGAGAAGACCCAGATCAGACGGCTCCTCTAAGAACTGTCTGATCAGGGTCCTCTCTGTTTGCTTGTGGAATTTTGAAATAAATGTTTCTTTACTGTCTAAAATGGCTATAATAGTCCATCTTCTAGATTTCATTATAACTATTTTGTCCATGAATATTCAATAGGTATTGAAATTTGGAATAAACATAGAACAGGGAAATGGTTAAAAACATATCGATGAGACAATTCTAAAAAGTGGTCACAGCATAGGGTTTGGCTGTAATATAAAGAAGTTATTTCTTGAAAGTAATTAATTTACGCATCTTATCTGGACCTTTGATTGCATCCTGTCATATCTGACATAAACCCAAGTGTGACTGGAGCCTTAACACCGCCCGCATTATTAGAACCAGTATGGTGTTTTCACCTTAGCTTAGGTTTCTATGTCTCCACAAACAATACAGCTAATCCTGAGAAATATGGGTTACTTAACATTTCTCGACATTCGCATAAAATGTCAACACCAAAAAAATGAAACACCAGCAGAAATATGGTTTTTATTCTCTTGTGACTTTAAAGTAAAGCCACGAGATAAAGTAATATCACACAGTGTTGACGTTATTCAACTAGATTTACGATTCCCATCGTGTCTTTTTTAACAATGGAGTGCTGCAAAGTTACATCAATAGAAAGATGATGAATTGTGGTCTAGTGTTGCCCTTTTGCAAAACCTGAATAGCTTAATTAGGGAGTAGTTGCTTACATATTTCGAGATCGTGGGCTCGGTCCAACTTAATCCCAATATATAATACGTTCTAGTAGCCCAGTATGTGAGTATAGTGGTAGGACTGGTTAATCAAATGGCATGACATTATGTCCTAGTCTTGAGTAAATATCACAGATGATGATGGTTGTACACTTGGTAAATGAAAGAATCAGGAAACCCAATTAGGGAAACTTACCCGACTACCACCCCCTATATGGCAACAATTACGCGTGGATTTTAAACTACGACAGTTGAATAACCAATATACACTGTCTACAAACCCCTTTAACACAAGTTCTAATTGCACGGTTTCAAGTTTTGCTCACGTTGTATGTCGTTTAGTTAACAGAGGCAGACCGTGTTTTCACCCTAGATGTGTCTGATTAGGGGTTTTAAGAACGATTTTGGTAGTTTATATTTTAGATGTTTTTCAGAAACTCTAGTTTTGCTTAAATTCCAATTCAGTGCAGGAAATGAAACAGTAATATATTTTGAAAATAGTGTAGAACCAGATAAGAGGCCTGCTAGAGAGGCCCTTAGATCAGGGTCGGCACTGTTCTGTCACGTTACACCTTTCTTTAAAATTCCCTGAGTATTCAAGGTATACTTGATTTAGTTGAATGTTGGAAACTCCATTTGGAATTTCAGCGTTGAAAGGGTTAAATCTTAACCCTTCTCTTGCTGAATTTTAAAATACACTTCTCCTTCTTAACCCATGCCCTGTTGTATAATTACTTGTTGTATAATTACATATATCTTCACTGTGTGCACGTAATTCGCTGTGCAATCACTGCTATGGAGTGCACTGGTTGCACAATCAATTTGTAAATAGTGCAGACCCTGTTTACAGGTAGGTATATTGACGTGAATAGCAAGCGAAGAGTTAAGGTTTATGCATGGAAACATAGTAAACAATGTTGCCCTATTGAGAAAGCACCATTTTGTTTTGGCATTATAGCTTTTTGGTGTGTTTTACTCAATATTCAATCGATCACCTACAGATGCTATTACAATTTCAAATTGTAAATTGTAAAAAGTATTTAACAATTTCAACAATTCTCTAGGAAGGATATTTTTTAAAAAATCTGATTTTTTAACATGTAAACAAAATGTTTTAATACGAAATGTGGTGAAATTCAAATCATTTTACTTTAAATTTCAAATTTCCAATTATTGTCAAATCTCCTTAAATTTATGAACACTTTTGCATATTAATTTTCATTTTAATTTCTAGGTTTTAGATATTTTAAGAAATTTAAATATGCATTACATTTTAAATGAAGCAGCTGATTTGTAGTTTTATTAAGTATTTGACATTCACTAATTGAAATGTACAAATAAATACAAATTCAGAAACAAATAAAGAAAATTAAAAAAAAAAACGAGATCGTCCGTAAGTTATTTACATGCGATAAGCATTTAGAAATGCACGATATGGATACAAGTAAAACCTATACCAGGTACATGTATTTATTAATGTTGTTTTATTTCCATAATAGTTTTAATGTTGCACTACAGCACAGTCACACTTAACCGGAATTAAAGAAAAATCATCTAAATAGTTGTATTCAGATACTAGTACCTATTAATTCAGGGTGAAAGTTTAGGAGCTTTCAGGATGCCTTTCAACCTGTCCCGTTTTTTACATACTGATTTTAATATTAACCATTCGCTTGCTATTCACGTCAATATACCTACCTGTAAATAGTTAAGACCCAGACGAGACAGCCACTGCAGGAGCTGTCTCGTCAGGGTCTGCACTATTTACAAATTGAGTGTGAAATCAGTTCACTCCACAGCAGTTATTGCACAGCGAAATAATTGTACACAGTGAAGATATATGTACTTATACAACAGGACATTGGTAAAGATGAAAAAATGTATTTTAAAATTCAGCAAGCGAAGGGTTAATTTGAACGCCTAGTTCAGAAGAGTCTTACTATACTTTTTGTATTAACGGATATTAGGCAGGATGAATACTAGACATTTTGCTAGACAGTGTTTTCAGCTGCTAAAGATTTCCAGGTATTCACTGCCAAATCGGAACATACATTCAGTCATCCACGTTATATTGTTTTGGTAATAGCAACTGGGCATACGTCTATCATATGTCTTAATGATAAAAGCCTTAATCGGTCAACTTATTTCTTTACAGCTGTTTTGCCGTCTTGGGAACGCATCATGAATCCAATCGTGGCATCCAAACACCTAGGACCTGTTCCAGTTAATTTGATGAAATTTTCATTAAGAAATACACGATCCGACTACGAAAAGATCATGAAAGGTACGTGTACTGTCTTTGTAAACAATGCTTGTGTTTTAATCCTTTCACCGTACCGTAAACGAATCACTGGTGTCACTTTGCAAAGAGCGTAGACCCAGATGAGAGGGATCTTGGAGGCGTTCTCTCATCAGGGTCTGCATTGTTTAAAATGTTACACTTTCACAGAAAAACAAACCTGTATACTCACATTAAGCGTGCCTTGTTTGAAATTTGGAATATTCCATTAAACATTTCAGGTTTAAAAGAGTTATATCCTCGATTCCTATATTTCCGTTCTTTCCTATTATTCCGTCCGCATCACAAAAGCGCTTGATATGGCGCGTGCGACCTCTCTACGTCATCGCTCAAAGTGTTTTTCGATTGTAAATAAAACACTTTTAGATACAGAGCCGAAAAAATTAGGGAAAAAACAGGTAAATTGAATGAAACTTTAAAGAAAAAGATTATTTTCAACAAAAATATAAACATTCTCATCACGTGACACCATTTTTCTAACAATATTTCCCAAACATAATCCGTTTTTCAAAGCTTAAACAATTGGCAGATGCCGCGGAAACGTTCAGGCAGGTCCTTATTACGTGACCAAGCAAATAACACGTCACAAGTATACTGTTCAGCAAAACATAGGGTTCATGTTATGAACATGACCCATGTCAAATTTTGTACAGAGGAGTCTGTTATCAGACGGCATAAATACATTTCTGTACTGAATAAAATGCCCCAGTACACATCTAAATTGTAAACATGTTGGTATTTCTTTAATTTTAAGTGTTATCTGTTTAGCTGATTGTAATCTGTATATTTCAAAGTATTTTTTAAAATCAAATCTCAATAAACACTTTTTGTAAAATAACATTTGAATTTATAAGGCTGATAATTCTGTCTTATTTTGTTTATGGTGCTTTTGAAAATGATTTCGATTAATACATAGTTCAACATGACTCAAAATGTTGATTAGGTATAGTGAGTGTTTGGGACTTAACCTTTCTTGTGCAGTATATATTTGACCCAATTGTGCTCAAACGCCTTTGAGTGGGAGATTATGACGTCATAGGAACGGCAATATAGGAAACATGGAGGCTGCATTTGCAGCATTGAGTGAGTTAAAAGAACCGACATTTGGTTCAATTGTTGGGTTATTTGTTTACTTAAAGTGCTATTTTCCGTTAGAAAAATATTTTGTCTCACTATTCCTTCAAGAAAGCTCCTTGTTGCATTTAAAGTAATTGTTTTCATGATAATTATTTTGCTACGGGGAACGGTAATACAGGAGAAGGGGATATATGACTGATTTTTTTCTCTCATTATATTTCAGCAAGAAATATGAAATATTTAAATATGTTATTTTGTATCAATAAAACAAAAATCATTATTGCTTTAATCATATATCATATTCCAAATAACGATAAATATTAAACATTCCATGTGCTATAATGATACATGTGATAATTAAGAAATAATTTCATCATTTCTAAATGTCTGTGTTTTATTCTCCAGCCTTGCAAATGCTTCAAAACAATTCAATACATGTTGTCATTGGACCATTTGATGAAGCCATTGCACTGGCTACAGAAGCCTTAAACATCGCTTATCTGGCCACAACTCCAGTTACGTCCAAGAAACTGAATGTTACTTTTCAACTATTACCCCGTCTTGAAGACTTCAGTCAAGCAATACTGGACTTAGTAAAAGAATACAATTGGGAGAAAGTCAGCATTTTCTTTGATGATTCTAAAGGTAAGTTTGTCACGAAAGTTTAAAAGGGAATACATCCACAACGTGCCTATATTATTATTATTATTATTATTATTATTATTATACCACATTTATATAGCGCTCTTTTCACACAGGATATGTGCGTTCAAAAGCGCTGCACATGGATGAAATCAATAATCAGAACGAACCGGATGATTATCTATCCAGACAATGAAAGATTTACAATAGATATACAATAAATATAAAATCACTAGCCTGAAGGAACCCCATGATTGTCCATTCGGTAAATGAAGGATACTAGTATATAAAATATATACAATAGATATGAAATCATAAACCGGAAGGAACCGCATGATCGTCCATCTAGTCAATGAAAGATATGCAATAGATATACAATAAATATATAAAATCACTAACCGGTAGGAACCACATGATTATCCACCCGGCCAATGACAGATATGCAATAGATATACAATAAATATAAAATCACTAACCGATAGGAACCACATGATTATCCACCCGGCCAGCGAAAGATATGCAATAGATATACAATAAATATAAAACCACTAACCGATAGGAACCACATGATTATATAACCCGGTCAATGAAATATATACGTTTTTATCACACTTAATAACGATTTTATAATGATATTTTATTGAGTATGTGGTGAGCACATTTATGGTCTAGCACAACAATTTTCAATACATAATGAACAAGTTACCAACGCATATGTTTAACTCGCAGATCATTTTTTCTATACAGTAAAACCTCTCTATAATGGCCACTAAATTGTGTTAATTAGTTGCTATTTAGGGCAGGTGGCTGCTTAAAGCAAGGTGAAAGAAAAACAGAACGCTCCTATAGTCATCCAACTCTTTCATTTCATTAAAAATAATAATACCATGCTTTAAAAAATATGTGTTGGAGTATGATGTAGGAATGCAATACGACACCATGAATACTAGTCTAATTATCAAGACGTTTTGTTTTCATGAACAACAGTTGTAAGTTGAAATATATTCACACGGGTAATAAATGTATATCAGTAAACCAAAAGATATATATTTTCGACTCCATTATAGAGTGTATTATCAATATCATGGATCGCTCTTGTATTTTCGATCTATCTAAAGTAAAATCCCTTTAAAGCGACCGCACAATGCTGAGTCTTAATGTCAGGTGGAAGCTTAATGCAGAACGAAAGCTATGCAGAGAGCTCCTAAAGGAGCATTCTACATTACTTTCGCCCTGCATTAACCCATTCCCTCATATTGACGACTTTTGACGACTCTCTAAAAGTCACTTTGTGAAACCACCGTGGTAAATAGAGCATTTGCTCCTATAGGAGCAAATGCTCTATTTATCACAATGGTTTCAAACTACTAAATTCTAAAATTTCCTTTTTTCTAGTAAATGCTCCTTTTCGGTAGATTTATTCAAAGAGGTTGTATCTAAAATAGCCTATGAGGGAATGAGGAAATAGACCATCATGTTCATTCATTCTGTGACAGCTATAGGCTAGTTCTACTGTATCAGTAAACGAATGTATTGTGCTGAAAGTAAATAATTCATAAATGAGGGGCGAACAGACTTGCCGAATATAACACAGTATTTCAATCCTGCACAAGATAAGAGTAATATGGGGATATCACCTACACGAAACGTCCGCCTCCCAAAGTAAAATGGTAACTAAGAATTGTGTTATGTGGTCAATATTGAGGCGTCATCAAATGGCATCCGGAAACTACACAGCTGGAAGAACTATAAAATCGTTCTTTGTTATCGATATTCCTTTATGCGAGTATGTTAACACGATAAATATTAGTTTATATATAATTTTACTACTGATTGAAAGAAACGAGCATGTGTTTTATATATCATAACTTTACATTCAACAGTATCCAATGTAATGTTTCTTGCAAAAGCTGAATAAACAGTTCTATTGAACAATATTATAATGCGTGACACGTCACTGATGACATTGAATAGTCTAATAACCATAACCATATTTGTTCATTTGTCTCATCGTTAATAACATTAGTTTATTATATGTCGATTCGCAAAGAAATGAATTTGCACGATAATACATTGTTACCTGTGATCTGTGATTAATACTAAAGGCAATTTAACCATACTCGCGGTCCGACTAGCATTTTCAAACAACTTGGATCTAGGTGATCGGTGTGACATAGGATCCAAGCTGCTGGACACACAGTAAATAGTTTCTTAACGGCTTGTGCGAATCTAATGATCAATGCTCAAAAAGAGATGCCTAACTCGGATCTGCAATGTCTGACATGCATTTTAAAAGGTGGTTTTGGATTTGAGAATTACTGAAGGATTGGCCAACCATAGTATGCTCATCCTGCCGGTGGTTCACATTTCTTTCTACTGTTCGTCTCGAACGTTGTCTTACATATATGAGCCAGTTAATGGGACAATGATAAATGCGCTTCCAGGACAAACATGTTTGATTTCGACTTCCCATTTCCCGTTTCAGTTATCAGCGCAAATCTAATCAAACTATAATATTTCATCCACAGTACGGTTGTTCATTAAGCTTAACGGCGACAGTATGATTAATCTGATGTCTGACTTCTGATTTTCATGGGTTATCTTCCTAAATAAACAAACACTCGTATTAGCTCTGGATATTCAATCTGTCCTAGTTACAGTCAATACCACACGGTTTATTAACTACAGAAAGAGATTGACGAACCCTAATGGAATGGTGTACTACTCTGATTAATATCATCATGGGGGATATATTGTCAATTTGTCATGGGCAAGTAGTTCAGGTTTTGTATGGTTAGTTATATTTCATTACTCGTGATAATGACAAAGTCATTTTGATTAAAAGTTTATATTATAAGAACGAGTGTGTTGAATAGCATTGCAATTTTTTTGTGCAGTGTAACGCCAAATACTATTATAACTTTGGGGATGCAAAACAAACATTTCATAAATCACGTAACTTTGACATTTATGTTATAGGACGCTTAAAGGGTTTTGTGTTTCAAGTCTGATAATGTCCAATTTAATTTCTATAGCTGCAATATAATGATGCAGTTACGTTAGCAATAGCATATTTGATGTTGCAATTTACATGTTATGTTATTTGTTTCGACTGGAATCGTTCCGTTATATCCCTAACATCCACTATCACTAAATACATACGCATTTCCAATATCTATTCGGAACATTGGAATACTGTTTACATTTCTCAATTTCGTTTTATAAATCGATTCTGTGAAATGTTTGACAAACAATACTTGAGTGTGGTGCCAACAAAATAGCTATAAATAACTTGATTTAATATAAAGTATACATTTAGAAAGTAGTTGTAATTGCACACATTATGAAACTACGGTTTTCTTTTAACACAAAATACACTGGCGGTTACAGGATTTTCCATTATAGTTAAACAATTCTACATTTCTTTGTTGGCGAATGACCTTAATTCTTTGACACTGAATGGGTTTTATTCGCAATGCATGTATCCAACCCTTTAAAAATACACATTTAAACGTCTTTGCAAACAAAGTAGACCAGATTCAGATGTCTCCTGTAGGAACCGTCTGATTAGGGGTCTGCTCTGTTTGCTTATGACATAATATAGATTTAATTAGACCAACATTTCTGATGTTTCATCTGCCAGTCTAAACTTATTCTCATTAATTAATAGATACGAGATAATTGAGATAAATGGCAAACGGTCCCTGTTTGATATTGCAGGTGTATCTGTGGTAGAAAAACTGCTGACCAATCACGAACTAATGATAAAATCATGGCGGCTCGATCCTAAGACCAACGACAAACAGGTTCGCGACCACCTGGTCCATATGCGGAGAGTGTTTATGCAAAGGTCAATAGTATTCTGTAAGAAGAACAATATAGACGTCCTGATGGAAACGGTAGGTAGATAAATATAGCTTCAATAATATACGTTTGTCCGTATAGTCATATGTTCAATGCGACAGCCTGTACAATGATATGATTTTGTTAATAGTCCTCATTACTAAGAAAATCGATTGCTAAAAAGATCGTCTTCTACGATTGTCACGGTCCATTTGTACTTCAATTGTTTTCGTTCAGAAACAGAAATTATAGTGTCAAGGTTTTGATCTGATAAGAAGAGTTTTGATTCAGTGTTCGTCTAAGTTATAACGAATATAAAATTTAACAGATATATTAAAAACATTTCTTTGTTTTCGTACTTTGATATTTGAAATTAGAGACAAGCCAACTTTTGTAATGATATTCATACAATGCCAATGGCATGATGTAGCGTTTGCTTGTTTTATCCGTGTTTATGCTTACATTGTTCGGAGTTGACCATATGTAGTAAACCCCCTCTCACTACAAATAAATGTACGTAAATCAAGTGGTTGCATAATGCAAGACGAAAGTAATGCAGATGGAGCCTACAGGAGATTTTTGCACACCTGATGTCCTGCATTAAGCTACCACCTGTCTATAAGAATAATAATTTGACCTACATTTGTTTGGTGGTCTCTTTAGAGGGGTTATGTTGTATAGTAAAACATCTCTATAACGGCCACTAAAGCACATCAAGTGTTTTGTGTTAAAGGCAGGTAGCTGCTTAAAGCAAGGTAAAAGTAAAACAGAACGCCCCTATAGGAGCGTTCTGTTTTACTTTCACCTTGCTTTAAGCAGCTACCTGCCCTAAATACCCACTAATTAACACAATTCAGTGGCCGTTATAGAGAGGTTTTATTGTATAGTGAAACCGCTTTACAAGGACCAGACATAGGAAGTTTAGCTGTAGATTTTAAATAGTTGTTTCATGCTGGATAGATGTTATGTTATTTAATCCTTCACCTGGTGAATATTCATGTGAAGAATTAAAGAGGAAGCCCCTACAATGATCGCATATTTTCAATAATATCATAAAACTTGGTATTTGTTATGCTCTATCATTATTATGAAGGTTCCCAATTTGAACTTATATCGAAAAATGCCCATGTGATACAAATAAACCGATTTCATCAATAACTGATAATTTTTGTTCTACAACACAATATTATCGACCTTTTCCGTAAATTCTTCCGCGTTTTGCCGATGATCACCCGATCTCTCCATTGTTTACGTAATAGCTTTCTTGGAAGTGGTCGGAGAATCGCGAATAGGGCGAACAGTTACGAAGCTAAAACTCAACCCGAATAAAACTGAAACCTCGGGGAGTAAAACCGGGATCAGCGATATCAAACACATGGATGTTTTGTCATTATAAACAGTAATTGGATGGGGCTTTTTGTGATATACTACTTTTCAGCATATAAACAAATGAGTTTTGTATATTTTAAGTGTTTATGAAACGCGTCAAATGTAGGGACACCCCCTTTAATTAAATAATAAATGAATTAGATATTTAAAACGACATACGAGAGCATGGACACTTAACCATAACTGAACAAGTAAACTGTTAAAAAGACCCATTCTTAGTCATTCCATGGTCGTTATTATGAGGTGCTGTTGTACTTTTTCCATTTAATCTTTATCATGCTATGGGCGGATGAGTATATACCTATGCAAACAGTCTGGATCCAGATGAGACGTCGAGTAACTCGGCGTCTCATCAGGATCCAAACTGTTTGACACCCTGATTGAATTTTGGCAGACACATTGATTATAGCTTGAAAATTAAAAATGCAAAAGGGGAAAATTCTGTTAAATAATATTTTCAGCAGGCTAAAGGTTGAATCGTTGAATGATAATGAGTGCATGTACGTTCAATACAACGGTAAAGCCGGATACATGGTTATCAATACTATTCTTTCAATCTTAATTCCGTTATTCACAACCTGGTTCATATAGATCTGCAAACAGCTTGAGTCAAGAAGAAATGCCGAATAACCCAGCGTCTCATCAGAATCCAACCTGTTTGACACACAGTCAATAAATTGTTTTAAAAGCTTGGTAGTCTCGGAAATAGTCAAATTTGAACAAGATCCAAATTTGAGCAGACATTATTTTTTCACAGCGAGGTAAGAGTCAATAATGCACGCTAACAGCGAGGTAAGAGTCAATAATGCACGCTAACAGCGAGGTAAGAGTCAATAATGCACGCTAACAGCGAGGTAAGAGTCAATAATGCACGCTAACAGCGAGGTAAGAGTCAATAATGCACGCTAACAGCGCGGTAAGAGTCAATAATGCACGCTAACAGCGCGGTAAGAGTCAATAATGCACGCTAACAGCGAGGTAAGAGTCAATAATGCACGCTAACAGCGAGGTAAGAGTCAATAATGCACGCTAACAGCGAGGTAAGAGTCAATAATGCACGCTAACAGCGAGGTAAGAGTCAATAATGCACGCCAATCGACGGTAAAATTAAAATGAATTAACTCTCGACAGGCTTGTAGCTGATACGTCGGATATAACTCCCACATTATTGTCTCATTTCAATAATACGATCAGCGAGTCCACCAAATTTTGTCTGATTAGACATAGTGAAACAGGATCTCATGCACATCCTACACATTTGTAAGTTAAACCCTCTTAACAGGAATGCTATTAAAGAAGAATCTAGATACTTTAGGCAGGTTGCTGCTTAATGCTGAGTAAAATCATGATTTTCATCCAGCATTAAGCTGACACATGTCTTACAGATTGGCATTATGGTTTAGAAGAGTTTTACTGTATATGTTATCACGAATTCGCCGGCAGCATGTAAATAGTTCACCGAACTCATTTCCCAGTTAATTGCGTGTTTCAGGCGAGGTCATTGGCGATGCTGTCCACACCATACGAGTGGTTTTTCTACGATCCCGTGAGTACTGAAACAAATACTGTTTTGCTTGGTGTAAATTTCTTGTTAGAGAATCTATCTGCTATACTGTGACACGTGACATATTCCTTAGCCTTAGCCCGCTATCTGCGGCTTTATTCACTTTTGCAAACAACTTAGATCTATATGAGACGCCGAGTGACTCGACGTCTCATCAGAATCCAAGCCGTCTGATACTCGGTCAGTTTTTTCTCCAAAGCTTAATCAAAACGGACATAGTCAAAACTGCGCCAGCTCCAATGTTGAGCGTTCATCATTTTCTGTCACAGCGGGGTAAGAATTGCTCTGGCGTTGGCTGGGGTCTTACAATTGCAGGATAAAATATGATTATATCGGCATCTGAATTATATCGAAGCTGCTATCTGAACTTTATTATTTCTTCATAATTAGCTTTATTAGATTTGTGACTTTTGTAGCAGATGCTATCTGGAATAAAGTATGTACAGTACAGTCTAGATAAAGCAACAACATAATATACAGTAGACTCCCTCAAATGCGACCACTTAATTAATAAACATAGGTGTCTTTATAATCAGGTGGTTGCTTAATGCAGGACAAATTTATACCTCTTTTAGGTGGTCGCATTAGCGGGGTTTTACTGTATACAATTGGGAGACTTTACATGTAAAACCAGATGGTTGCTTAATGCAGGAGAATAGTATTGCAGGAAGATCCAATATGAGCTTTCTGCATAATATTTGTATTGCTGTATAAGTCAATGGGGGTTTAAAACTGTTTAGGGGTGCCCAACCTCAACTTTATTCCATCTCAAACCTAAAGGACAAACAGTGTAAATAAACATATCCCGTTCAAGAATATACATCCCCTCTATTTCTCCACCAAGCTCTATACTGTGACCACTCCTTAGAATTGTCTCTAAAGAGTTGTTATAGTATAGAGTTTGTCGGAGAAATAACTTCTTTTGTAGTTGGGTATGTACCTTTATCTGTAGCTCTATTAAAACTAACCATATTACACAATATCATCCGAAATAATATTTCTTCTTGTCAAGCTTATTGAGCTTTCCAAAGAATTTCTTTCAATCTTTCACTGCTCAAAGCGTATTCGCTTTCGCCATAGCATACACTCTGATAGATCCAGCTCAGACTTCGAATAATTCGGTTTCTCATCAGGATTTCAACTATTCAATACTCTGATTATGTTATTGAACATAAAATAGGCAACTACTAAAACTGAGCATTATTTTCGTCTAGGGCGACCAGCTGGTGGAGTTATTCGTGAAATACCCGGACGTCCATGTGAATTTTACCGTATTTAGCATGATGCCATACAATTCATCTCACATAAGAAAGACAGAAGACGGCTTTAACGTGTCACTTGCTGAAGATGCCATGGGAATAATAGAAGTAGCTGTCAAACCTCTCCCACAAAACGAGACCATTGAAACTGTCCGCAAAAATATATGTCACAAAATTTCCGAGGTAAGAAAGGAAAGTTTCTGTTACGGGTTGTTGGTTTGGAGATATACACACTCACATGCATGTGCTCTTTCGCTGGCAAATGTGGCCTACAAACATGGCGTATGATACAATTGTCTTTTATTTAATGTCCCTTCAAACACATTTTCACAGTAGCAAACAGTTTGGATCCTCGTGTGTATCGTCTGTATCAAACTGTTTACACAGGTAAGCAGATATGCAAATTAACCCATTACCTCATAGGCTATTTTTAGAACTTCTTTGAATAAATCTACCGAAAAGGAGCATTATCTAGAGAAAAGGAAAATTTTAGAATTTTGTAGTTTGAAACCATTGTGATAAATAGAGCATTTGCTCCTATGGGAGCAAATGCTCTATTTATCACAATGTTTCACAAAAATACTTTTACAGAGGCATCAAAAGGCGTCAATATGCGGGAACCCGTTTCCTGCAAATGTCGGAATCTCATCAGGATCCAAACTATTTGTTATGATTTCAGAGAAAAGGCAAGAAAATTAAACCAACGAATATTACAGCAGACGACATATTTTGCAGACAACAATATTTGTATACGACACATTTTGCAGACGCCAATCAATGGCAACGAAATAGTTAAATAACGTTGAGTCTATGTTGAGTCTATGTATTCCGTTATGTAGAAGGGTGACATTAATAGAAAACTGACTCCACGGGTCGTTATTCTACACCTTGAAATGATCCGGGGAAACTATTCTACATAGTCCTATGACCAACCAAAACCGGCTTGCTGTCGTCATACTATGACGAATAGAAATATGTCTATTTTTATGGCATGGGTCCCGGGAGGTCACATATGTGTGGAGGGTTAGAGTTTCATGAAGAATTGAAACGCCGTTCCGTCGATTGTTTAATGAATTGCTCATGAGGTATTTGTTTCAAAAGATAAGACGTTTCCTAGGTATGGACCACAGCCAAGATATAACACCTGTATCGTCCCAAACGTCCGTGATATGTATGGGTCAATATACCAGTGATGAATTTATACATTATGAGAACAGGACAAACAATACATGGTCTAAGTTTAGTCTCCATTACCGTTATCGTTAATCCGAAAAGAAATTCATGGATATAAAAGAAACATATCCGTTCAACCAAACCGTTCAATCTATATTGGCTGTTCAAACATACAACATGTATATAAAACCATTTCAGACAAGTATAGTAATTAAACGATGGTTAGTAAAGATGATCCTTTATAGATTGTTACTCGTACCTACTTACTAGTTATTAATTGAAGAAGTATGAATATTACTGGACGGATATTTTATAAATACACATTAACAGTGAAATGTTTCTATGTGTAACAGAAACCTCAGAATGACAAAGCTAACCCAGATCACAAAGCAGATTCTGGTCAGACAGCCCCTACAGAGTATGTTTTATCTGATTCTCTTTCGTTTAAAAGGTTACAAAAGTCGTCTCTATGACGGAAAGGGTTAACTGAAGATTTAAGCTCGGTCTATCACTTATTTGTCGCCTTTACAGACTGTAGCCGATTATATTTATTCAAATTAACCACATTTGCTGAAACCCAATAGGCTAGAAGTGAGTAATGAAATGGATCGTGTCCAACTATATTGTGCATCTTATCTGTATTCGGGTTCTATTTAGGTCGTGTTTTGATAACCCCTTACTTCGTATTAACCATTTCGGCGCTAAATATTTACTTGTCGTCTGCAAATCCAAGTTTGTTAAACCATTCGGTAAAATAAGGAAATGGGATAAATAAATGCAAATTTCAAAGTAATAAAGCACACCTTGAAAAGGCGGTGTCTGATCTTGGACTGCACTATTTGTCGTGGTGCATTTATGCGACATTGGCGGTGAAAGGGTTAAAACACAACGCCCGTTTGGATCTAGGCGGTTTTGACTGCTTCCGATTCGATGATGCTTTCGAGAAACTATTGACCGAGTGTCAAACAGCTGTGTCTCATATGTATCCAAGGTGTTTAAAACTATTGACCGAGTGTCAAATAGCTGTGTCTCATATGTATTAAAGGTGTTTGAAACTATTGACTGAGTGTCAAATAGCTGTGTCT
>OY755242.1:43317337-43454837 GCA_963576725.1 Azorinus chamasolen | reverse complement strand
AGAAAACAAAGTTGACCCAACAACGCCAAGAAACAAGGACGGGGACCCTCTGCAGGTCAAACTTGCACAACAGGCTAAAGATATAAGCGAGAAAGACCAAGAAATTGCAAGACTCCGTTTTCAAAACGCACAGCTAAAAGTCACAGTTGAAAATAGGTAATTTATAATTTGTTTCTATACCAATGTACAGTAAAACCAATCTAATTCTAGTAGAGAAGAATTTAGATACGTTTAGGTAAGTGCCTGCTAAATGCGGGGTGTGAATGTCATACAGAACGCTCATAGAGGAGCTTTCTGCGCGACTTTTACCCTGCATTAAACTGCCACCTGTCTCCAATACCGATATTTATTCTAGATTTAACGTCCACTTTAGGGAGGTTTTACTTGTTGGGAACATACAGTTGGCTTGAACTACTAAGATGACTAAGATTACATTCACACATGATTAAAAATTTCAATCAATAAACATGCATGCAACATGAAATATACCAATGATAACACAATAAAGAGAAATAATTTTCGTATTTCCATTGTGGTCCTTGTAATAAAAGATAAATAAGAAATAAAAAAGGTATGGTTGATTATCATAGTTTTAAATTAAGAAATGTTCATTATTTGAAATGATTATACAGACGTTTTGGTCGTGGTATGGTTATACTTCAGAATCTACATCATTCAAATTAATAAGCAAAAAGAGCAGACCCTAATTAGACGTCTCGTGCAGGAACAGGCTGTTATGGGTCTACTCTGTTTGCAAATATATTAATCCTTTCACCACCGTGAGCGAATCCGTGATATCCTTTGCAAACAGTTTGGATCCTGAAACCTCTCTATAACGGCCAATACATTACATCAAGTATTTTGTGTTGAAGGCAGGTGGCTGCTTAAAGCAAAGTGCAAGTAAAACTGAACGCTCCTATAGGAGGGTTCTGTATTACTTTCACCTTGCTTTAAGTATCCACCTGCCCTAAATATCAACCAACTAACTCAATTTAGTGGCCGTTATGGAGAGGGTTTACTGTAACTCGACGTATCATCAGGATTCAAACTGTGTTAGACATTGATTATATGTTTGTAAAGAAATTAACCCTTCTCTTGCTATTCACGTCAATATACCTACCTGTAAATAGTGAAGACCCAGATGAGACAGCTGACTCATCAGGGTCTGCACTATTTACGAGTTTATTGTGCAACCAGTGCACTCCACAGCAGTGATTGCATAGCGAAATACTTGTATAAAGTGAAGATATATGTAATTATACAACAGGGCATGGGTAAAGAAGGAGAAATGCATTTTAAAATTCAGCAAGCGAAGGGTTAAAGAAAACACAAATTTTAAAGCAGACGAAAATCTTAGTAGATGAAAAAGTTAAAGGGCATCTCTATCATGAAAAGGTTTAATTAACCATTTAACCCTTTCCCTGTTGCAAATTCATCTAAGAAATATTGACATTATGTATACTAATTAGATTATGTTTTATAATGACATTTGAAGACAGGACACTTTGGCTCAAACCCTGGTCAGACGGTTTAGAAAGGAGCTGTCTGATCTTGGTCTACTCTGTTTGCAAGGGCGTGAAAATGGGTTTTTATAAGGTAAGGGGTTAAACAGACAACAATTCAACGTTTAACGTGTTACAACCCCTCCGACATTAACCCTTCTAATGATAATCCTGTCTGATTGGCAGAAGCAAGCAGTTTGGATCCAGATGAGACGCCGAGTAAGATCCAAGCTGGTTGACACTTGGTCAAATGCTTATTAACCCTTTCGCTGCCAAACTCTGTCGTATGCTAACTTTGTCGCCTGCTACAAATTTCCATTCTTTTGATTTTCTTCATTTTTGGTTCAAAAACATAGTAACAGTAACAAGCAGTTTGGATCCTGATGAGACGCCGAGTTACTCGGCGTCTCATCTGGATCCAAACTGTTTGCATAGGTAATCACAGATCCGGCATTGGCAGCGAAAGGGTTAAAAGCGTGAACGAGTAGGATCTAAGTATAAATTTATAACAGGTCACACGTTTTTAGCATGAGACGGATTAAAATAAGAAATATTAAGTTAATTTATGTTATTTGAGTAATGGTTTGATATGTTGACCGTTCTTATGCTTACAAAAAATAATGTTTGCTCTTTCTCTCATCTGCTGAACGTTATTTACTGACTTCAGATTTGTTAAACCCTCCCGGTGCCTCGTAGATTTCATCTGCAAAGATTGTCGTCTGCTTCGGGTTTAACCCTTTCCTCCATAGGCTATTTTAAGATCCGACCTCTTTGGAAGGAGCATTAACTAGAGAAAAGGAAATATTTAGAATCTTGTAATTTGAAAACATTGTTATAAATAGAGCATTAATTACAATGGTTTCAAGAAGTGACTATTACAGAGGCGTAGAAAGGCGTATTTATGGAGGATAGGGTTAAAACTGGCATTTTCTTTAATTTCTTTACAAAAAATATTACCACTGTCAACCAGTTTGGAGTCTCTATTTGCAATAGTTATCATGTATTCGCCTATTGAGGAGATAGAGTTGAGCCTTTGAGAAACTACTAATAAAGAGTCGAAAAGTTACACAACATCTGGTTCCAAGCTGTTTGCAAAACAAAACCCGTTTATGTCACCCTTAGCATGAGAACGGTGATTATGGTCCCCAACATGCATTTTATCTACGTAAAAATTATATATTTCATTGTTTCACCCTCTTTCTCTGTGTGTAGAGGGTCAGGAGGAGGACAGGTACAGCCAGCCAATGATGGTAAAAGTATCGCGTCTGGTTTAGAACGAGCCAACATTCCACTGCCGCAGAAACTGATTGTCGATTTCAAAGTCATTTATGAACACGAGTGGAAGAGTGCATTCCATGATCTAGATAAACACTACAAGATGACCGAATTAGCTATAACCAATCTTCTAGCAGCAGTGGCGAAAGTGAGTGTTTTAACCCCACCCACCCCGAATATTTATAAAAGAAACACTGACATCAAGTACAGTAGAATCCTTCTAATGCGACCACTTAATGAATAAACATGTGTGTCTTTATAAGAAGGTGGTTGCTTAATGCAGGACAAAAGTAATGCAGAAAGCTCCTCTTTGAGATTTCTGCATTACTTTTGTCCTGCATTAAGCTACCACCTGCATCTAGCACCCAAAATTATACCTCTTTTAGGTGGTCGCATTAGAGGGGTTTTACTGTATATCAATTAGCTGATCGTATATACATGTAACAGCAATATACACGTGAAACAAAATACAGAGACGTGACGTACGGTACTGGCGTCCTCAGACGTTACACATGACGTCGACATTTACGACAGCGAATGCGGACATTATCATCGCTATGCCACAATATGCGACAAAAACAAATCAACCCTTTCCCTCATGTAAAATCTTCTTCGTGCATTTGCAAACAGAGTAGACCAAGGTGAGACAGTTCATGTGGGACTCGTCTACTCAGGGACTACTCTGTTTGCTGATGAAATTATAATAGTGCTGACTCTGCAGTTTCTACCAATACAAACCAGATATGTACAATACGTCATTTTTAAAATCCAGATGACAATTTTTCATCATGTCATTATTTCTTACATACGTATTGAACATGAAAAGGTTAAGATGCAAATAAAATAATCAACAAAAATGCTGGTGAAATTTCAAATTCCATTTACTGTAAAACACCCCTAACCTGGATTTAGGAGTGAAGAAAAGCAAATCCTTTTTTTTACTCATTCTATATTCCAGTTTTCTGTTTCTTTCATTTTCTGTTTTGTCTAACTTTTTCATTCGCTGCGTTCGTTTTTTACCCTTTCATATGTTTCTTTACACGTAATTCCTTGGTACAGACCATATTTTCTGACATTTCTGGTGATATTTTGATTTAATATCTTTCCTGTGTTGCTTGCATTTGTTTTTATATGAATTTATTTTAACGTTTACTTTGCCACCCGATCTCTTCATCGTTAAAACCTATTAAAACAGAACAGACTCTAAAGTCAATATTTAACAATTTCTGCGACGTCAAATATTTGAAAGGGACAATTTGATTTGGACTATTTAATTTACTGATAGCATACAATTTAATAAGATAACTATTATACGTTATATATCAGATTAATCAACAGAAAAAGGTATTTTATACAAGGAATTATTATTTAATTAATTCACGCATTTCAAAATAAAACAACTTTAAAATTTTCTTTATTGTAAAATTAAACCTCATTATATAACTGGGACATTTAATGGAACAAAACCAATGTATTGTTTAAACGCGTATAACAATGGTACACAGAACATATTTTAGAATATAAATCTTAAATAGAATGGTATTTTGCAAACAAATTTTCAATGACCAGCGAATTGGTTTAGGTTAACAGATACAGCGGTTAAAATTGCACTTGCTGTTTTCACTGACTCTGACATTTTCCCTTGTTTGGTGTTTTCACTAGATCACATTTTGTTAATCCTGAATGAGTGCAGACCGTGATCAGACGATCTACTCTATGGTTTTGCAAGGCGTAACGTATTAACCCATTACCTCATAGGCTATTTTTAGATACAACCTTTTGTGAATAAATCTACCGAAAAGGAGCATTTGTAGTTTGAAACCATTGTGATACATAGAGCATTTGCTCCTATATGAGCAAATGCTCTATTTATCACAATGGTTGCACAAAGTAACTTTTACAGAGTCGTCAAAAGCCGTCAATATGAGGGAATGGGTTAAGGCGTATCTATCAAATGTGTGAAGGCATGCATACAGTAAAACCTGTCTTATATGTAAGTGGCCATCAAAAAGAGGTCTAATTGTGGGTCTATAAGACAGGTGGTAGCTTAATGCAGGTCAAAGGTAATGTAGAAAGAAGCTTCTGTATTACAGTTGCCCTGCATTAAGCAACCATCTCCTATGTTCAATAAATGAATGACCGATTAAGACAGGTTCTACAGTATGTGTGTATGTTTTTACCACCTCATGCTGTGGTGTTAAACCATTTACATGTATTCAGATATTATTTGAGGAAAAGCTGTCCATTTCTTACATTGGAATGGATCCATTTCATGTTGAGGGGTCACATCGATCAGTTCAGCAAACAATGCAGACCTTGATCAGAGGGCCCCTTCAGGGGCCTTCTGAACTAGCTCTACACTGTTAGCCTATGTCGTTTTTAAAGGACACTGGGTACGAATGGAATAAGGTTTTCTGCAGTGTTTATTCAGAAGGAGTCAAGGAGGAAAAGAGTATTCGGACATTAAATCTCTCTTCTTCGTCCTTTTCTAAAGCTGTATAATTCAAATATGATACACGTTTGATACTTTTAGATAATATTAGGGTTATTAGCGTAGAACTTACAATAAGACGTTACCAATAAGCTTTGGAGAAAATCACAAAATGTTATCCAGAGCAACAGCTAAACGTGTGTACCCAGATACTAAAATCGTCATTTCTCCACCAAACCCTATGTTGTGACCACTCTTAAGAATAGTCTCTTTGAGACGATTCTAAAGAGTGGTCACAGCATAGGGTTTGATGGAGAAATAAAGAAGTTATTCTGGAAAATGTTTTAATTTACGTATTTTATCTGGACCTTTGTTATCCATTCGGCTGCTGAGAGCGACCTGACTACCATTTGCAAACAGTGTGGATACAAATGAGATGTAGTGTAACACAATGTCTGACCAGGATCCCGTCTGTTCGCACTCGGTCAGTAGTTTCTCAAAAGTTAGAACTACTCAAAGCAAGTGAAAATTGGAATAGATCGGAGTTTAAGCAGGCACCATTTTTGTAGCAGGGAAAGCTCGTAAAACATTTGAAAAGATGAATATACGCTTGCGAATGGTAAACATAACTTTCACCTAATGTATATAGAGTGTGAAATGAAATTATCATAAATCATAACTACATTCCATTTATGTTCATTTGACTACACAGGCATAAGAAAATTCCCTCTAAAGCGACCATAAAGAAAGACGTATCGTCTGCGTTTTATCCCATTATCTCATAGGCTAATTTTAGATACAACCTCTTTGAATTAATCTACCGAAAAGGAACATTAATTATAGAAAAGGAAAATTTAAGAATTCTGCAGTTTGAAACCATTGTGATAAATAGAGCATTTGCATGTATAGGAGCAAATGCTCTATTTATCACAATGGTTTCACAAATGTCGTCAATATGAGGGAAAGGGTTAAAGGAAGACTTAACGAACGTTATGCAGTAAGGCCGTGCAGGAGTTTTCTTTATTACAATAGTCATTCATTAATTAACCACTTGTTTTTAAAAATATGTACAGTAGAACCTGTCTTAAGCGACCTTAACAAGCAAGTGGTTGCTTAATACAGGGCAAAAGTCATACTTTCTGCATTACGTTTGACCTGCATTAAACGACCACCTGCCTAAAAGACCCATAATTAGACCTCTTTTTGATAGCCAATCAGATAAGATATATTGTATGTTTATTCATAAAGCTACTTTAGAGGGATTTCACTATACAGTGAAACCCCTTTAATGCGACCAGCAAAAAGGGCATAGTTCTCAGTGGCAAAAGAAGGTAGTAGCTTAATGCACGACGAAAATTATGCAGAAAGCTCCTATAGGAGATTTAGGACTGTATAACTTTCGTCCTGCATTAAGCAACCACCTGCTTAGGAAAAATCCATGTTTGTTCATTAAGTAGTCGCATTAGAGGGGTTTTATTGTATGTACAAAGTTAAAGTCCCATATTAGAATCGTATATTCGAGTGGTCAGTAAAATCCCACGACAGGATCTAAGGTTTTCTTCATCACAGACACAGCATGGTGAGATTGTTACACGCAATTCATCCCACCCGTGCTACCCGAGACCTAATTTATACATTTGTAAACAGCTAACTCGATGTCCAAGGATCTAAGCTGTATTATAGAATAATAAGGGATATACTCTTCTTGTTGATTTAGTATCATTACTTGGTAGGTCTTCGTTGAATATTTTACATTGATGAAAAGTTCAAGGGCCAATCTTACTGCATATCTTACAACAAAAATGGTCGTAAATCTTGGGACAGTCGGACACTATTCGTATAGTCGAAATATTGCACATTCTATTGTCCAGCAAATAAGGCAAATTTCGTACGGTAGAAATTATCTGAAGTTCTAACATAGGACGATCGTAACCCGCAGTTGCTATCGTCGTATGTTAGATTTTACGATCAATTCAGTCGTCCGATATATTGTAAGACAAGCGTTACACATTGTATATATTATGATATCCTCAAAGCTATTGTTGATATTATAACCCGTTGTTCATTATTTCAGGAGTCTTATACATTTTGTCAGAATGTATCTAAACAACAACTAGACGATGTCACAAAGAACCACTCCCATGTCATGGATGTTTTAATACAACCCAAATACGTGGTACAATCTACGAAGGACATTCTGGTAAGCAGTTTGACAAACGGTCAATAGTTCTTCAAAAACTTGTTCTAATCGGAAGCAGTTGAACAGTTTATTTTCATAGCTGGGTCAAATTTGAAATGGGTCATTGATTTAACCAATTAGTGCAAAGTGTCCCTTAAAAGGACAAAGGGAGACAGAACAGATGGCTCCTCAAGGATCCTCCAGATCAGGGTTTGCATTGTTTGTTGAACCCGTCAATGTCAGTGACTTATTCTAGCAAATGGTTTGTTTGCTGTGTCCCCTCCGTATTAAGAATGAATGCGTTTTAACGTAATATCTGGACGGGGTTTCCTTAATGATATGGGAATAGCTGGGTTATAAGTGAGTCACTAAGAAGCAAGGGGTCTGTACCGCTTCATGGGGGTCTATATGTACTATATAATAACAAGGGTTCCAACTAGCTGAACGGATAATCGTGTACCACAAGTACAAACATGAATGTAACTCTTGCAATTTCAATGAGTATTTCGTAATTCTTTCGGCTATTGAAAGCCAATATATTTTACTATCAAATAAATATAATCTTCTGACGGTCACCTATTCACAATTATCAATTCAACAAAGATTTTCTCAAAATTTCACGTGTTTTCTGGGTCACTGACAAACGTTCGTTCATCCCGGTCTCACTATATCACAGCAATAGCCTGGTGATTTGCAGTTCAAAAGAGGGCATGGTTCAATAAAACAAACTAAATTCTATCACCAATCTCCATTTGTTTTGTCCTATAAATAAGTAAGCAACTAGCAACAGCAGCCTTTCCGTATGTCGATTTATTTCTATTTCGGATGGAGCCATTTCATTGGATGAACGAAGAAAAAGTTGGGAAATCCGTGACGTCACGTACAATGGCTCTTTCCTCGAGGATTTGAAGCTAATTGACAAAACTCGCTAGTTTTACATCATTCTTTTGATGTTGGGGACTAAAAAGATGGAGATTCGTGATAGAATCGAGTCGTTTTATTGAATCACGCCATCTTCTGAAGTGCATATGGTCAGGTTATCGCTGTGATATAGTGAGACCGGGGTGAACGAACGTTTATCAATGGCCCAGAAATTGAGAAAAATCATTGTTGGATTTATAATAATGTAGAAAGAAGTACCGAAATAATTACGAAATTATCATATAAAATGTAAGAGTTACATACTTGTCTGTACCTGAGGTACACGGGTGTCCGTTCTGTCAGTTAGAACCCTTGTTTATTGTATAGCATATATAGACTGTCATGAAGCGGTATAGACCCCTGTGCTAAGAATAAACATGTGCATGAAACATGAGATTTATATATGAGCTGTACATTATTTTGGCACTGATATGGAATAAGACCGGTTATATCAATTGTACCAGGACACGTTGCCATCTGGACCCAAACAAGATGCAATTTTTATCATAAAGTTGTCAACTAAATGGCCAAACTTTAATTTCCGTAATTTATTTACCTTACATGGTATGTATTTCTTGCGTTTACTACCTTTTCTAGACTCCAAAATCAAAAGCTGTATTAGACAAGGACGGGTACCAGATAACGAGGAAGTTCCTGAGGCAATATCGACGCGCAATGGCAAGGGTACCAGTACCTGGACTGATAGAGGCAAGTGGAGTTTTGCATAAGTTTTACTATTACTCCTAGACCGGACTTATAATAAAGAATAATTTAGATATTTTTAGGCAGGTGGATGCTTAATGCAGGGCGAAAGTCGTGCAGGAAGCTCCTTTAGGTGCTGTCTGCATGCCTTTTAACCTGCATTAACTGCCACCTGTTGTTTGAAAGACAAGTTTTGATAAAAATCTTAACGTCCGGTTTAGGGTTTTAGTGTATATGCCAACAATAAGCTTGCATAGTTTAATACTATACTTTACTATAATTTGAATATTTTGAAGTTAAATACATGTACCTGTGGACTAAGTATGTGGCATTATTTTCAATAAAGCTGCATAGATTTTTCTACACAATGTTTGTGACTATAAACGTTCATATACTGACTTTCAAATAATAATTAAAATTTATTAATTCTAAATATAAGCGTAGAAGAATTGAGAACATTTTAGGCAAGTTGTTGCATAATACAGGGTAGTAGTCGTGCAGAGAGCTCCCAGAAAACTGCCATCTGTTGTTGAAAGGTCAATAATGATACGTATTTGAGTTTGTACTGTGGTATCAATTCTACTCCTTTAGGCAGGTGACTATTTAATACAGATTGAAAGTTTTGATGAAATTGCCAAAGGAATTTTCTGCACGATATTCACCCCGTATTAACTAACCACCTGCATTAAAGGTATTCTTTTACTAAAATTCCGGTTTAGAGGGGATTTATGTACATATATCCTTCTCAAACAAAATAAAATTGAATTTATCATATTGGGATGTTTGCGTCAGATTAACCAACTTTATTTCGAGGATGAATTACCTGTCTAGCCGTTGTACATCATATGTGTCGGAACAATATAATGCTATTTAAATCCGAATATTGTTTGCAGTTATTTGAGATCGTTGTCCAGAAGGATGTTCTCACAAGACACAGCTCCTTGAGAATGACACCGAGGTCCCTTAGACCTTACATAAACCGGTTAGTGGAAGTGAACTGGCTAATGAGTATATCAGAACCACCCATGTTTCAAATTTGGCCCCGAGGAGGTCAGCTGATGAGTAGAGAACAGTTTGTGCCTTATGAGAAGAAAGGTGCTACGATAATACACACCGTTTGGCCAGCTGTACTCATGTACAAGGATGGACCTCTGGCTGAAAAAGGCGTGTGTATGGTGAAGTGATTGTGATGTAGTATGAATAATAGAACCAAGTAAATGCTGAATATGCAACATGGAATAGCCCATTATAATTCAACGACAGAGTTCATTTAGTTTTAAAGGGCATACTTTTCTTGAGGATTTTGAATAACAAACAGTGCATACCCAGATCAGAGGGCTCCTGGAGGTGCCCTCTGATCCGGGTATTCGCTGTTTGCAAATTACAGTACATGCTTTCCTCATATATAACTGTTAATCTCATGTTGGTCCCAGTTTCACGTACGAGATGGTTGTGAATTAGTTCGTTACTTTCCAGTCATAATTAATACATAGGATGTATTGGAACAATACTGACCTATTTGATACAAGCATCGACTATATTTCGTGATTAAGATGGTTTTAAAGCAAGAATTGTAATACAAATAATAATCAACTTCACTGAGAAGATTCAGTTAAAAGTATCATTGAGTGTTACATGTATACAGCAAATCTGACAAATGATAGAATGTTAAATGTTAATCTAGCTTGACATATACTGTAATCTAGAGTGAATAATGTCTGTAAATGTAGCAATTATATTATCTTAAAATTACCCACTTTATCAATAATTAGTTTGTTTTTTCATGGAAACGCGACCCACTGTTCAGCTAAAGTTGTATCATCAAATCATACGAGTGCTTGCATTTTATTAAAGATGATAGGAAGCAATATTGATGTCAATGTGAAAGCCCATGGCATACAATGATGATGTAGGCCGGCGTGTAAGAGAATGTATCAGTCAGTTGTTAAAGAACATAATGCAAATAGGTCAGCAAGGTGTGACCTTGACGTAGTAAACCTTTTGGCTTTAGTCTTAGTTCATTCTCACGCATCTGATTTGTTTACACAAAATCTGACAAATCTGATACTGGAGAAGAGTCTCAGATTCGGTTGGCTAACCGCAGACCATGGCCAATGAATCGAATGTATTGCAGTAGCGCCTGAAATCACAGCAAACTACACAATATATCAATGAATGCATGAAGCCATGGCTAACTATTACAACGCTGTACAACGTATTGTTCACTCAAATGCAAATTTGACTATTTGCGATACGATCAAACTATTGACCGAGTCACACACAGCTTGGATTTTGATTAACTTTGTAACTCGGGCTCAAAGTTATTTCCAGTTCGAGCCGGGTTGCGATAAGCGAGAGAAAAGGGATAAACTTTAACTTATTTATAGAATATTGAAATATAAATGATCAATATTTATTGCCAACTATGTTTGATATGGAATATAACGTAATCGATTTGTTTATAAATTTCACACTTAATAATAATACACACATTAGTTCAAGTGTGTGTATTTCTACTTTTGTTTTACAACCATATTATGATATCTAGGGCAAAGAGACACCCGGATAAAGGGTTGGAGTCCCGTTTTATGAAACATCGTAGGACCAAACTTATAGTTGATCCAATGTACTACAGTTGTTACTATTCATATAGGGGATACTTATCACACATCCTAGCAAACGGCAAGGTAACACGCTGACTTCATACGACAGACATGACCGTATAGTAGGACCTTATATTGACTGGACACAGGAAGCTTAACTTAATACAAGACAAAATTAATGAAGGAGTTTTCTGCATTACGTGTTAAGCTGCCACCTGCATTACAGACCCGTAATGTGATCGCTTTTTATGGTTGCTTAAACCATTCCCTCATATGCTATATTGAAATCCAACCTCTTTGAATAAATCTACAAAAAAGAGCATTAACTAGAGAAAAGGAAAATTTTAGCATTTGTAGTTCTGAAACCATTGTGACAAATAGAGCATTTGCTCCTATAGGAGCAAATTCTGTATTTATCCCAATGGTTTCAATAAGTGATTTTTACAGAGGCGTAGAAAGGCGTATTTATGGAGGAAATGGTTAAGACAGGTTTTACTGTATGCTCTAACATACACCGATAACAACTGGAAGTTTCGATCTTCGTATGTATGTCTGTCGTGCGTTCTTTCGTCAAACGGTCCTCAAGTACAGCATACCCTCTTTGACTTTAATGGTTATTTAGTATTTAAAATATTGACAGACACATTTGTTATCCAGTCACATTATACTGATACTGGGTTTATTGTTACTTATTGCTTCACATACCGGGCAATAAGCCAGGGAGCCACCGTTTTCATTTTAAGGTATTTTGTTCAGGCACAATTAAGAGACCCCGTAAGATTTCATTTTCTTTCCAAGACCTTGGCAAAATATCCTGCTCACTGATAGGTCTTTTTGTACTCAAATTCTTAAAACAACTAGACCTGATTTCAGTACAAAGATTGGCACCTGTCACATTGTTTTGAGAACCTGGGACATTTGCGATTGGTCTGTGTAATGAATGAGACCATGTTTTCTCAGTTGAAAAAAAATAAAACCAACAACAAGCAATATAGATCACAAGTTTCTCTGTCGAGGAGAATATGGCATTGGGAAATGAGGTCTTACATGACCCCCACCCCTAAAATGGTTAAGGCATCAATGCATGTCTGATTTTGATCGAGTGTGAATCATATTAGTAGAATTCCTCTTAACCCTTTCCCTCATATAAACGTGTTTTCACGCATTTGCAAACAGAGTAGACCCAGATCAGACGGCTCCTAGAGGAGCCGTCTGATCAGGGTCTGCTCTGTTTGCTAAAGGAATTTGAAAGATCTGTTTCTATACTACCTAAAATGGCTTTAATATTTCACCTTCCATATTTCATTACAACTATTATGTACATGAATATTCAGTAGGTATTGAAATTTGGAATAAATATAGAACAGGGAGAGGGTTAAGCAATGCCTTAATGGATAGACATTTGTCTCTTTATAGACAGGAGGTTGCTTAATGCAGGACGAGACAAATGCAGCAAACTCCTGGCTCCGAGATCATAAAACGTTTTGCTTGAGTCTGAGATCATTCTCAAGCATCTGACCAATCAGATACTTGAGAAAGATCTCAGACTCCAGATCCAGAAGTTTTATAACATTGGACCCTGTGTCCATATCAACTGAAAACAGAAGACTGCATCGCGATTTCTACAAACTTCCGATAAATTTTCATCTTAGACGATCGATCGCTGGAACAAGAAATGACTTATTTTTCATTGCAATATTCAATAAATATGTTATCTAGATTTAATCGTGTGTTGTTGGCCTTTATTTTGTTTTATCAAGATTCATTATTAACATTATTTGGTAGTGTAGTTTAGCTAAAGTATCTTCTATTAAATACTGGTAATTTATGCAAGGTGAATGTTTTCTGGGAGCTTTTTGCATGACCCTCATCATGGATTAAGCAACTACAGTAAAACCTCTCTATAACGGCCATTTACATCAAATATTTTGTTTAAAGGCAGGTGACTGCTTAAAAGTACAAATAGGAGTCATGCAGGAAACACCACATACAGAACAAACAGTCGCCCGAACAGCAACACAAGGAAACAGCATATGTACATAACTATAAAAAACATCATGAGACGCACAAAGACAAAACAAACATACAATAGGGGGAAGATGGAAGTACCGCCTTGGAACGGTCAGTGACAAAAGTCAATGGGGGTTAAACCGGTTTATGGGCGCCCAACCTCACACTTATTCCATACCCACCCTAAAAGACAAACAGTGTAAATAAACGTATCCCCTCTCCGACTAATCTACAACAACCGTGACGGCAAATACAGTGGTAAAGTGCATGTATAACGAAAACATTTAAGTGAACAATGTGAAAGTAAAACAGAACGCTCCTATATCCTACATTACTTTAAGCAGTCACCTGTCATATATATAAACTAATTAACACAATTTAGTGGCCATTATAGAGAGGTTTTACTGTACCTGCTTAAAGGTGTCTAAATTCTTCTATACTAATATTTCGACATGTCGTCGATTTGTTGCTGTAACTATCATTTATTTTTTGGTTTTCATCATTTACATTTCATCTATACGTATGTTGTGTCAGTAAAGCCCGTTTTAAACGCAATAAATATGGTTTATATATTGTGTAATTAACCCTTATCGTGCTGGAAAAAATGTGTACGCTAAACTCTGAATTGTTACAGTTTATATTTACATCCTATTCGTACAACGTTTAAGTAAAAGTTTGACCGAGTGTCAAACTGCTTGGATCCTGATGAGAAGCCGTGTAACTCCTCTGGATCTGAATTGTTTGTAAATGCGAGTCAGGTTGCACTTAGCAAACCTTTTATTCCAAATAATAGTTCATGTAAGAAATAATGACACTATGAATGATAATTATATGCGTTTCATATGAACACAAGCAAGGTTTTACGCAAGCGTAAAATGGCTGCGTAACGTCTTTAAGCAGGATAGAAGAAAAAGAGGGAGCAATATTGTTTAGTAGTTTAAATTAACAGATACATTGGGAAAACATGACTGTAATGTATAAATTAACAGCAGAAACGGGGGAATGTTTTAAGGAGCCATGATGCATAATACCTGTGTATGACACCAATAATACACATTACCACGAAGTAAATACAGATCAATGGTTGTGAAATATTCAAAACGGTCAACAAAACCACGAGTAAAAGGTCTCAGCTAAATAACTTTACCAAAGACAAAATTCAAACAAAGGACTTATACTTTTACAATATTTGTGTACAGAATTGTTTTTAAACCAAAAGCACGTAAACTAAGGGTGCTAACAAAAAAAATGAGAGAAAAAAATTATGCTTCCGCCGAGGATCGAACCCGCAACCTCACATTTCCTAGGCCAACGTTATAACCCTTCGGCTGCGCTGACTGCTACAAGTGGAGCGTGCTTTTAAATGATTTATACCCAATACACTAGCATTTTCAATGGCAGAAAAGAAGCAAATAACCTCGACAAAAATATTTGTCCCCGCTAACAAAAAATGTATGAATCAAAATAAGTAAAATAAATGAATGTATATAAATAAAAGCTTGTCTCACAGTAACCCATAGTTATTAAAAAAGATTGGCTTTTATAGAAACACAGGAACGCAGAAACGCATGGTCAAAATTCAAAGCCGTATAATTGTGGGCTGCTTTCAGCAGCCCAATAAGAATGTTTCCTTGACAGAACTATAGAATGATATCTATATAATTCCATAAGCAAACAGAGCAGACCCCTTACAGACGGCTCGTACAGGAGTCATCCGATCTGGGTCTACTCGATTAACAAAGGCGTTAACATGTGTCTATATGCGGTAAATGGATAAACTTACGTTCCTTATCGAATTTAAAAGCACATGTACTTCTATTGCATTTAATACTATACTGTATATAAAATAGAGGTCCAGATAATATGCATAAATCAACACATTTTCAAGGATAATTCCAATATTTCTGCACAAAACCATATGTTGTGACCAGTATTTAGAATCGTCTCGAAGAGACGAGTCTAAAGAGTGGTCGCAACATAGGGTTTGGTGGAAAAATGATGATTTTAGTTTTTGAGTACGTTCTTTTATATGTTTCTCTGTAAATGAAATCTACTGCATACCCCAATGACATTTTCTTTTGAATTCTGAAGTGTGCTTTGTCGTAATATTAAACGCATGTGGTTACATTCAAATGCAATTTACGTAATACAATGGTAACAAAAATAGCCTTTACCTTAAAGAGACGGCTTTTCACGCTTTTGCGTTGGATCCTCCGATCAGTTTCTTTTCTGTTTTCTTATGGAATTTTACAGAACTATTTCTATAGTTCCTTCCATGGACAATTTGTCCTTGTTAATGTGACATTAAATAGGCAGTCAGTTAATGAATATTTTGAGTTGGTACACCCTAATATAAATATTCATGAACAAAGAATTAAACTCCATATGATAGTATTGATGATTAAAAATTGAATTATTTATTTTGTTTAGACCATCTGACGGAGCTGTTATATAACTTTTATACGACTAGGTCTCCCCTGAACGTTATGTCTTAATTCTTTATCTAATAAATAGTGATGTAAGATATAATGACATAATGCGCATACTTATTAGCTAATGTGATCAAGATACATATGAACATACAATGTTGTGTCCGTATCAGAACTATAGAATCAGATGTGTTTATCATTTAATATGCAAACATAGCAGAATCTGATCAAACGGCATCTACTCTGTTTGCAAAGGCGTAACTAGACGTTTTCTATTAGGCAAAAGCTTAAACCATAATCTTTTGAATAAAGAAAACTGGGTCCTCCTTTTCTGAATATTAAGTAAACATAAAGATTGTTTTTGCATTGCTGCTTTTGCTTTCGAAGGATCTCCTACTATCAGAAGTTACCAAATGTTCTTAGCTGAGACAGTCGCTACTATTCAGATGCCATTATCACACATTCAGATGCCATTATCACACATTCAGATGCCATTATCACACATTCTAGTGTGCAACAATAACGGCCAACTTTGTACGACAGGAATTATCGCAACTTCCAACATACGACGACGGCAACTGAAAGTTGCCGTCGTCGTATGTTGGAAGTTACGATAATTCCAGTCGCACGATCGTCAGTAAAACGCACTTTAGGAGATACGATATACGAAAGGGCGAAAAATCGAGTAATAATTTCAGTTTTGCTTACGCATTAGATCGACCTCAATAAAATTTGATGACAGATGAAAGTTTCTATATATACGATAGTATAGTTTACTTTACTCTCCTTGTAATGTTTAAGACATTGAAAAGCGATAGCCATTTAAAAGGACTGATTAAAAAGCTGACCGCTAAATAGCAACTAACAAAGCATGACAATACAGAAGAATACCAACGGTAATAAGATACCTTCATGTATATTAATACATTCCATGGCTTTCACAAGTAGGTCTAAGCCTGTGGGATTTAAATGCATACACACGTGCTGGAGAAAGTAGGTCATTTAAAAGGTAAGTGGAACAAATGCGTTAAATAAAATGCAACAATTCTTATATTAATATTTGAACACTGCTCTGGTTCGGAACGACAACGAGGCGAATTGGTATCAAACATTTGAAATGTTTTGAAACAGTTATTTTCACATTTCCATAATGAAGGCATACAGTGTCACTGGCATGTTTTTAAAACCTTGTGACCTTATCTAAATGTGTGTCTAATATACTGACATTGCACTCGTGTTCGTTTTAGTGGTCATTGTAAAGAAATTTTACCACATGCTATAAATAATGGTGGTACATCTTTGCATGAATTTATTAGAGAAATATTTTAACATTGACATGTCATGGCATGGGGCATTATCTTTCTTAGGGATCATGCTTTTATTACAGTAAAACCTCTCCACAACGGCCACTAAATTATGTTACTTAGTTGGTATTTAGGGCAGGTGGCAGCTTAAAGCAAGGTGAAAGTAAATCAGAACGCGTTCTGTTTAACTTTCATTTTGCTTTAAGCAACCACCTGCCTTTAACACAAAATACTTGATGTAATGTAGTGATCGTTATAGAGAGGTTTTACTGTATAATCCTCATTAAAATACATAAAGGAAAATACAGAGCTAAAATCACTTACCTGATAAATACGTTCTTTATCACATTTGCAAACAGAGTAGACCCATCTGTAGTTGGTCTCCGTTTGCCTCTAGAATTATACAGATCTGTTGCTGCAGTTTCTGCCATGGCCCATATCACAATTTCATATACTTTTATAGCATTCATCTAAAATATTCTTGCTATTATGATTTTGTACCTGAATAGGCATCAGGTAAAATGTTAACTCAGTTTAATTCAGAATGTTATACAGTAAAACCTCTCTATAACGGCCACTAAATTGTGTTAATTAGTTGGTATTTTAGGTCAGGTGGTTGCTTAAAGCAAGGTGAAAGTAAAACTGAACGCTCCTACAGGAGCGTCATGTTTTACTTCACCTTGCTTTAAGCAAACCACATGCCTTTAACACAAAATACTTGATGTAATTTAGTGGCCGTTGTGGAGAGGTTTTACTGTATCTATTTCACTAGCTTGGCTGACTACTGTTTCTTAACGTTTTACCTCATAACTATTCATAAAAAATATAATGGCATATGTATATTCAGTTGATGAATTGTATACAAAAATGTTTGGCCATGGCAAAATCTGTCAAGTCATATCTATAATATTCCATAAGCAAACACAGCAGACCCTTACTAGATGGACCCTATAACACCCCTTTGATCTGATCTGGGTCTACTCTGTTTGTAAAGATGTTAAAGACATATCTATGTAGCACATTGTTAAATGTTTCAAGTATATCTTTTTATGTGTTTTGATATCACTTACAACTTTTAACCAGTAGCACTAGGGAGATTAAATGTTTTTGTTTTTATATATTATTTGACATCGTCTGATAAAACCTAATATATAAATACAGTAAAACCTCTCTATAACGACCACTAAAGTGTGTCAAATACAGTAAAACCTCTCTATAACGACCACTAAATTGTGTTAATTTGTTGGTAGTTTGGGCAGGTGGTTGCTTAAAGCAAGGTGAATGTAAAACAGAACGCTCCTATAGGAGCGTTCTGTTTTACTTTCACCTTGCTTTAAGCATCTACCTGTCTTTAACACAAAATACTTTATGTAATTTAGTGGTCGTTATAGAGAGGTTTCACTGTACTCAAATCGTTTCTACTGGGCAGAATTCATTGTAAACTCCATTCGTGCAACTACAATGTGTGAATATATTGTTTGGTTTGGGGCGAATTGTCAGAAAGCTACTCTTTAGCCAAGGTGTTGGCATTTTTATATCAGTTTGGATACGTTTATATAAATTCTACCGTTTTCTGTTAACTGAATGTGTTTATAATGTACTCTAGCGCCAGCGATTTTACGTAATTCGTCCTAGGGGAGAGCATCATCCTAACAGGTGACAAATGTTTGCAACAAGTTCCCAGCTAGAGGTTCCTGTGGAGGACCTGGTGCTGTCCTGCCTTTGTAAGCTGCAAGACGGGCTCAAGGTGGGGACAAATGACGCCCGGGACGCCATCGACCAGTATACAAAGTTCCAGGGCGAAATGGGTCGGCTCCAAAGTGAAATTGCAAGGCCATCGGTAGGTTGGCGTTGTATTCTTTCTGTAGAGTATATCATTCAATATAACTTCTTCTGCAATGTCTTATTCTAATTTGCTGTTGATGTACTTGTTTCTTAGGTGTACCATTAACCCTTTCGCTGCCAAACTCTGTCGTCTGCAATATTTGTCGTCTGCTACAATTTTCGTTTTTTTTTTTTTTACTTTTCTTCATTTTTTTTTAAAAAAACATAGTCACAGTAACAAACAGTTTGGCTCCTGATGAGACGCCGAGTTACTCGGCGTCTCATCTGGATCCAAACTGTTTGCATAAGTAATCATAGATCCGGCATAGGCAGCGAAAGGGTTAATTAAAGTAATGTATCGAATGGTCCGCGATCCAAATCAACTTAAACGAATATATGCTATAGGGGATAGATAGATAGATAGATAGATAGATTAGACCACGTTTGTAAAGGAAATAACACAGCTCACAGAAGAGTGATTAAACTTCTTACGTATTTTTCCCAGCATGCATAATCCCAGATCGATTGCTGCAAGTATTGTTTATTAAAACAGTATCATGGAACATTAACTCTTTACTTCATGAATATTTGTGCACGAATTCGTGGCTTTGTGAATATTGATTAGAACAATTTTAGACCCTGGCATACGAACAAAGGGAATTTTGGCCATTGTAGATTCCTTACGAACTCGTATAGCATTTCATAAGCAACAGATCAGACACTCACAAGAAGGCTTGTATGGGAGCCGTCTGATCTGGGTCTATTCTGTTTTACCAACATAAAAAGGCGTTGCTTTTAGAGAAAAGGATAAAATGATATATATAAGTATTGAAGACCAGATAAAGTAAAGTACCTAGTTATAGTTTACTTTCAGTCCGAAGGACCGCTCAGCCGACTGTACATATACTCCCCTGGTCATTGAGCCATCCGCCTACAATATTGAGCATTGTTAACATATGGCGCAATCATGCAGCCGCAGTACCTGCTAGTGACCCTCACAGGTACCCATTTAACCCCTGGGTGGAGAGGAGGTGTGGGTAGGAGACACTGAAAAGCGTCTCTGAAAAATTGAACCCCAGACCTCAGTATTGGTAGTCAAGCGCGTTACCACTAGACTACCACACACCACAAATGCTGACGCTGCAGGATTGCAGTAGGGCACCCTGTAGTCATATAAAGAAGAATAAGCCAAGCCTATCTTTACTTACAGAGGAATCCAAACCTGTCCTCCAGTCTTTACAAGCAAGAGAAAAGTTTCAAAGAGCGCACGGAGAAGATTATAGCTGCCAAAGAGAAGGAGATCGTACAGCTCAAGCATGAGCTTACTGCTACAGCGCTTAGGTATGTTTGTGATCTGTCTATCCTATTATGTACTCTTGTTGTCTGTCTATACACTTAGTTACACGTGTGATGTGCCTATAGCCACAGGTGCACATGTGGTCTGTCCATACCCTTAAGTACACTTATGACCTGTCTATACCCTTAGATACATGTGATCTGTCTATACTCGTAGGTATACTTGAAATTGTGGTCTGTCCATACCCTTAGGTACACTTGTGATCTATCTATAGTTTTAGGTACACTTGTCTCTACCCTTAGGTACACTTGCGATCTATACATACCCTTAAATACGCTTATGGTCTTGTCTATAACCTTAGGTACGCATGTGTTCTGTCTGTCTTACGGAATATCTGCATTATTTTCTGCACGTGGTGTATAACTACACTTATAACTCATTGTTATGCAAGTTAATTTGCGTTCGTCTGGCATAATAGGAGATGTTTACTACAGCCCTGTCTCAATGTTATGCAATTTTATTTTTATGTAGTGTCTATCACGATTGTGTCTTATTGTTAGGCAAGTTTAATTTACATTCGTCTGTTTTTATAACGGATGTTTACCACAGTTATGTATTAATTTTATGCACGTTTAATTAACATTCGTCTGTTTTATAACGGGTGGTTACCTATTTACCACAGTTATGTCTTATTGCTCTAAAAGGTTAAAAGCATTCAAAGGCTCACATGATGCTGACATAGATGAAAAGAACAGTGAGTATGTAGAGGATCGTACACCCTACCAACTAGCGGAGCAGTACAGGGCCATATTCGAACACGAGTGGGTGCATTCGTTCGAGGAACTCAGTGTATCAATGGAGGAGGCCAGAATACTTATATACCTGGGCAAAGTCGCGTGGGTATGTACAGAAACAGCATAGCTTGCAACTGATTCATGAAATTAGCATTAATTACTCAACTTGTGCATTTACAGAATCTAAACATTCTACATTCGCCTTAAGAATTACACTAGAACACCTCAAAACGACCAACTTATGAATATATTGGTATATTTGAAAAGCACGTTGTTACATAATGCAGGACGAAAGTAATACAGAAAGCTCATGCAGGATTTCTCTGTATATCTTTCATCCTGCATTAATCTATCAGCTGGTCCTAACACCCACCCCGCCGGAATACCTTTCTTATACTGTCGGTTAAGATACTTTTGACTGTAGTTCATCATTTTTCATTTATTTTGATTGGCTATATATTGTCGTTACGGCGTCTGTTCAGGGTGCCTCAATGTTGCAATCAACTAGATTTCCGTGTGTGCTATATATTGTCGTTACGGCGTTTGTTCAGGATGCCTCAATGTTGTAACCAACGAGATTTCCATGTGTGCGTTGCCTCAGAGGTCCAGATAAAACGTGCAATTTTAACCCTTCGCTTGCTGAATTTTAAAATACATTTCCCCTTCTTTACCCATGCCCTGTTGTATAATTACATATATCTTCACTGTGTACAGGTATTGCGCTGTGCAACCACTGCTGTGTAGTGCACTGGTTGCACAATCAACTTGTTACATTGTAATAGTGCAGACCCAGATGAGACAGCTCCTGCAGGAGCTGTCTCATCTGGGTCTTCACTATTTACAGGTAGGTATATTGACGCGATTAGCAAGCGAAGGGTTAAACAGTTTCAAGTATATCTCCTTTACTTCTCCACCAAAGCCGAATCTGTGATAACTCTTTAGAATCGTATTTGGGACGATACTAAGGAGTGGTCACAGTATAGGGTTTGATGGAGAAATGAGGATTTTAGTTTTTGAATACGCACCTTTATCTGTAGCCCTGGATACCTGTTTCAATGTGTCGCATTCGGTATAGACAATCTTGTCCATAAGATGTCTGCGCCATCCATTTTCCCCCATATAATCAATTTTCCACTGTGAAAAAATATGCTTGCTCAAATCTAGATCTGGTGCAATTTTGGCTACTTCCGATTCGACCAGGTTTTGAAAAACTATTTGATCAGCTGGGACCCTAACTATTATCATTATACGACATTTATATAGTGCTATTTTCACACAAGATATGTGCGTTCAAAAGCACTTCACATGATTAAAAATCATGTACAGAATTGAACATACACACTGCGTGTAGAATATTTAAAGCAAATGAAATTTAAGATAGAGATATCGCTAAAAATATTAAAAATTGAATGAGTTTAAGAATTATAGATAAAACAAAATCATCCTTTTCTGTACGTTTTTATGTCAATTCAAGGGAAACAGACTCACACTGTTACAGACGCATATTGTGTCAGCCAATGCCCTGTCTAAAAGTATCTAAATTATTCTCCACTGGAATTCCGGTTTAAAGGGGTTGTCCTGTGCAACAAAATTAATATGATTGCGTGAACCACATACATGTACTTTGTTTAAAATGTGGTGTTTAAACCTTTGTCTCATGGATATTTATGCAAGAATATTTAACTGCATTTTATAATGATATTTAAACAAGAACAGTTCTGAGCATGCCAGAAAATTTGGAATCAGTTCTTTATGGTTTCAATAGCAAACAGAGCAGACGCAGACCAGACAGATTCTTAACCAATTACTTCTTAAATACACCTACTCCAGTAGGAGCCGTATGATCAGGGTCTGCTCTGTTTGCTTATGATATAATATAGATATGATTTCTGCCATGGCCAAAACATTCTGTGTCCATGTGCTATTGTAACAATTAACCTAATTAGCATCCATGATGTCATTATTTCTTATACAAATATCCATGGAGTAAACGGTTAAATAGATGTCTGGGTCCATGCTTATAAAGCTTTTAGTTGAGTCTGAGTTTCGCTCTCAAGCTTTTGATTGGTCAGATTTGAGCCAAAGGCTCAAATCTGACCAATCAAAAACCTGAGAACGAACTCAGACTCAACTAAACGTTTTATAAGCATGGACCCTGATCTGTGTCTGTTTTGTTTGCAAAGGCGTCCGTATGAGGTAAAGGGTTAAAATAATTAAAATACACTGTGTTTAAGATGGCTTTCAACTTCGCACAAGATCTCGCCAAACAGCAGTTGGCCGACTTAATGAAGAGGGAAATGGACATAATCAGGGTCATGTCTAAACCAAGCTTCGAAGAAAAAGAACGACGGAAACCAATGGTTGGTATAATTACGTCATATCACTCTTGCTGCTTTATATAGACAGGTTCGTATTTACCAAATATCGTGGGATTGAAATTGTCGTAAGCTGTAATAAAAGACGAACGGAACTTCCAATTGCGATCATTGTATGCTAGAGCTTACGATAATGTCTGCCCTATGAAGTTACATGTAGACATATAGTAAAACCTCTCTATAACGGCCACTAAATTGTGTTAATTAGTTGGTATTTAGGGCAGGTGGCAGCTTAAAGCAAGGTGAAAGTAAAACAGAACGCTCCTATAGGAGCGTTCTGTTTTACTTTCACATTGCTTTAAGCAGCCACCTGCTTTTAACACAAAATACATGATGTAATTTAGTGCCCGTTATAGAAAGGTTTTACTGTAATTGCTATACACTAGAAAATGTAATAATTTAGAATATCAAAGTAGAAGAGATTATCGTAAAGTAGGACTTTCAATAAATAAGGACCCCTCAGATCGGTTTCTGCACTGTATAATCGTCTACATTTAATTAGTTTTTAAATGTCGCGTCACTATATAGTGCTGAAAGATAAACATGAAAGATTGATTCATAATCCATGTTTGAGCAGACAGACGAGACCTTGATAAGACGGCTCCTACGGGAGTCGTTTGATTTAGGTCTACTCTGTGTGCAATGGTGTCAAGATGCGCCTCTAAGGATTAACGGATGGTTTGTGTTACAGGTGTCGCATGGTATATTGCCTAGAAAATATGAAAAGGACCAGACCATGAAGTTGTTGAAAAACTACAGGCTATGCTTGTCAAACACATCTGTGCCCGGTGTCAAACAGGTAAACTGTCAGACAGAGTTGGAAATAATCGCAGACTTCTTAGTAAATAGTTACAGATTTTGATTGTTTTGGTTATCACATATGTGTCCCTTTAAAGGGACACAGGTAAATAGATCTGGATCTGGACGAGTTTTCTTAAAATAATATGGGAATAAATGGATAAATATTTCGAGTGCAAGTACACTCTATAAGGTATTTACAATATAGCATTTTATCACGTCGAATAGGAGTGCCTTCGAATATAACTAATATTCGTAGAACGTATTTGCTGTTTTCGTGGGTTGCATTGAACAGTAACTACATAATAAATTATTATGTATATCAAGGCTATTTTCGTCCTTGTTCTGCATCCATATACACAGTTTCATATGTTTAGCTTAGATACCATTTGAGTTCTAACAGGATCCAGATTGTGCCAGAGACTGGCCATATAAATCATATATGTGGTGTTAGCTATATTCGGAACCTGATCTAAATCCCTCATATTGCAGCTAGTCCGCTACATAATCCATAAACGTGGCTCTCTCTATTCGAAGGTAGATTTATTCGGTGTGGCAGTTTGTCATGACCTCTTACATGTGTATCGACAATATCAGTAAAACCTCTCTAAACCGAAATACTGAATTAGTATTAAAGTTGGTACTTACATGTGCTAGCTTAATGTAGGTGAATGCCAAACAGAATGCTCCTTTTAGGTCCAGATAAGATGCGTAAATTAATACATTTTGAAGAATAACATTCATTTCTCCGCCAAACCCTATGTTGTGACCACTCTTTAGTATTGTCTCGAAGAGACGATTCTAAAGAGTGGTCACGACATAGGGTTTGGTGGAGAAGGCGAGTTTTGTATTTGAGTACGCACTTTTATCTGTTGCTCTGAAGTCTTTCATTTGCTTCAGACAATCCCCAGCCTAGAAAACTATTGAATATTGAATTGTTCTTTACTTAACGTTTAAAGAGTCTTTACCGTATCATCTGGTTAGTCACTAAGAAAACCGACTGACCAGTTACTCGTTTGTTGGTCAGATATTCTACAACTTGATGACAAGGAGTCCACCCGGCCACGGTCTGATATTGACAGACAACGTAAAGAGGTACATCCGAAAAGTGGTAGAGCTCACATACCTTATGTGCGTCCAGGTAACCAATCCCACCAGAAACAAGTCTGACTATCTGTCTGCCCGATTATCTATCTGTCTATCGACCCGTCTGTCTGTCTGACCACTTATTTCAAGTACAGTAAAATCTCGATAATTCGAAATTTTAATATACATGTAGAAGAATTTAGAATATTTTAGGCAAGTGGCTGCTTAATGATTTTCACCCTTTTGAGTATTCGAATTATCGAGATTGTATTGTAGTATTATTCCTAGATATTGATTAATGCATATTAACAGTCTGGCCACATGACATAGAAAATAACAGTGTGTGACTAGAAACATGTTCAAGCTCTTGTCGAATATAAATTGTTATTTGAGTTGTACATGTACATGCCTGACTATGTACTCCGGGTATCTGTCTTACTAAATATAATATTACCATTATCGTCAGTTCTAACATACAACGATCGCAACTGGAAGTTGCAATCTTCGTAAGATCATAGAATCTACGGTCATGTCTGTCGTACAAAAGTATCCGTAATTTCTGCACATTATAGAATATACGATAATTTCGGCTATATAGTAAAACCCCCTCTAAACCGGAGTTCTAGTAGAGGATAATTCAGATACTTTAAGACAGGTGGCTGCTTAATGTAGTATGAAAGTAATACAGAGAGCGAGGGGCTTTCTGCATGACTTTTACCCTGCATTAAGCTGTCACCTGTCCCAAAGATCGACATTAAGTTTTAAACTAAATTGAACATGCAATAGCGACTGTCATAAATAAGGACTTGCGATATTTTTGTCACATGATCTTTAGTTAGACCCCTTGTTTGTCAATAATTATTAATCCTAATATCTAAAAGTTTAAGAATATACCCAACTTCCGAACTGTCGGATTTATGTCCTCTGTTGAGGAAATGAAACTCGTTTCACAGCCTAAGTACCAATCAGTATTGTTTGAAACATTCTGGTATTCAAACATTTTAAATGGAATATAGGAGATGGATTTATCTTATGCTTTGAAACAAACACATAATTGATTTCCGCGACAAAGGACACTAGACCATAAAGTTGGATATTAGATGATGGACCGTCCATTTCCTAACTGTAGTACTATGTAACTATATTTTATACACATCATAGGAACCACCGATGCATTTGGAGTGGGTCAGATTCGGTGACCCAATGGACGAGAAAAAGTTCAAGTCTTATGCCGGCGATGGAGATAAGATCGTCGGCACCATATGGCCAGCGGTCTTGGTACACAAGGATGGTCCGGTCTTAGCACGTGGCGTGGTCGATGTCATGCAAGGGAAAATGCCAAAACGACTGTACACGTTACAGGGCAATTACCAAAACAACTACAAACTCACCTTTTAACCCTATCGAATACTGATAGGGACGTTTTGTTTGTTTGTTTGTAATTTGGTTTTACGTCGTGTTAACCCTTGTTGTACTGACAAAATGTCTGCCAAAATTCTGATCTGTTAGATAGATAGATAGATAAATAGATAGATTTCATCATAATATGTACAATCACATGGCAATATGTTATTAAAACATACGTACATTATAAACAAGCAACAATATGTATGAATTTTAACAAAGGCATGCCAATCAACATTATATGCCAAGGATGACGCAAACATAGTAATAGATACTTTTATTTCCATTGTGGTCCTTATTCCATTGTGTTACATTTTGTCTTACTTCTGATCCATACAAGCGTTTAAGTGTCAATCAGTTTGCATGTTTGATGAGACGCCTAGTTACTCAGCGTCTCACCTGAATCCAAACTGTTTGCAAATGCGGGTCAGGCCACGTTTAGCATGATAAGGGTTAATACTATTGCTGTCATATCGCGACGTCCAGTAAATTACATGTGGAACAAGACACCAGAGGTTTTCCCATGTTCGGAACAAGGTGTTTCGTACACAGAAGAAAACTCAGGTAGAACTCCTGGTCTAGTGAAAGCCAGCTGGGAGGCGTGATGAACTATAGTTGGAAACATCATGTGTACCAATGTAAAGAAGTTTGCAGTCGATTACCATAGAACTTCATTTAACCCTAAAAAACAGTTTCTCCATAATTTTATGAATATTATGATAAATTATGATATATTAGCACATGGATACAGGGGAGTTTAGCCATGACAGAATATGTAGAAGCATATCTATATTATATCAAAAGCAACCAGAGCAGACCCTGATCAGACGACTCCTACAGGAATCGTCTGATTTGGGCCTACTCTCTTTGCAAACACGTAGAAAGGTTATTTATTGAGAAAATGACATGGAAACATGGATTTTGATCATGTAAGTAACTGTAGAATCAGATATACAGTAAAACCCCTCTAATGCGACCACTTGATGAATAAACATGAGTGTCTTTATAAGCAGGTGATTGCTTAATGCAGGACAAAAGTAATGCAGAAAGCTCTGTATTACTTTTGTCCTGCATTAAGCTACCTCCTGCATATAGCACCCAGAATTAGACCTCTTTTAAGTGGTCGCATTAGAGGGGTTTTACTGTATATTGTTGCATAAGCAAACAGAGCAGACCCTGATTAGACGGTTCCTACAAGAGCCTCCTGATCGGAGTCTGCTCTGTTTGCAAGAGGTTAAAATGCATATACGTGTATATGGTATAATGTGGTAATATATGTTTCGTTACATATTAAGTAGGTTTTGTGGAGAAACAATATACATGTTGTATTTACACGATGTGATACAAAATGTAGCATATAACCGTATCATGGATGAAACACCATTGGTACCAAACGGCAACTGAGATTCGTTTGTATGTGTACATACATTAACCCTTTCCCTGATCTAGGTTTATTTCAAATTTCAATACCTACTGAATAATCATGGGTAAAATAGTTATACTGAAATATGTAAGGAGGAACTTTGTACCCATGTTAGAAACATGTCTATCACATTCCATAAGCACACAGAGCAGACCCTGATCAGACGGTCCCTATAGGGGCCGTCTGATATGGGTATACTCTGTTTGCAGATGCTTGAAAACACGTTTATATGAAGGAAAGGGTTAAACTGTATAATTGCCCCAAATGCATGTTACATGTACAACATGCTGAGTGTGTCGCTCAAATGAGCATAATTGCATGTGCTTGTTTAATCTTTTAACTGATGAATATTCATATAGAAAATAATGACGTATGTATGAATATCAATAAGTTATTAATATAACTAGGAGCAAGGGAATATTTGACCATGGTAGAAACTGCAGGATCAGCTGTATATTGTTTTATAAGCAAACAAAGCACACCATAAACAAACGGTTCCTAAAGGAGCTGTCTTATTGTGTGTAATCTTTGTTTATGTGTTACAGATCAGATAACACTATTTTAGCCACGGCCATAAATAGTTTTATTACAACAAACAACGTTTTGCATTCTAGAGGAGAAACCGTACTTAACCCTTCGCTTGCTATTCACGTCAATATACCTACCTGTAAATAGTGAAGACCCAGCTGAGACAGCTCCTGCAGGAGCTGTCTCATCAGGGTCTGCACTATTTACAAGTTGATTGTGCAACCAATGCATTCCACAGCAGTGACTGCACAACGAAATACTTGAACACATTGAAGATATATGTAATTATACAACAGGGCATGTGTAAAGAAGGAGACATGTGTTTTAAAATTCAGCAAGAGAAGGGTTAATGCAAATAGAATGTTTGGATCTTGAAGAGACATCGCATGATGCGCCCTCTACTCAGGGTCCAAATTGGTTGACACTTTGACCATAGTTTAATGAGATACATTTTATCTAAAGAATTGAGAAGATAATTGTGGCAGACGAAACATTACTTAGCGTGCAAAGAGTTCAAATGTTATTCATACCGGATGCAGTCTCGCATGCATGTTCAATCAGGTGAAGGGATATACCTCATTTACGGATATTGACTAACCCTTTCCTTCATATAAACGCATTTTCACGCACCTGCAAATAGAGTATACCCAGATCAGCCGGCTCCTGGAGGAAAGATCCGATTCTACAGTTTCTGTCTCAGCCAAATTTTCCTGTGTTCATAAAAAGTATGCTGTTTTAAAAAAAATAATCTGATCAATTTTCATGACGCCGTTATTTCTTACATGAATATTGAACACGTGAAGGGTTAACGACATACATTACTTGTATTTTACTGCAATATTCTGTAAATTTATAGGCTAATTGTCCATAACTTAACCGTGATAATAAATCCAACACACTATAGTAAAACCCCTCTTAAATTTAGCATAAATAACAGTCTTGGAGACAGGTGACAGCTTACGTAGGGTGAAAGTCATACAGAAAGCTCCTAGGTGTTTCACCCTGCATTAAGCAGCCATCTGGCTAAAAGTATCTAAATTCTTCTCTACTAGACTTCCGACTTAGAGAGGTTTTAATGTACATAAATAATCATATCCATCATTTCTGTACATACCAGTGAAACATGAATATTTTCAGCATGGAATGATTTGAATGTATATATGTCTTTGTGCCCCGTAAGTCGTATATTTGTAGTTTAACCTTTTACCTCATGCGTAATTATACAAGAATATATCACTTCATGAATAACCATTACATTGTAACTGCTGCACAATTTGATACTAGTACAGTGCTCCCTCTCTACAACGACACCCTTTGGGATACGAATATTGTATGTGTTGTTCAGAGGGAGTTGTTATAGGGAGGGAAAATCAAACATAATTAGCTTGTTTGCAGATCCCCAGATAAAGTGTTTTTCGAGAACTAAAACCGTTATACCTACATCAAACCCTATGTTGTGACCAATCTTTAGAATTGTCACAAAGTGACGATTCTAAAGAGTGGTCACAACATAGGATTTGATGGAAGCATAAAGAAAATACGATGGGAAAAGGTTGTTTCTGGGACCTTGTTGTTTCGGACACAGTGACATGCGTTGTTGTAAGGAGGGAATCGTTATTGAGAGGGCCGTTGTAGAGAGGGAACACTGTACAGTAAAAACCACCTCTAAACCGGATGTTCAATTTAGTATAAATATCGGTTTAGGAACTTTCTAAACGCTTTCACCCTGCATTAAGCAGCCACCTGGCTAAAAGCTTATAATTTTTTCTCTTTAGATGGATTTTACTGTACATAAGTATGGAAACAATTAGCTATTCCAGAAACTTAATAATCAGTTCTATGTACATTTATATACAACCAGAGCAGGTAATGATCAGACCCACTCCTACTTAGAGCTTTATGGTATGGATCTACTAGGTTTGCAAGTTAAGCACATCCATTTCAGGTAGCTACCAAATGATAATTTATAAAATGTGTATTAAATGACTTTTTCGCATTAATCCTTTATCTCACCTATTTATGACAGAAATAATAAAGTCATGAATATTAATTAGTTGTATATTTATAACGACTATTTAAAACAGATATGTTTGGCCAAGGAAGAAACTATACATTCAAATTACTTTTTAAGCAAACAGAGCAAACCCTGATCGGATGGTTCCTACTGGAGTTATCTGTTCTTGGTTTACTTTGACTGCAAAAGGCGCTAAAACGCATTATCTTTGGAGTAAAGACTAAGGCTGGGCTATTGTTGATCCTGTAATAGTTCATATAGGGACAGCCAATGCTTTCAAATGCTTGTTCATTATAATGTATTGTTTCTCTAGTTGGTTTTATGTTGCGTTTTTGTATCACTGGCAAAACTATAAGAACTTGTCTTAAGCGACCATCAACAAGGGTCTAATTATGGACAAGAATGGCAAGTGGTAGCTTAATGCAGGACAAAAGAAATGCTATAGGAGCTTTCTGCTTACTTTTGCCCCTCATTAAGCAACCACCTGCTTTTTAAGATATCTGCGTTCAATCAATTCAAAGTCGCTTAACCCATTACCTCATAGGCTATTTTTAGATACAACCTCTTTGAATAAATCTACCGAAAAGGAGCATTAACTAGAGAAAATGATTTTTTTAGAATTTTGTAGTTTGAAACCATTGTGACAAATAGAGCATTTGCTCCTATAGGAGCAAATGCTCTATTTATCACAATGGTTTCACAAAGTGACTTTTACAGAGTCGTCAAAAGTCGTCAATGTCAGGGAAATGGGTTAAGACAGGTTCTGTTGACACTAGCCAACAGTATGGACCCTAATAAGTACGGGAACACAGTGGGTCAAAAGGTTTGCACTAATTGCTGCGGAAATACATAATGATGAATGTCAAAGAGTAAAGACCATGATTTCGAAACATAGTGTTTCATTTGCACCGAGACGAGTTGCAAATGCCAGTGCTCATATTTCCAAGACGCCATTCAGTTTTATGAACTTCTTTTGTTGTTGTTGTTGTTTTAAAGGCATTGTGTCTATAAATATATTTGTAAAATGTAACAAAATTGTAAGTTTATTTAATGATAAGCATTAGAATGTGGAAATAACTTGCGAATAATTATTTAGAATTGCGAAAATTGATGATAAAATAACGATGTCGACGATGTTATTCGTTCACGTTTTAGACAAAATTCGTGTCAGTACTAATTCCGTATGTACTTGCGATATAATTGATCCACAAATGCGTTTTACTATAAACGTTGTTCAAGAAAATCTTCATAAAATAGTTAAAGAGTAGTTAGTGTCATTTCAATGTATTGTTATTGTTGTGTCACGTGACATTATAATAAAATCCCGCAATTCCTCTTTGTCTGTTACTTAATTTGACCACACGTCATGAATATAACTTGCAACACCCCATGGTCTAGTGGATTCACACTTTGAATGCCTAAGGCGAGTGCAAACAATGTAGACCCAGATCAGAGGGCTCTTAGAGGGGGGGGGGGTACATAAAGCATATGGTCATGAGGATGACATGTATCACATATTCACATGGGTGGCACGTAGCACTACATAGGATTACATGTAGCACGTGATCACGTGGAATGTACTCAACACACGTTCGTTCGTTGTGATAACCCTATTAGCTACGCTTAACATCCCGATCCATAACTCTTTTACTGTCACGCAACACATTTGCCCGAGGCAGCAAAAGAGCTTCCTTTCAACGCCAAGTAATATTCGTATGCAAAATAATTCATCTGATTAAATTTAGTAATACAATTTCTTCATTCCATGTCATTCAAACAAATAGTGTCAACTTCCCAAACAGTTTTGCCCCTGTTGAGACGCCGAGATACTTCGGGTCTCGTCTGTGTTCAAACTGTCTGCTAAGGTTATAAAATGTTACCCAGTCGTCTCGAAAGAACAAAGCAGACAGCAGACAATAAGCTTGAAACTAACATTAACCAGCGTATATCGAATAAACGATTTACAGTAAAACTTCCTTATAACAACCACTAAATTGAGTTAATTAGTTGAATTTAGGGCAGGTGGCTGCTTAAAGCAGCCATCTGCCTTTAACACAAACTACTTGGTGTAATTTAGTGCCATTATAGAGAGGTTTTACTGTATATCTTGACTAGGGGCTAGTTTTACTAATTATCGTACGACAAAAGTGATCGTAAGTTCTAAAATACGACGACCGTGCTATGTAATGTCAGTATTAACCCTTTGCTTGCTATTCACGTCAATATACCTACCTGTAAATAGTGAAGACCCATATGAGACAGCTCCTGCAGGAGCAGTCTCATCAGGGTCTGCACTATTTACAAGTTGATTGTACAACCAGTGCACTCCACAGCAGTGATTGCACAGCGAAATACGTGTACACAATGAAGATATATGTAATTATACAACAGGGCATGGGTAAAGAAGGAGAAATGTACTTTAAAATTCAGCAAGCGAAGGGTTAAGTGCTACATATCAGAATGTGTAGTAATTTTGACTCTACGAGTAGTAACGGCTGTCGTAATTTAGGATTTACTAAATTATTCCGTCTATGTGCCCGAACGTACCACAACCTTAACTCTTTGCAAGTTAGTGCTTGATTTGTTATAATATGTGTAAACAATTTAGATCCAGATCAGACGACGAGGAACTCGCCGTCTCATCGAGATAAAAAATATTTAAAACCCTGTATGGTTTAGAAGAATTGGAAGAAATATGATTTTGATAATTACAGCAGGTAGCAATTTCTGCAGGTGACAATTGCCTAGGGCACAATGAGTTAAATCTCACAACGGTTCTCACACTATGAGCTATGCCCGCAAATTAATATATCCCGGGCCTTATCAGAACATTTCAAAAGTTCACCGAAAATTGGTGTTAAAAGAAATATAAAGCGAATCTGAAATAGGTGATTAAACAACATGCTGTAGAAATTGTTCACCCCTTGTTATAAAGAAAGGCATTTTAAATCATGAATAAGCAATTAACTAGTGATAATTACATGGCAATATCAAAGCGCTTCAAGGGACACTGGAGTATTCAAAAGTAAATAATATATCTTTGGTAGATACGCCATGTCAAACGAAGCCTTCCATTCAAATACTGGCGCACGGTTCATTGGTGAGCTTTCAAAACAATGGAGCATAACCTTCCAATTATTCAAATAAGCCACGAAGCTAAAAATATTATCTCTAATATCGGTGTGCCGGCCTAGTGCGTACTAAAGACATGTTTACAATAACTGCCTCTAAATTGGTAACACTTGTAGAAAATAGGAAGAAATCGAAATGCGTGTTTTGATAGGATTTTGCTGAAACGGGACGTGTATTTTGCTTTTGGAATTAGCGGAAAACTAAAAGGTAATAGAAAAACTATTGTTTGGTCAGATTTGCTATCATTTAAGCGCGACCTGAATCGAATTTGTAAACAGATTGGTGCCAAATTGAGACGCCGGGTAATTCAGCGGCTCATCAGGATCCAAGCTGTTTGACACTCAATCAATAGTTTCTAAAAAGATTGAACGAGTTGTTACAGATTGAATTTTTAACCCTTTATAGTTTACTCCATAAATATCTGTGTATAAAATAATGACATTATGACTTTTAATCAGATTGATTTTTATAATAGCACATAGGCACAGAAATGTGTGGCTATGGCAGACACTAGAATCATATCTTTATTACATGTACTTCATATACTAACTCACCAGACCTGATCACATGGCTCCTATAGAAGCCGTCTGGCTGGGTCTACTCTGTTTGCAAAGGGGTATAAAGACGTATTTATAGAGTAATTGGTAAAGCACGCACCATTTTACAAGTTAAAATAAGTAGTATAATTGGCCTACGTTAAATACTCTACGTGCAGCATAACAATGACCAAAGACCGCGGAGTGATCTAAACCTCTGATAAACAGATCGTTTGTACAGCCAATAACATGTATTAACTATTTGTGTTTTAACCATTTACCTAGTAAATAACTATGCAACACTCTTCTACTTCATAAACATTCATTGATTGTAGTTTTAAATTGGTGCCTTAACAAGCGAACTGTTGGCGATTTAAGAAATTGTAGAATCAGATGCATGTAATTCGATTTATTAGCATTCGATTAGCAAACATAATCGTTCCTGATCTGACGGCTGCTATAAGTAAATAGTTAATTAAACAACTTTTCTCTATTTTAAATGAATATAAACGTTTTTTGATAGTGTCAAACAAAAATCGCATAAAGATCGTCAGATATTCTGTCACTGTTTGATCATTTGAAATGATAACAATTTTCATGTGTCATAACTTAAGAAGAGGTTTTAAAGAGGTTTTACGGCATATGTATTTATAGTCAGTTATTTGACAGAATTAATTGCAAATGTCATATGTTGCGACCAACTGAACGTTAGGCACCTCACAAGTCTTATACAGTAAAACTTGTCTTAAGCGGCCATCAAAAAGATGTATAATTATGAGTATGTATAATGCACGTCAAAGACCCAAAATAACTTATTATTATAGGTATTAGGGTTAGTAGTAACTTAACCCTTTCAACCTCGGGACACTCATGCACTGTCATTTACAAACAGTGTAGACCCAGATCTGTGGGCTCCTAGAGGAGTTTGAGGTGAACCATTGATGGGTGTATCCACTCTGGTAATTCAGGGTTGAAAGGGTTAGGAGCGTTCTGCATTACTTTTGTCCTGTATTAACCCTTTCCCTCGTATTGACGACTTTTGACGAGTCTGTAAGAGTCACTTTGTGAAACCATTGTGATAAATAGAGTATTTGCTCCTATAGGAGCAAATACTCTATTTATCACAATGGTTTCAAACTACTAATTTCTAAAATTTTCCTTTTCTCTAGTTAATGCTCCTTTTCGGTAGATTTGTTCAAAGTGGTTGGATCTAAAAATAGGCTATGAGGTAATGGGTTAAGCAACCGCCTGCCTTTTAAGATTGAGGTGTCCAATAAATATAAGACAGGTTCTACTGTACATGTACATGTAGACTGCAGTACCTTCATGTTTAATCCTCTACTCCATTTAATATTCATGGAATAAATAATTACATCACGGATATTAATTTCGTCTCGGTGAATATTTTAATGACACATTAACCATAGGAAAACTGGTCATGGCAGAACTGTATAATCATATCTATATTTTCTTATGAGCAAAATGAGCTGACGAGCTGACGAGTCGTCTGATCCGGATCTACTCTGTTCGTAAATGCGTTAAAATACGATTTTATGGAATGCAAGAACTACGAAGCATTTAAGTATACATATGTGATGAAATCCGGCCTATTTTCCATAGACAAATACAATGTATTTTTTAATAAGCTAAAGGTGATCATTCTTAAGTATCTGATTGGTCATAATTAGAAAATCTGATATCCGGGTCTACTCTGCCTGCTATACAATGGCGCGTGGTGTTTCTACATGACGTCAAAGCTTATAATAAACATGTGTAATATAGAGAAATATGCGATAGCTATATTAGCTCGAATACAAGGGAGATTATAATATCATAAATTGTCTCGTACATTTTGTCATAAGCAGCTGAAACAGGCCCTAACAAGATGGCTTCTACAAGAGACGTCTTCTGATCGGGATCTTCTCTGTTGTCTGCAAATGCGTTAAAAATCGTTAAAATACGTACCTATGGAGTAAAGGGTTACACGAAAAAACGTAGTCAATTTAGGTTAGCAAATAAGAAACTCAGTACTACCAACGGGTTTGTCAATACCTAAAATATGGAAACATTATCACTTAATACTCGTGTACGCAGGTGACAGTGTTTATTGACGTATCTTAACCATTTGATCGAGATTTATCACCATATATGAACTAAACATTTCCCTTCTTTCTCGAACTGACCCGCCTTTGCAAACAGTTTAGATCCATACCAGTCGCCGAATAACTCAGTGTTCCACCAAGCTCCAAGCATTTTGATACTCGATCAATACTTTATCAAAATCTTCATGCAAAGGAAGCATTCAAAATTGAACCAGAATTTAATTTGATCGGGCATTGCTTTTAGCAGCCGAGGAAAGGGTTAATTGGGTTTACTGTGTACTACTACGAGGTCTGTTTTTTCAAGAGATCACAGAGCGTATGTGTCACGTTGATTTAACCATTACGGTGCGGGACACGAGTCACTAATGCCCTTTGCAAACAGTGTAGACCCAGATGAGAGGGCTCCTAGAGGAACCCTCTCATCAGGGTCTGCACTGTTTGTCAAGTTACAGTTTTCGCTAGAAACATACCTAAATATTTACCATAAACTTGACCTGTTTGAAATTTGGAATGGTCCGTTTGAAAATTCAGCGTTGTAAGGTTTAACCCTTCAATTGTATTAACCCACGGCTACTACGATACAGTTTGTTATTTCGGAATTCGTATAAGAGTCAAGAGTGAATCTTGCCATGGAGACGGGTCTATGATATCACATGCAAACACTTTGGGTCCAGATAAGACGCCGAGTAACTCGGAATCTCATCAGGATCTCAACTATTTGACACTGTTTTCATAAAGAATTTGAGGAAATGTTCACTATAAATCTTGAAGCTGACGAAAGTGTTTCCAGCAGATGACAATGCTGGCACTGAAAGGGTTAAAGCCAATCAAATACATAGACTATTTGATGTACATGTTTGCCCTCACCTAAAACCTTTGCTACTGTTAGTTGAGTAACCCAATATCATTGTGTCAATAAAAATGACCACAACATTCGTTTATGAATGTTATGAACAGCCTTGTTTAGCAGTTTACTCCATAGATTCGTCTTTTAATGCCTTTGCAAACAGGATAGACACATATCTGATGGTCCATATAGGACACTTCTGATCAGGGTCCTGTTCCCATGTTTATGCAGTTAACCTTTCTTGTTCATATGTCATTATAAGAATTAACCCTTTCGCTGCCAATGCCGGATCTGTGATTACTTATGCAAACAGTTTGGATCCAGATGAGACGCCGAGTAACTCGGCGTCTCATCAGGATCCAAACTGTTTGTTAATGTTACTATGTTTTTTAAACAAAAATGAAGAAAATCAAAAAAATGAAAAATTGTATCAGACGACAAAGTTAGCAGACGACAGAGTTTGGCAGCGAAAGGGTTAAACTACTTTATATTCATAATACATTATTAATACATGCATATTCATGGTGTAAAGGGGTAAAAGTCATGTCGTCGTTATTCTGGTTTGCTATTGTTTTTAACCCTTTCTCTCATATAAACACATTTTCACGCATTTGCAAACAGAGTGTATCCACACCAGACGGCTGCTATAGGAGCCGTCTGACCAGGGTCTACTCTGTAACGGCTGCTATAGGAACCTGATCAGGGTCTACTCTGTATGCTTATGGTCTAATATAAATCTGATTCTATAGTTTCTGTCTTAGCCGAAATGTGCCATTAAAAAAAATGTTAACCAATGAATATTCATGATTTCATTATTTCTGACATGGATATTCATGGAGTAAATGGTTAACCATTGACTCCATAGATACAACTGGGGATCAAATTCGTGACCTATCGAACTGCAGGCGGACAACCATGTATCTGATCAATGTTTCAGGCAGTTTTGTAGATCAGGGACAAGAACGTCTGTCATTCTGGAAGGCTTGAAAACTGGAAGTTCTGAGTGTCGTATGTTAAAACAGGCGTGCTAGCGATCACGATAATTTCGGTTGTAAGATCTTTAGTAAGGCGGACCCTTGCTTTTTGTGACATACATGTACCTGGTCATACAATCAGAAACTATCGAAGAAGGACGACGCATCCAATTTATTAACATTTTCACAAATACATGTATAATGAATTCTGTTAAACCTCTGATGCAGCGTACAACAGGAGTGTAAATACGAATTTTAAAGGCGGGTGGTAGCTTAATGCAGGACGAACGGTCATGTAGAAAGCTCTAACAGGAACTGTATGCATTACGTTCGACCTGTGTTAAGCAACAGCATGTTTTAAAGACACCCATACATATTCAATAAGGGATTGTTTGACAGGTGCTGCTGTACCTAATTCGTTTCAGTCAATCTGCTTACCTAAGATGATATTAGATTACACATGTATATTGTAAATGGCGCATAGGTCGGCTAAAGGTAATGTAAACTACAGTAAAACCCTGCTAATACGTCCACCTAAAAGAGGTATAATTCTGGGTGGTAGAGACAGATGGTAGCTTAATGCATGGCAAAAGTAATGCAGAAAGCTCCTAGAGGAGCTTTCTGCATTACTTTTGTCATACATTAAGCAAGCACCTGCTTATAAAGACACCAATGTTTATTCATTATGTGGTCACAATAGAGGGGTTCTACTGTATATATTGTATTGTAACTTTTTTGTCGTCGAAGTCGCAGGAAGTCGACTAATATCGTCTGCGGCAATGGGTGAATCTTTGTAAACATTTTCAAACAGTTTAGATCCTGATGAGATGTCGAGTAACTCGGTATCTCACCAGGATCCATGCAGTCTGATACACTGTTTACTTGTTGCCGTGGAATTTAAAACAGAGGACATTGTTTGCAGACGAACATTATTTGGCGTCAAAAAAGTCAGAATATTTAAGCTTGTGTTTAAATTACATATATATTGTACAAATGGCGCCGAGGTGGACAGAAGGTTATGCAGATTATACATAGTTTCTGAAATATTGGCTTCCAAAACAATACAACCTAGTTAAATCACGTGGATGTATGCCATAACGGCGATTTATTATGCCTTGAGTAGTGTTTCATCCCATTCAAAGTATTGGCCAGATGAGTCGCGTTATTATTGTTGACTTCAATCAAGTATCAAGTCTTCAGCCCTTTAAACACTATCTATCTATTCTTGAAAGAAATAACACCATCGTGAATATTAGTTTGCTGAAATTTCATACCTGCATGTTTCATAATCTGATTTATATTATTGCATGATCAAACAGGGTATACATGTACCCTGATCAGACATTTCCCAAAGTACCACCGCCTGGTCTGCGTCTACTTTGTTTGCAAGGATACATGTAAAGATTTAACCCATTACCCCATACGCTGTTTTAGATGCAACCTCTTTGAATGAATCTTCCGAAAAGGAGCATTAATTAGGGAATTTTGTTTTTTAGAATTTTGTATAGTATTGAAACCATCGTGATAAATATAGCATTTGCTCCTATATGGTTTCACAAATATGGTTTCACAAAGTAACTTTTACAGAGTCGTCAATATGAGGGAATGGGTTAAAGGGTAAACAATTTTACACGACATAAACTAGTCGAGGTGATTCAGATCTGAAGACACCTAAAGGATCTCTCTGATTAGGGTCTGTACTGCTTGCAACACTCTTAGCTTCCATACAGTTCACCAGCATTCAAACGCCTTACACGAACAGAAAAAGAAACCTTAACCATTCAAGCTATGTGTGACCTGACTCGCATTTGCAAACAGCTCGGGTCAAGATGAGACGCCGAGTAATTCGGCGTCTCATCAGGATCCAAACTGTTTGACACTCGGTTAACAGTTTCTCAAAACGCTTGTACTAATCAGAAGTAAATAAAAATGCAACAGATTAGAGATTTGGCATACATATTTTTTCAGCACGAGCTAAGATCTAGATGAGATATCGAGTAACTAGACGCCTCATAAGGATCCAACCTGTTTGTTACTCGAAATGGTTATTTCCATAGTTGATTATTAATTGTTTAATACGCTATATTTGCCAATGACAGCAACAGAGTCATGTATATGTATGAATATGTATACTAATATATACGTGTAAGTCTGTGTGTAATTAAGAGACATGCAGACAACAGACACACAAGCACTCATACACAGATACAGAGAGAGAGACAGAGAGACAGAGAGAGACAGGCAGAGACAGACAGAGACAGAGAGAGACATGCAGATAGACAGACAGAGAGAAAGACAGAGAGACAGAGAAGACAGAGACAGACAGACATACTGTAATATAGACAGAGAAACAGAGGCAGAGGGAAGCAGAGAACGACAGGGTGAGACAGGGAGAGAGGAAGAAAAAGAAAGAGAGAGAAGAGAGAGAGAAAATGATATCTGGATATATGTTTTATTGTAGAACAAGCATGTCTGTCTCCGGGCTGTCATCGAGATTTCCCAACACAGAGAAGCTGTTCAAGTTCCTGCAGAAGGATCAGTGGCTGAATGTATCCGCCAGCTTCTCTCATTGCGTCAAGAACGAGTTTGATGCCACCATGAGGGTGTTGGAGGAGGATGAGGAAAACTACCAGCATCTGAGGATGATGATTGATTACGCAGAAAGGGGCTGCTACAACGACGCCAAGGCATTGTTAGATTCCGGTATAAAAGAATGCAAAGAGCTGGAAGCACGTCTGAATAAGAGGGATCTGTTTAAAGTAAGGGTTTTTGCCATGGGTTACTTTCAAGACTTATAACAAAACTGTCATATATTTACTGAGACCTCCTGCTGACCAGTGTCTAATGAAGACACTCTAACATATCGGCCTTGGTCGGGCCATGCATTTATTGTTTACACGTATTTCAACTAGCAGCTGTAAACAGAATAGACACTGACCTCTTACAGGGGCCCTCTGATCAAATTCGGCACTGTTTGCCATTCATAATGCTCACATTTAACCATCCAGTTTCCATGAATACGCATTTCCGTTTGCTTATGGAATAAAGATACATGTATTTGTGCTTCTACAATTTCCCCTGTGCTAATGTGCCATTTTAAAAACTAATCTAATGAATATTCATGATATGCTCATTTCGTTTATGAATATTCCTGGTGTAAAGTGTTAAATATTTCATACTGAAGGATGTGTGTTTTGTATGCGGTGTTTCCTGCATGACTAATACATGTACTATAAGGTTAAACAGTTACGGATCATTAGTCGCATGAATGAATATAAATGGCACATTTTGAGACTGGGCAAGGTTCTTACCACAGAACTGTTAACTTTTTACTTCGTGAATATTCGTGTAAGAAATAACGACATAATGGATATTGATTAGATTATTTTTATGATGGCACATGCGTTATGGCATAAGCAGTATCCTTCTCACCAAGGTCAGCTCTGTTTGCTTATCAAATAATATAAATATGATTTTACAGTATCTGTCATGTCCAACTATCCATGCGTTCACGTGCCATTGGAAATATGTCTAATTGATATTCAGGGTGTCACTATTTCTTACATGAATATACAAGGAGCAAATGGTTAAAGAAAGACAAATATACTTGAACGTTTTACAACAGCATCCTTAACCCATTCCCTCATAGGCTATTTATAGATCCAACCTCTTTAAATAAATCTACCGAAAAGGAGCATTAACTAAAGGAAAGGAATATTTTAAAAATTTGTAGTTTAAAACCATTGTGATAAATAGAGCATTTATATTACAATTCTATTTATCACAATGGTTTCAACAGTCACCTTTGCAGAGGCATCAAAGGCGTCAGTAGGAGGGTATGGGTTCAACGATGCCTGGTGCTGAATATCTAATTCTGGATAAGACAAGTGACAGCTTTATGCAGGACGAAAGTTATACTGAAAGATGTATCATTGTTAATCTTTAACACAGGTAGCTTAATGCAGGATGGAAGTCATGCAGAAAGCTCCTCTAGCAACCACCTGCCTACAAAGACATAAATTCTTATTATTATCTAAATTTCATAATATCGATTTTTTGCTGTACTTTTGTTTTAAACTATTAAGCCTTAACTGGCTGTGTCCATTAGCCCCTATGTTACTAAGCGCAACTCCATTTAGAGTCAAACCTCTCTAAACCGGACATTCAATTTATTGTAAATATTGACATTGGAGACAGATGTCAGCTTATTGCAGGGTGACATTCAAGCAGAAAATTCCTCTAGGAGGTTTCCGAATGACTTTCACCCTGCATTAAGCTGTCACCTGTCTATACATATATAAAATTTGAGCAATCATATACTTAAGAATGATCTCAGACTCAGAAGTTTTATAACACCTGGCCTTGGTCAGTACTTTCTTCGAAGCTTAAACACATCAGAAGTAAATAAAACTCGCCCTGGACGAATGTTGGATCATATACAGTAAAACCTCTCTATAAAAGCCACTAAATTATGTTAATTAGTTGGTATTTAGGGCAGGTGGCTGCTTAATGCAATGTCAAAGTAAAGCACAACGCTCTTATAGGAGCGTTCTGTTTTACTTTCACCTTGCTATAAGCAACCACCTGCTTTAACACAAAATACTTGATGTAATGTAGTGGCCTTTATAGAGAGGTTTTACTGTATCGCAATTTACAGTACAGTAAAACCTCTCTATAACGGCCACTAAATTAGATCAAGTAATTTGTGTTAAAGGCAGGTGGCTGCTCAAAGCAAGGTGAAAGTAAAACAGAACGCTCCTAAGCTTTAAGCAACCACCTGCCCTAGATACCAATTAATTAACACAATTTAGTGGCCGTTATAGAGAGGTATTACTGTAGTACTAGGTTTAGGTAGTCTCTATAGACAAGCTAGAACAACAGATTAAACTCATTGCCATCTATACATAATCTAATAAGAGGTGATACCGTTTGATATACAGCATTTAACATTTCTGCTGATACTGGTGTGTGCCAAAAAGTTCATACCCAGACAAGCCATCTCGTTGGAGACGATGTGAGTGATTTAGGTCTACACTGTTTGAATGCCATTCAGGCTGTTTGTTCATGGTAATACAATGTACTAATGTTTGTTTTCTTACATTATAGAATAAATCCCATCATCCTCTTGGTGGAAACCCCATTAATTACGACAGGCAACAGGCAAACACGCCCGCCAAGGTAAGAATACATACAACAATGAACATGGTCAACCTTTACCTACTACCTCTTATGAACGCTTTTTTTGACACCTCTGTAAAAGTCATGTTTTGATACCACTGTGGTAAACAGAGTATTTGCTCCAAAGGAGCAAATTATCTTTTTATCACAATGGTTTCAAAACAACACAATTCTACGTTTTCCTTTTCTTTACTAAAAGCTCCTTTTCAGTAGATTTATTTAAAAAGGTTGAGTCTAAACATTGCCTATAAGGAAATGCGTTAAACGTCCATGTATCATTCTCGTCATTGTATGCAGCTATGGATGAGGAAGTTTCCAATCCAACGTTGTAAGTACGGGAAGATCATACTTGATCCACGTGATCAAATTTAATTCGTAAATTTCTGGCGTAGATGCAGTGCATAAACTAGAAATTTTAAACCAGTGTAAGTCTAGATCAAGCGCAGCGATTGATCAGTGTCTGCAATGTTTGCAGGCATGGTAGACAAACAGTGCATACCTAGGTCAAATCTAAGCCAGTGAGTGTGTCTCATGCTTTACAGAGATTATATATTATCGGTACTTCTAACAGCAACTGAATCTCTTTTCTATCTAAAAATGATTTGATTCCATGCTTAACATTGTCTGTATCTAACAGTCTGTAACTGAACTGAACATCTTACAGTGATTGTATCTCGCACCAAATAGTGATTGTATATTGCATCTAACAATAACTGTATCTCACATTTAACAGTGATTGTATCTCATATCTAACAGTAATTGTATATTACGTTTTACGAAAAGAATGCCTCATATCTATCAGTGATTATATCTCTCATCTAAGAGCGATTAATTGTATCTCATATCGTATACATGTAGCACATCTAACAGTGATTTATCGCATATATAACAGTCATTGCAAATCATGCTTTACGAAAGTATGCCTCATATCTATCCGTGATAGTATCTCATATCTGACATTTATTGTACTCCACATCTAACAGTGATTGTATACCACATGTCGCCGTGGTATTATCTCATATATAATAGCGGCTGTATCTCGTATCTAACAGTGATTCTTATATCATATCTAACAGTGGCTGTAATTCATATCTTACAGTGAATGTACATGTACGTTATATCTAACAGGGAAACCGATCATCCAGGAACGCCTACAATGATGATATGAATGATGGGAGAGGACGAGACGCGTACACACCGAACAAACAGCAGGTACTGGGGCTCAGACAAGAAACAACAATCTCACATCTAACAGTGATTTTATCTCACATCTAACAGTAGTCATATCTAACAGGGATAGTTTATCACATCTAACAGTGATAGTATCTCACATCTAACAGTAATGTAATTGTGTCTCATACCGTATAGTAATTGTATATCATGCTTTACGAAAAGTATGCAACATATCTATTAATGATTATGTCTCATATCTAAAAGTGATACTTTATTTCTTATCTAACAGTGATTGTATCTTATATCTAACTGTGATTGTATCTCATACCTAAGAGTGGTTGCATCTCATAACTCACAGTAATTGTATCTGATATCTAACTGGTTGTATCTCACATATGTCGCCGTGATATCATCTCATATCAAACAGTGATTGTATCTCATATCTAACAGTGATTTGTTATCTAATATCTAACAGTGATTGAAGTTCATATCTAACACTGGGTATACATGTAATTTATATCTAACAGGGAAATCGGTCGTCCAGGAACGCCCATAATGATAATATGAACGATAGGAGAGGACGAGACGCGTACACACCGAACAAACCACAGGTACTGGGCCACAGAACAAGAAAGCAATTGCATGTACCCTTTGGTAAACAAAAAACAGACCCGAGAGGATAAATGCAGATATTACACGTGTAGGGTGTAATTGAAAGCGGGCAAGAATACAAGAAATACGAAGAGAGTTTTGACATTTTAGACAATTGTATGCTTGTCCTAACATTTTACCGACACATACATGTATATAGAATATATATATAAGCATGCGCATTGTCCACAGTTTCACGCATAATGATCAGAAAATAGTATTTGAATGTTTTGATAAAGCATAGAGTTTACCTCAAGTACAGGCTGGAATAAGATAATTGTCAGTACCAAAAGAGTGTCTATTCATACAACAGGGTCCAAGGTTAGAAACAGTTTGAGTCTGAGTCTGAGATCATTCTCAAGTATCTGATTGGTCAGATTTTGAGCAATGCCTGAGAATGATATCAGACTCAAGCAAAATGTTTTATACCATCCGAGCCTGGTTACGTAGAATAACTGTCCGATTGATATGAGACTGCATGTCTCATTTCGTTATTGTCCGCCTTTTTGTTGACAAATAATGTTTCTAGCTTTGGTTTTTTCTGAGTTAATGACTTCATTGACTACCTGATTTTACAGAGCTTACCCGGGACGCCCAAAATACCTGGGACGCCAAAGATACACGGAAATGAACAGTACGGGGATAAGAGGGACATTTACAGTCCTGCAAAAAGAGACATGACCACCCCACAGAAACACGACGGCCTTACACCAAACATTTCCGCGAGAGCTCCGGACAATTACTCGCCCGGCCGATATCACGTGAGTAAATTTAATTGCCGAACCACTAATTATAGAGAACAGTTTATATGAACATATATGACCCGTCAACTGGTCAATCATTAGCATAGTTTGAAAATTATTTTCCCAAGCGTACCCACAATGAAATCGCTTGCCGCACAACTTCAAGATTACGGTGATGTGCACTATATTAATCCTTCGCTTGCTATTCACGTCAATATACCTACCTGTAAATAGTGAAGACCCAGATGAGACAGCTCCTGCAGGAGCTGTCTCATCAGGGTCTGCACTATTTACAAGTTGATTGTGCAACCAGTGCACTCCGCATCAGTGATTGCACAGCGAAATACGTGTACACAGTGAAGATATATGTAATTATACACTTTAAAGTGGCTATCCAGTGAATATACACCAGTGTCCATTTAAACCTTTTCCTCATATAAACGCATTTGTAAACAGTAGACCTATATGAGCCGTCTGATCAGGGTCTGCTCTGTTTGCTTATGGTCTAATATAAATCTGATTCTACAGTTTCTGTCTGAGGCAAAATGTCCTGTGTTCATATGCCATTATAAAAAATGATCTTATTAATATTCATGACGCCATTATTTCTTACATGAATATACAACAGGGAAAGGGTTGATAAAAATCGTTCGACAAATATTACCGTAAGCCCTAATTCACGACAGTTACTGGTACTCGGATGACGGAAATTATCGCACATTCTAGTGTGCAGCAATTCAGACTGACAGTTCTAACGCATCATTTTATACATTTCTAGGAAGTTTCTGAAAGAAGTCCGAGGACACCACAAAAGATGGCCAATCAGCAATCAGCGTACGATGATCCCCACAGAGTGAGTGTTCGTAAACATCCTCTATCCCTTCACTTGATAAAGAGGCGTCGTGACGCAGTTTCAGAGTAGATCCAGATCAGAAAATCATCCTGCATTAATCCTTTTCGCTGTCAAATGGTGTCGTCTGCAAACTTTTTAGCCTGATGAGACGCCGAATACTCGGCATCCCATTTGGATCCAAACTGTTTGCATAGGTAATTACAGATGCGAGAGTTTAGCAGTCATATGCATAAACATCCAAATATTTCTTTAATGAATATCCGGTTTCGATATTCATTCTAATTATACCTAAAAGGTACCTGCAAACAATATTACAACTGACTTTTCTGTAGTGCGTATTTCTTTAACCCCTTCCGTGCCACAATGACGGGTGTATGATATCACATGCAAACAGTTTGGATCCAGATGAGACGCCGAGTAACTCGGCGTCTCATCAGGATCCAAACTGTTTGACACTCTGTTTACTGTTTTATAAAGAAAGTGGAAGAAATACACACACTTACACTAAAAATAAACGAAACTATGCCAAGCAGACGACAATGCTGGTATCGAAAGTGTTAAAATATGTTCAGATTGTCAAACGGTTTGGCTCCCGGTGATATATACCAAAATATCCAACGTCCCTTTTCAATCAATTTCGACTAATTTGGAAATCTTTGACGCCAAAAAATCATGACCACCATTATTAGTTTATTGTGTGTGAATGTTTCATATGGTGAACATACTTTGGTGTCGGCATCGTTAGCTCAGTGGTAGAGCGACCGCTTCTCAATAAAGGCTCCATGAGTCCGATTAACTCGTTCCTATATTTATTCCCTTTTCTATATTTATTCTAAAGTTCAATACCTACTGAATATTCTTGGACAAAATAATTATAATGAAATTTGGAAGGTGGAACATTGTAGCCATTTAAGAACGTAAAGAAACATACCTATCAAATTCCATTAACAAACAGAGCAGATCCTGATCAGACGGCTCCTATATATGTCATATAGACTTTCTGCATGGCTTTTTCACTCTGGATTGAACTGACACCTGTCTTAAGATCAATAATGATATGTACTCTGGATTGAACTGACACATGATATGTATACGAGTGTTCGAATAATCCAGATTTTACTCTACTTGTTGAAACAGTTGAACTACGACAGTTTACGGCTTAATTCGCCCGAAAAGGGTAGAGGAGGGGGCTCACGGACAAGCAGTGGCATCGAGCGCGATACCAGTGCCAAGTCCGACATTCATCGACAACACGGGGGTCCGACCGGATTCAGCCAGTTTGCTTCGTCTAAAGTAGTGTGGGGTAGAAACGAAGGGGAAAACCCTAGGCTGGATAACAGCACCTACAGGTACTTAAACTAGACTCTTGGTTTTATTAATCATAATATTCCATAAATACGCCTTTCTACACTAAACAGAGTAGCCACAAATCAGACTGCTCCTTAAGAACAGTCCGATCAGGGTCTTCTCTATTTGCTTATTATATGATACGATACTACAGCTTCTGCCATGGCTGATAATTCCTGCGTCCATGAGCTATTATAGCAATTAATCTAATCATTATCCATAATGTTATTATTTCTTATATGAATATTCATTAAAGGAATTAGAAAGCTATTTGTAAAGGCAGGCGTCAGCTTTTGATGTTTTTGATGTTGCAAACTATATATATGAAACGCATTAGCATACTAAAAGTTTTGTATTATCACGTTAAAACTTTAATTTGATTATAAAATGTGTAAGACTTTATAAATATATACATATCAATATTTAACTCCTTAAGTTTTATCTCCACTTGAAATCTTGCGGGAAACTCGCAGTCGACTATATATGTTATGGGACGGTTTCCCGTTGAATTTCCCCGCTCTTGAATGTGTGACCGAGACAATAGTTAAAGAGCCTAACATTGGTATGTTTGTCATTACCAAACGTTAGATTTATAATATGAGTTGGAGAAAGGGTTAATTTTTAATTTTTGTATTTCAGACAAGAATACCCCGAGCACGCCATTGAGAATTATGAACGTCAGGATAGGGACAGGTATCGGCAAAACTTCGGCGCAGCCTCCGAGAAAGACTTCATGCACCATCTAGATGGGCCTACTGATTACAGAGACGAATACAGGTAAGTTGGAGAGGGTGGTACACACAACTATCACCTCTAAAAAAGTTGGGTATACATGAGTTATACGGTAAAACCTCTCAAAACCGGGCGGTAAATTACGTATCAATGCCTGTCTTTAAGACGCGTCACAGCTTAATGCAGAAATAACCACATCCACATTGCTTTAAGCTACCATATACCTAGAAACGACCTAAATTCTTCTTACAATTTAGGTACAGAGGGGTTTAACTGTATATAAAGCAATATTCTGCACCCAAACTTCTTTTTAACACTTTACTCCATAAAAACGGCTTTTTACGCTTTTGCAAACAGAGTAGACCCATATGAGACGGTTCCTATAGGAGCCTACTAATCAGGGTCTGCTATGTTACATGTGTTAATTTTCCATTTTAAAATTTAATGTAATTAATATGCGTAAAATCATCATTTCTTATTTGAATATTCATCGAGTAAAGCGCCAAACTATTACTTATAGCACAGTAGATGCGTTCTTAACCCTTCACTTGCTATTCACATCAATATACCTACCTGTAAATAGTGCAGACTCAGATGAGACAGCTCCTGCAGGAGCTGTCTCATCAGGGTCTGCACTATTTACAAGTTGATTGTGCAACCAGTGCACTCCACAGCAATGATTGCACAGCGAAATACTTGTACACAGTGAAGATAATTATATGTTATTATACAACAGGGCATGGGTAAAGAAGGAGAAATGTATTTTAAAATTCAGCAAGCGAAGGGTTAATTGACACGGGTATCTTTAGAATCATTGCCTGCTTAGTGCAGAACGAATGTAACGCAAAAGCTCCTATCGGAGCTTTCTTCACAACGTTTACTCTGCATTAAAGGCTACCGCCAGGTCTGTATTAACGACTCGTGCTTCTTTAACCCTTTTCCTCATATAAACGTGTTTTCACGCATTTGCAAACAGAGCAGACCCAGATCAGACGGCTCCTAGAGGAGCCGTCTGATCAGGGTCTGCTTTGTTTGCTAATAGAATTATTTTGTTAATGAATATTCAGTAGGTTTGAAATAATTTGGAATAAATATGTAACAGGGGAAGGGTTAAATCCGTTATTCCATATATACGCACATGTGCGCCTTTCCAATCAGAATAGACCTAGATCATACGGCTACAGTAAGAATCGTCTGAAAAGAGTTTAGATCTGTTTGCTTATAAATTACACATCTGACTCTTCAGTTACCCCATACTCAAAATATCCTGTTCTCATAAGGAATTTAAAAATAAGCCTATTCATATTCCAGATGGTATTTTTTCCTAAATGAATATTCATGAAGTAAATGGTTGAAATACCATTATTAGTGGTTTACGCCTTTTGACGCATTTTAGACAGGCGGCAATTAAATGCAGGGTGGATCCCAGGCAAAATTTCACTTACTAAGGGTAACACTGATATATAAAATTGACTTATCTGAATATCTTGAATAAATCTAAACATTACTTGTAGAGTTGTTTCTGTAGATATATTTTATTTTTAGTTTGGAGTAATTATAGAAGCAAACAAAGCAGACCTTGATCATTGTTTTGGGTCTAAACTGTGTGTTTCTGACAGAGCTCCAGATAAGATGCGCAAATTTAAACTTTTTATAGCATAGCTCCTTTATTTCTCCACCAAACCCTATATGGTGACCACTCTTTAGAATTGGCTCGAGGGATGATTCTAAAGAGTGTTCACAACATAGGGTTTGGTGGAGAAATGACGAGTTTAGTATTCGAATACGCATCGTTATCTGTAGCTCTGGAAACTTATTTAGAATAGTAGGCCCTTAACGTACATGGATTGCTAAGGTTATGTATGTATGTCTGCATGTGTGTCGATAAAATGCACCTGTTGCTTTTTGTTTTTTGTCCATACAGCGAAACAATTTTAGTAGGAAAAGACGTCAGGATAAAAATTGAAACAAAAAATGAGTGAGTTGTCATTGGGTCATCATATTACAACAACTATAAAACATATCTAACGACGTGTTTGTGGAAATCATACCCCTCACCCCGCTAACCATGTCCTGGTAATCCCACTCCCTCATATGGACACCTTTTGGCCCATTTTGTTGTCTCTGTAAAAGTCATGTCTTGAAACCATTGTGATAAATGGAGCATTTCTCCATGTTGTATTTATCACAATAGTTTCAAAATTACGCAATTGAATTTATTTCCCTTTTTTCTAGTAAAGACTCCTTTTCGGTAGATTACTGCAAAGAGGTTATATCTAAAAATAGCCTATGATGTAATGGATTATTGATATTTGATCAAGATGAGACGCCGAGTAACTCGGCATATCATCTGGTTCCATACTTATAAAACTTTTAGTTGAGTCTGAGTTCGTTCTCAAGCTTTTGATTGGTCAGATTTGAGTTCTCAGCCAAAGGCTCAAATCTGACCAATCAAAAGCTTGAGAACGAACTCAGACTCAACTAAAAGTTTTATAAGCATGGACTCAGGATTCAAGCTGTTTGGCACTCTGTCAATAGTTTTACAAAAGCTTGATCGAATCGGAAATAAACAAAATTGCACCAGCTTCAAATTTGAGCAGACATGTTTTAGACTTTTTACAACGGGGTGAGGGTGAATTCTAATGCCTTTTGCGAGCTTTGTAATGTTAATATTAATTGGAAAACTGGTTTTATAAATCATTACTCATATTTCATTTCACGAGCGATTTATTACAGGCCACAGTGCTAGCGTTTGCATTATATTTCAATACCCTCATACATTGTATACAGTGTGAAGTATTCGGGGTCCAACATTGGGGCCAGTATGGAACACGAACCCACTGTAAGAATATAGCCCGCATCCAGATACATTTCCTGACACATAATCAACCTGTCCTACATGTAGCACATTTCTCAAATATACAAAATAAAGTATCCAGTGTAAACCACGAATAAACAGTGGGACTATAGCACACATCCACTCACAGCATCCCGACACAGAGCAATCCATTCCTAGCAATACCTTAATATACTAAGTGCTAAACTAGGGAACTTCTACCTCCATATCGAACTTCTTTGGTCATGACATGACCTAAAATCGAATACGAAACCCCAGCATTTGGAAAACGAACACACCATGTAAAAGGGGGAACTAGATCCTAGAGAGACAATGAATAACCGTACACGAAAGTAACAATCTATATCTGTATCGCTGCTAGGTATTGTCGTCCTCAAAATGTATCGTCTACTAATATTTGTCTTCCATTTTATTTAACCTCTCCCTCATACAGACGTTTTTGACGCATTTGCAAATAGGGTAGACCCAGATCAGACGACTCGTGTAAAGCTGCCTGATAAGAACCTGCTCTATTCGCTTATGAAATGATATAAATCCAATCTGCAGCTTCTGCTATGGTCACAAATACCATTGTTCATGATGCCATTATAAAATTCATAGATTCATTATTTCTCGCACGCATACTTACAAATGTATAAGGGAAATGGTTGACCCATGTGTACACAGTATCCCTTAAAATAGTACATGTATAGGCAAACAGTGTAGACCTAGATCAGAGTTATCCTTATGAAGCCCCCTGATTAGGGCATGCACTGTTTGCTGAACCCATTCATGTCAACGGTTTATATCAGAAAATGTATTGTTGGCTCCCCCTCTCCCTGTTCCCAACATTAAACATGGATGCTTGCTTCCAAAATAAGATCTGGACAGGGTTTCCTAAATAGTATGGGGATAAATCGGTTTAAATACATACACAATCACGTCGTGGACCCAATCTGTTTGCGAATGCCATCGCTGATTCAACAACTGTTGTGAAAGAGTTAATGATTATCATTAGTTCAATGAAATAATGTAAGTATAAGAATGTCCAAATTGGTAAAGAGTTTGATATACCCATTTAACTTTCTTATTTCAATAATGTTTCCCGCATCTAATAAAGAAATATCGAAACAATACAACGTGTATTTTATACCCTTAAGCCACAATATGAAATACGTAACTACCATATGCTACTTCAAACAGTGTAGATACTGATCTGTCACTGTGTCGAAAGCTTTTTGTCTGATTGGAGTCTACACATTGTGTTTAGTTACATTTATAGTAAATACAGTAAAACCTGTCTTAGGCGACCATCTAAACGAGGTCTAATTATTGGTGTGTAAGGCAGGTGGAAGCTTAGTTTTAAGGTCAAAAGTAATGCAGAAAAGTTCTAAAGGAGCTTTCTGCATTACTTTTGCCCTGAACTAAACAAGCACCTGTTTTAAGACTCCTATGTTCAATGAATAAAGGGCCGCCCAGAACAGCTTCACTCTACTCTGATGCGACGGGCTATATTCATTGGACGTGGAGAATGGAATAGCCCGTCTCATATCATAACTCATTTGATTATTTTAACGTTTTAACAGGAAGAGGTAGTTAGCCTCACAACTGTCCGTGTGTCCGTCAGTCCGACTCTCTCTACGCCCGTTACACTTGGTGTATACCGTATATCACTAAACCAGATTCCATAGGGTGATGCAACTTTCAGGGATGATGTATTACATACATTATATATTGTATTGATAACACGCACGCACAAAAGAGATGGAAACGAAAGCAAGTCTTGCTTATTGTGTTTCTCTCCTAATACCGTATCATCTACACTCGCTTTATACAGAACTGATTGCAGTTAGTGCAGTGAAATAACAAAAAGCCAGTATTTCAGCAGGGTATCCGAGTGTACACAAACAAAACTCATTATGATTAATTTATGCATTTAGTAACATTATTATAGTATTCTATCATAGGTCACACGGTAGTTGTGCGGGGATATCTGTGTTCAGTGGACATGTTTATACAGTTGATATTCGATATCTCGGATAAAATGAACTTCGGGTTAACTCGAAGTAAAAGTTCGGTTCTTCCAAAAAGTACAATTCAAATTTATTCTAAACTGCATTACTACGCATATCTACCGACATGTGTGACAGCTAAATTCAGGCCATCAGAAATGCTGAAAGCTGCTACAGGAGCTTTCGGCATTACTTTATGCCTGCATTAAGCTGTGAACCGAGTCTTGCAAAGTTATCTCTTGGCATTGCTACTTTTCCATTCGAAGGATCACCAACTTTAAGAAAACAGTAAAACCCCGCTAATGCGACCGCCAAAAAGAGGTATAATTATGGGTGCTAGATGCAGGTGGTACATGTAGCTTAATGCAGGACAAAAGTAAGTAAGAAAGCTCATAGAGGAGCTTTCTGCATTACTTTTGCCCTGCATTAAGCATCCACCTGCTTATAAAGACACACATGTCGAGTCGCATTAGAGGGATTCTACTGTATTTGAGAAATTGTGCAGATCAGAAATCATAATGACTCGAGCGTCTGTTATGTGGAAGTATTTTGTATGGCCCTTACAGTTCTAGACACTGAAGTTCAACTGTAGTTTGTTCTAACCTTCATTTAACCCATTTACAGTAGAACCCCTGTAATGCGACCACTTAATGAATCGACATGGGTGTCTTTATACATGTAAGCAGGTGGTTGTTTAATGCAGGGCAAAAGTAATACAGAAAGCTCCTCTAGGAGCTTTCTGTATTGCTTTTGTCCTGCATTAAGCTACCACCTGCACCTAGCACCCAGAATTATATCTCTTTTAGGTGGTTGCATTAGCGGGGTTTTACTGTATGTCCATATCATATAAGGAGTAATAATATTATGGATAGGTTCCAAAAAAAGATCTGGAAAGATTCCAGATCTTATTTTGTAACCCGTCCATTGTTCATATAAAGGGGGTACAACAAACAAAATAATTGCTGGTATAAGCCACTGACATCGATATGTTCAGCAAACAGTGCAGATTCTGATCAGAGGACTTTTTCAAGGACCGTCTGATCTGGTTCTACACTATTCACCTATGTCATGTTAGGCGACACTGGTTACAAATGTGTTGAAGTATTCTTTGTGGCGTTGAAGTGTGTTTTGGTGTCTATCTTAATACAGTTTATATTCATCTTTATTCACTTTGGGTGAACTATTGTCTTTGTCGAGTCCTGTATTATGTATGCTAACCTTGGCCCCGTTCCCTCATGTTGACGACTTTTGACGACTCGGTAAAAGTGCGAGTCAGGTCGTGGATAGTGGGAGAAGAGTTAACATTTTCCCATCATTATAAACTTGTTTTCACGTACACGTACTTGCAAACAGAGTAGACACGAATCAGATGGCTCCTATATATAGGAGCCGTCTGACCAGGGTCTGCCCTGTTTGCTTATAGCATAATATAGTCAAAACATCCTGTGTACATATTCCATCATAAAAAATCAGCTACTATGTACTTAGGATATCTTTTTTCCTACATCGATATTGAACAGGGAAATGGTTAACACTCCTTGCTAATGTAGTAGAACCTACCTTAAGGGGCCATTCGTTTATTGTACACAAAGTCTTAAAAAGTGGTTGTTTAATGCAGGGCCAAAATAATGCTGAAAGTGATTGCTTAATGCAGGGCAAAAGTAATGCAGAACGCCGCATTACTTTTGATCTACATTAAGCCACCACCTGCCTTACATACCCATAATTAAGCCCCCTATTTTGATGGCCGCTTAAGACGGGTTATACTATAAGCAGAACTTTGTTACACTTTGAATTGGGGGAAAAGTTGAAAAGAACAGATTTTCATATACAGTTTCGTAACAGAACAGTTTCGTATGTAGTAAAGTCCCGCTAATATAACCACTCAAATTGGGTATAATTCTGGATTTTACAACAGGTGGTAGCTTAATGCAGGACAAAAGTTATGCAGAAAGCTCCTTTAGGAGCTTTCTGCAATACTTTTGATCTGTATTAAGCAATTTTCTGCTTTTACAGACCCAGATGTTAATGAACCATGTGGTCGTGTCAGCGAACTTTACTGTATACATCTTGGAACGATAGAGTTTCAGTTTGTGTGTCTGTTATTTTATGTATTATTTATTATACCTGTTAGACTGTGATATGAAATATTTAGGTATGAAATTCCTTCAATTAATTTCTGTAATTTGAAATAAAAGCGTCCATACGTAAATTTGCTACCCTCCTAACTTATCTGTTTTATTTATTGTTACAAAAATAGATTAAAACTCCCAAGTGTCTGGTTCTGAGGTTATTTTACTAGATGATTATTCATGGAAGAAATAATGACATCATGAATATTCATTAGCTGAATCTTTATAATTAGATATGAACACATGGTAGTTTTGCCATGGCAGAAAATATAGAATCAGATTTATGTGATTCCATACGCAAACAGAGCAGACCTTGATCAGACTGCTCCTATATGTAACAGGTACCGTCTGATGTGGGTCTACTCTGTTTGAACAGTTGTTAAAGGTATATCTACGGAGTAATTAGATCATGTATATTTGTAATGCTTTTCAGGAAACTGCACAGATTGACGGATACTCCGGACAACGACACAAAACCAAGCGATCTTGCTAGGAGGTTTAAAGACATATTTCTGCATGACTGGCAAGATGCTTATGATGAAATCGTAAAAGAGTTTGGTCAAGAAAGAACTATAAGACATTTATTATGGATCGTTACGGTAAGAATGGTCGTTGCACTTGTAAGCCGCACTATGTCATGCAATAGAAATTAACATATTTATGACATGAAATTGACACAGGCAAACAATGTAGACCCATATCAGACGGTTGCTGAATGAGACCGTCTGATCAGGGTCTCTACTGTTTGCCTAATGTTCTAAAGGTTAACTGGTCTGAAGAAGTCTTGCAGAAACACGTCCACAATTGACCCCTTAGGATTGATAACATATACTCACAATACATATTCGGACAGGCGCACTTAAATACGAGACTAAAGCTGACTAAAGTAGCCATTCTTCTAAATTTCAAAGTTCCGGTTTACCTTATGAATATTCATGTAAGAAATAATGACATAATGACAATTCATCGGCTGAATTTTCAATTATAGAATATGAAAACATGGCAGGTTGACCCATACAGAAACTGTAGACTCAGATATATTGTACCACAAGCAAGTAGAACAGACCCTGCTCAGACGGCCTATGTACAATGCGCCTGATCAATGTCTGCTTTGTTTACTTATGGAATAATGTAGATCTGTATTCATGCTTATAAAACTTTTTAGTTGAGTCTGAGTTCGTTCTCAAGTTGTTGATTGGTCATATTTGAGCCTTTGGCTCAAATCTGACCAATCAAAAGCTTGAGAACAAACTCAGACTCAACTAAAAAGCTTTATAAGCATGGACCCAGGTTCTACAGTTTTTGCCAAAACCAAACAATCCTGTGTTCATATGCCAATTTGAAAATGCACCTAATAAATATTCACGATGATATATTTTTTTCTTGAATATTCATGAAGTAAAGTTGTTGTTTTTAAACATCAATACTGTCTTATTTTTAAATGTTGATATACGTGTCGTTTAACACCAGGTATTGTAGAACCTGTCCTAAGCGGTCATTAATTTATTGAACATTGGAGTCTGAAACAACAGGTGACTACATAATGCAGGACAAGAGTAATGCTGAAAGCTCATATAGGATTTTCTGTATTACTTTTGACCTGCATTAAGCAACCATCTTCCATACAGACCCGTAATTAGACCTCTTTCTGATGGCCGTTTTTATAGTAGTCTTTCAAAGCGGTCACTATATTAACACATATTGGTGATCCTCAATGAAGGCGAGTGCTTAAAGACAAACGCTCCTAAATCTCTGTTAGCATGTTATACAGTAAGCCCCTTTAACCCGGACTTTAGTAGAAAAGAATTCAGATCTTGTATGCAAGTGACTTCTTCGCGCTGATTGAATAGAACTTTCTATGCGGCTTTCATCCTTCATTAAACTGCTATCTGTCTTAAAGATCGGTATTGATTTCAAATTTGACAGTCCAGTTTTGAGGGGGCTTACTGCATTTATTTGGTGTGGCAAGTGTACAGAGCATTTAAACATTTAAATACTGTGGGGTTTATATGAATATATTATAGTTAAGCATGACACATAATAAAACCATATCGCCAATTTCCAGGAGGCTTATCTCATAGCCCAGGAGATTGCAAGCGAACAACTGCGCCATCTGCAGGAGAGATCGTATAGCGTGATGACTGGACCACCAGAAGTAAAACCAAAACACAATTAGATAGTTACAGGCCTAGCAATACAGGTTCCCGTTCCGTTATAACACGTTTGTGGCAATCACCAATAGCAGTGATTAAACCTCAACTCAAAGGGAACCAACTGTCCGAAACACTGACATCAATGCAGAACTTCATTCGAACCATTTGAAAGCGACCACCTAATGAACATACTTGATGTATTTACATGAGATGGTTGCTCAATGGAAAATGATGGTATTTTGCAAACGAAAATAATATGATGCCAAAAGGGTTATTGGTGATGACGGTACCTACATGTACCAGTAGAACGGAAAGCTGTATGTAGGTCCTGTAGATGTTTTGTTTGTGCAGTTACTGTAAACCATCGTTAATCCGAATGTTTAATAAAAACAAAGTTAGAAATAGTGAAGGGTGAAAACCATGCCGAATGTCCCCAGAGGTAGCTTTCTGCATGGCTTTCACCTTGCATTAAGTTGCCACCTGTCTTAACCCTTTCCCTCATATAAACGCGTTTGAAAACAGAATATACCCAGATCAGACGTCTCCTATAGGAGCCGTTTAATCAGGGTCTGCTCTGTTTGATAATGATATGATATAGATGTGAACATACAGTTTCTGCCATGGCCAAAAATTCCTGTGTCCATGTGCTATTATAATACATTGTAGATTATTCTTATTAATTTTCATGACGTCATTATTTCTGACATAAATATTCATGGAGGAAAGGGCTAAATACAGATAATACTGTTTAAATGATCGGATTAGCGATGTGTTTCTGTACATGTAGTTTATGTCAGTAACGTCTTGCGTGTTTTGTTTGCAGGAGGCGTGGCTTGTATCCTTGGAAATCGGGGACAAACAGTTGAGAGATTTAGAAAAATCTACATTTACCATAATGTCTAGGCCTGGCTCAGAACATGTAATTGCAGTCTTTATTACTACCTTATTATGATGACGAATATGCCATCAGTAATACTGTATCCGATCAGGATCTACACTTTTTAGTATTCAAACTCATTTGCGATAGTTTGATATCCAATATAAAAAGGGTGTAGACGCAGATCAGTCGCGGCGGCTGGTATTCGCTTGCACGGTTTTTAACTATATATTATTATGAGTTTCATATTTGTTACACCTTCATCGAACCTATTGCGATAACCTTTTACGTAATGATTACTATTGAGAGATAGTAAACAAATTCTACGACAAATACAATATTAGCACTACACATTTTCTTGGACCACTATTTGTGAAATCACAGAAACAGATAATGTAGTCTCGATGTATCATTTACAGACCCGACATATGAATTAGTGACAACACCGGTATCAGAATAAGAATAAACGTGTTTTCTTTGGTCGGAACGATAAAAAGGTCTAAAACTTTCCAAATAGTATCAGTGCCAATCTTTCAACAGGTGGCAGCTTAATGAAGAGTGACAGACATACATAAAACTCCTGTAAGCTGCCACGTACCCCAACTCCCCATATTGACTTTTTTCACGCCGCTTTAAAAGTCATGTTTTAAAACCTATTGTGATAAAAAGAGGAATTGTTCTATAAGGGCAAATGTTCTTTTTATCACAATGGTTTAAAAGCCATACAATTTTAAACGTTTACTTTTCTCTAGTAAATTCTACTTTTCAGGAGGTTGGGTCTAAAATAGCCTATGAGGGAATGCGTTAAAAGCCTTCAGTTTCTCAGCTGGGTCGACCATGTTCTATGAAAATAAGTTCCGACTCAGCACATGTAGAACAGGGTATTCCACAGTCTACGCAGAAAGTCGATATTGTTCAGCCTCTGATCTTTGTTATGTTTCAATTTAACCATGCTCTTGCTGAATTTAAAAAAAACAACATTTCTCCTTCTTTACCCATGCCCTGTTGTATAATTATATATATCTTCATTGTGTACAAGTATTTCGCTGTGCAATCACTGCTGTGGAGTGCACTGGTTGCACAATCAACTTGTAAATAGTGCAGACCCTGTGTCTTTACCATTTACAGGTAGGTATATTGACGTGAACAGCAAGCAAAGGGTTGATATGTTTTCGTTTGTCTATTACTCGGCGTGGTTGCACAGGAAATAACCGAGAAAGAGTTTATCGCTTATCCCTAATCCGATCTGCATTTACAAACAGTCTTGATCCTGATGAGACGCCGAGAAACTCGGCGTCTCATCTGGATCCAAGCTGTTTGACGCACTGTTAAACAAGGTTTAATAAACCGGTAGTCAAAATTCCCCCGTACAGAAACATGTAGTGTAAGCAAATATCATATTATATGCTCTAAATTGCACTGGCAAAACAATCTAAATTTATAGAGCATTACATGTACAACGAATTTTAAAGTCTTCTTTTATAAAGTTCGCAAGTTTAATCATAGTTTTAGTATTTGTTGATGACATAACTGAGGTAAATTTATTCACCATGATTGTGCTTTCTGTATTATTTTTACTTTTGTTCTGCATTAAGCGGCTACCTCCTTTTGCGGGCCCCATATGTATTCACGGTTTATTGTATATCGTTTTGCCGTGGAGTGCTTGTTTATGATCTGTGTTATTTCATGAGGCCCTTATAAGTTTTCGAAAGAATTGTTTTATTTTGAAAATTCAGCTCAGTATAGCCCCAAAAGGTTAGTATTTCAGTCATTTAGAGATGCCCTTTTCTGTTAAATGATTTAAGTAAGAAATAATGACCCATGATTTTAGTAATGGCAGAAACTTTATAATCAGATGTATATACTACTATAAACAAATAGAGCAGATCCTGATCTGGTGTTTCTACATTGGCCGTCTGATCTGAATGGGTCTTTTATGTGTGCTAAGGCGATTAAATACGTCGTTATCGAAAAAAAATGTTAAAGAGTTTTTAAGATTTAAGGCAGGTGGCTGCTTAATGCAGGATCAACGTCATGTAGAAAGCTCCTCTAGGAGATTTCTGGATGACTTTCATCCTGCATTAAGCAGCCACCATTCTAAAAACTTATCAGTCCACGTTTAGTGAAAAATCGAGTTAAAGCTTTAACTGTACTTTATACAGTTAAATGGAACTTATGGTCTGTACCTTATTCATATACTCTTAGTTTTCGGACAAACTAACTGACTGGTATTGGATTAACCGTTTGATCGGGATCTACACTATTTACTTTTAGATACTTTCACACTATAGACCCATTGAGCGGGGAAGGATATCCGATTACATTATACGTAGAGTATTAGTGTAGTTGTTGATTGCCGATGTCATAGGAAAAGGAACACCCGGATATCCTTAATTTTCGCAAACATGGTACATGTACAAGTAGAACAAGATCTTCGACCAGTCTGATTATGGTATGCAATAATTACAGAATTAACATACAGACTACTTTTAACTTTGATGAGTGAAGAACAAGTGTCGATCAATGATCAGACACACAGTTTCAACGCAGCTTCATCTGATCTGTATTTGCATTGTTTGCTATTGTTTCGGGTGTCCTTTTTCTGGGGACGCCGGTCATGCATATTCGTTATTCCATTGTACAGCATCGAGGATTCGTTCAGTCCAGGGACCTAGGGGAATCTTTGCCAACATCAAGAAACCTGCTCTTGAAATACCGAAAACAAACTGCAGCACTGTCGGTTCCCTATGTAAGGGAGGTAAGTCGATAAAATATATTGACCCATTTTACTGAAGAAAAAAAAACCCGGACCTAATTGGTATTGTGCAAACAGCTTGGATTCAGATGAGACGTCGAGTAACTCGGCGGCTGGTCAGGATCAAACTGTTTGTAAAGTATATTTTTCTTATATTGTACATGTATAAAAATTTTCCTCATATAAACGTGTTTTCACGCATTGCAAACAGAGTAGACCCAGATCAGACAGCTCTCTGACCAGGGTCTGCTCTGTTTGCTAATGGAATTTGATGGATCTTTTTCTTTACTTTCACAAATGGGTTCAGTGTTCCACCTTCCATATTTCATTATGCCCATGAATATCTTGTCCATGAATATTCAGTAGGTATCGAATTTTGTTCTAAATATAGATCAGAGAAAGGGTTAAAATGTCCGAGTGTCAAACAGCGTGGAACCTGATTATCATCCGGTTATCGCCAACTGGTCTATATAAGCTGTTTTATAACAAATGAACATATACTCCTTTAGTATTGGCAGAAACTCTCGAATCATTTCTATATTATTATTATTGGTATAGTTCTATAAGCAAACTGAGCAGACCCTGATCAGACGGATCCTACAGGATCCGTCTGATATGGGTCTTCTCTGTTTGCAAACTCATGCAAATGCATACATATTAGGTAAATGATTAATTAATACTCAACTCGTATGTTTTTCTTACAGGAATGCAGGAACAAAATTTGCAGAACTCTGCTTGAGACATCGGGTTTTTCAAAGATGTATCTAAGCGACGCCTCTCGTGTCGTGGCCTATATTAACAAGTGCGCCGAAGTTGTGTGGCTCATGAGCGTGCAGGACCCTCCGGTCGTGCTCGAGTACATTACCAAGGACACCGAGGGCGCCCGCTTTAACGCCGAGCATTATCACGCACACACAAGCCCGGGGTCCATCTACAGGTATGGCGTCTGGCCCCTACTACGCCTTGACAAAAGAGGGCCAATAATAGCCAAAGGATTTGCCCAGGGTGTACAGTGAATACATAACTAAACGTTACATTAATTGAACATGTGGCGACAACAGTGGAATTGGTTGCTTATAGTTTTTACGACGTAACTCTCGTCCCATATCATTTTCCAACAGTTTGTATCCAGATCAGATAGCGAGTAACTCTGATCAAGATGCTAACTACAAGGTACTCAGATAACAGTTTTCACATATAGTTAACGAATGCAGATGTGAGTTTTGAATGCAGATGTTAGTGTGAGTTCTTGACGGGTTTCATAGCAAGATAATTTTTAGCAGGAAAAGATGAGAGCTCTATGCATGATTAGACAGTAATGCATGTATTTCTTTATCACAGACTTCAGTTAGTTTTTTATATCATTTGTTTCCCCCCTTTCCCTAATGACCATTTATGCACCCCTTTTTATAATATAACATTTTCAAAGGAACTTTTGGCTTAAACAAAAAGCTATAGTATCCTGTCTGTATAAGTCCATACGCAAAACAGAGCAGACCCTGATCAGACGGATCATATAGAGACCGTCTGATCTTGGTCTACTCTGTTTTAAAAGGCATGTAAATGCATTTATTTGAAGGAAAGGTGAAAACACACATATTAGAGTACTTGCAGTCGGCGTAATAATACTGAATAAGACTACTTAATACAGATAAATCTGCTATATGTAACATTTAAATATGTATGTAGATATTAAAGTATGTACACGTACATGTAAAGGGAGATAAACGGTTTTACTATGTAAAGGGAGATAAACGGTTTTACCGTTTTCATCTTGCACTCATAAGCTATAAAAGTTACTAGTATGTTGCAGTTTTCAACTCCAAAACAAACGCGTGTATTCAAAGTAGATACAGTAGTTATTGTAATGATATGTAGTATATTGAAAGTCATGAGTAGTTTCATCAATGTAGAATCTTTGTGTGTCGACCACCGCATTTGAAAGCAGATAGCGGTTAACCCATTCCCTCACATTGACGCCTTTTGACGCCTCTGTAAAAGTCACTTGTTGAAACCATTGTGACAAATAGAGCATTTACTCCTATAAATGCTCTATTTATCACAGTGGTTTCAAACTACAAAATTCTGAAATTTTCCTTTCCTTTACTTAATGCTCCTTTTCGGTAGATATATTCAAAGAGGTTGGGTCTAGAAATAGCCTATGAGGTAATGGGTTAATTTATTTGTTAAGGACGACTGTAATTGGGAAAACTTCTTAACCCTTTCCCTGTTTAATATTCATGTAAAAAATTATGGCATCATCAATATTTATTTTATATTTTCTGAATATTTATGCTATGTGTAAACATAATATTTCGGTATTGGTAGAAACTGTTGTCAGTCAGATCTATTATAACTTCATAAGCAATCAGAGCAGACCCAGATCAGACGGCCCAATTTATTTTGTATTTTTCTTTAACCACACAGAGTGTTAACCCTTCCATTAATATAAACGCCTTTAGGAGCCGTCTGATCAGGATCTGTTCTGTTTGCTAATGGAATTTGATAGATCTGTTTCTTTAGTTTCTAAGATTGCTACAACGTTCATCCTTCCACATTTCATTATAGCTCTTTTGCCCATGAATATTCAGTAGGTATTGAAATTTGGAGCGAACGTAGAACAGGAAAGGGTTAAACAGTTTCAATCCTGGTGAGATGCCGAATTATTCGGCGTTTCGTCTGGATCCACATTGTTTGTCAAACAAATAGCCTATGTCAGGATAAAGGCTAAAACAATTCAACTTCTTAATGTAAAGCAAACTAGTTATTTTTGTTTGACCCTCTGCCTGATTGGAGACGCCTTTTTACACATTTGCAATCAGAGTAGACCAAGATCATATGACTCCTGTAGGATCTGTCTGGTCTTGGTCTGCCCTGTTTGCTTGATATAGATCTGATTCTACAATGTCTATCATGGTCGAATTATACAGCAATTATACAGAAGAACACCTCTAATGCGAGCACTTAATGATTAAACATTGATGTCGTTATAAGCAGGTTGTTGCTTAATGCAGGTCCTGCATTAAGCTACCACCTGCATCTAGCACCCATAATAATACCTATTTTAGGTGGTCGCATTAGCGGAGTTTTACTGTATCCATAATGTTATTTTCTTTTTCAAGTACATCAATCAGGTAAAGGGTTAATAAGACAGGCTCTTTCTGTTCTTTATAATCGTTCCACTTGCGTGTTTTCCTCAAACTGCCACTATTAGTAAATAGGTATTTTAAAGAGTAGCATGTTTTATATATCTATTCATGTTTGCTTTGTTTTTGTAATTACTGATGTTATATATGGAAATGGGGAATGGTCAGAAGTTCTTCAAAGCAGTAGCATATTCTTCGCGGTATCTGACCAGAGCCTTTAATTTGATTTGTGTCGCATGATTTAGCACATTACCAATGCAAACAGTACATATACTGATCAGACACCGTGCTTCATTGCAACAATTGATCTGAATCTGCACTATATGTTATAAAATAGCCATGTGTCACTGTTAAACCTGACGTTGTCCATGCAGGGACCCGTCCCGTCTTACGAACGATCGTAAGACTGAAATTACCGGAAGTCTTTATTCCTTACGATTGCTTTTACTTATATAACCACCATAATCGCATATTCTATTGTTCAACAATTAAAGCTAACTTCGGTACAACAGAATTATCGTAAATTCTAACCTACAACGACCACAAATTCCAGTCGCGATCGTCGTAGGTCAGAACTTAATGATTATTTCAGTTGTGTTCTTGGTATTGTCTAATACGTGTTACATGTCAAGTGGCTCCTTAATACAGGGTGGAAATCATGCGGAGATCTGTATTGTCTTAACCCTTTACTCCATATACACGTCTTTCTACGCCTCCGCAAACAGAGTAAACCCAGACCAGGCGGCTCCTATAGGAGCCGTCTGATCAGGGTCTGCTCTGTTTGATTATGGTATAATATAGATATGATTCTACAGTATCTGCCAGTGCAAAAATGCTATTATTACAAATTTATTTAATTATTTTGTACATGAATATTCATGGAAGAAAGGGTTAAATAACGACAATGATAGTTATTTGAGTGTCAGATTAGCAAGGATTTACGGTTGGGATTAGTGAGGTTACACTGTTCAGATCAGCTACATGTAAGTTTCTCTTTTCAGGTTAGTAAAGTTGTATCTGGATGAGCATTCAGAGCCATATTTGTTAATATTCAGCTACGAGCTTATGCTAATAGTACTCGTACACGTGTGTTGAGTACAGTAACACCTCTCTATAACGACCACTAAATTGTGTTAATTAGTTGGTATTTTGGGCAGGTGGTTGCTTAAAGCAAGGTGAAAGTAAAACAGTACGCTCCTATAGGAGCGTTCTGTTTTACTTTCACCTTGCTTTAAGCATCCACCTGCCTTTAACACAAAATACTTGATGTAATTTAGTGGTCGTTATAGAGAGGTTTTACTGTACATATATTTGATAACATGGTTTACGTACTTATTTATTCGTTGAAAGCAAATCTGTGATATATTATTTATGTGTCTGTCTGTGATACATGTACAATTTACGTGTACTATAAACCTCTCTAAAGTGAGATTAGATATTAACAAGACTACTTTAGCCCGTCACTCCATGAATATGTAAGAAATAGTGACATCATGCATATAAGTTACCTGCATTGGTACAATAACATATGAACACATGAACATTAAACCCCGACAGAAAGTGTATAATCATATCTGTATACACAGTTCTTAAAGGATCTTGGTCTGTTCTATTTGCAAAGGCGTAGAAATGCGTATTTATGGAGTAATGGCTTAAATTGCTATAGCACGTGGCTGCTTAGTGCAGATTGAAAGTCATGGGAAAATGTACGCATTTTGTCCAGCATTATCCCTTTTAATGCGAGAAATGGGTTGATTGTCATTTGCAAACAGTGTAGACCCAGATGAAAGGGATCCAAGGGGGCCCTCTCATTAGGGTCTGTACTGTTTCTTCTTGATTTTTTTTCAGTCCCTGAATATTCACGGTTACCTAGCCAGCTTAAAATTTGGAATAGTCCGTTTGAAACTTACATGTATGCGCTGAAAGGGCTAATCTACTTTCTGGCTTACAGATAAAAAATCTTATGAGTGTTCGCTGCAGAGAGGGTTTATTGAACATTGATCATTAAATATATTAATATATCTGCTCATGAGACAAGATACTGTGTGGCATAACAAAGAGTAAACATACACATCAAACCCGCTTAAACTTTTACCATGGGATTATTTGCCTGTGAAGTAATGCCATAATTAATATTATTTAGCAGAAATTTCATTATGGCATATGGAAACATGATATTTAGCTTGGAAGGCACTGTAGAATCAGATCTATATGATTCAATGTAGCTGGAACAGGAGCCGTCTGGTCTAAGTCGTCCCTATTTTCAAAGGCGTGCAAAGTCGTCTTTATCAGGTAAAGGGCTAAGATCTGTCTATTGCAGTATCTTATTATCAAACATGACAAACGGTGTAGACGATGACCAAGCATGATGTCTCTGACGTCTTAGCATGTCTCTGTCTGTCCTTGATATAACTATTCCAGCTTCCATGTGTTTTGCCTCGTTGAACGGTGTATGTTTGTGCATTGGTAGATATTCTGTGTTTGTACTGATAATAAATATGTACCACAACCACTGTTTCCGGTTTCTTTCATTCTTTGCACCAGTTATGAGCATGATTGTTTATGAACTATATATAAATATTTTATGAGGCAATTAATTGTGCCAGCTGATGAGTATCTACATTATAATATAAATTTGCTTGCTTATTCAGATATGTAAATACTTGAATTGCTCTGATCTAATAGTTCGACCACTAAGGGCCTTTTTCAAAGATTGTCATGTCAAAATACACGTCACATTTTTGTTACATGCATTCAGCCATAAAATCAAAGAGAATAATTCTCTTTGATTTTACGGCTGAATGCATGTAACAAATATGTGACGTGTAAAATCAAAGAGAATAATTCTCTTTGATTTTACGGCTGAATGTATGTAACAAAAATGTGACGTGTATTTTGACATGATAATCTTTGAAAAAGGCCCTTAGTGGTGGAAATATTAGATCAGAGCAATTCAAATATGTATGTCTTATATTAATTCCCTGTTTTGGAATATTTTCTTCTATTCAGATATGAGTTTCCAAATAATTCGGTTAATTTGTATTATATACATGATGTTGCCATTTCTTTGCAAACGTGGTTACAAAATTTCCCATGGCAACGGAAGAATTTCTGTAGGTGATTTTTACTTCAGCCCTGTCAATGCTGAATTGTTATTCAAAACTTTCGAATAGCCCATCAGTGTTTAGCTACAGTAAAACCCCGCTAATGCGACCACCGAAAAGAGGTATAATTATGGGTGTTAGATGCAGGTTGTAGCTTAATGCAGGTCAAAATCAATGCAAAAAGCTCATAGAGGAGCTTTCTGTATTACTTTTGCCCTGCATTAAGCAACCACCTGCTTATAAAGACATCCATGCCGATTCATTAAGTGGTCGCATTAGAGGGGTTCTACTGTATTTGTATTATTTGGTCAGTCCCATACGGTAACCCTTTACCTTATAAATATTCTCGTAAGATATAATAACATCATATACATGTAAAGTTTATCTGATAAAAGTTTTATAATGGCAAATGAACACAGGAATGTTTGGCCATGACAGAAACTGCAGAATTACATCTGCATTATTCTATAAGGAAACAGAGAGGATCCTGATCAGACGGCACCTACATGTTCAATCTGATCTGGGTCAACTCTATTTCTATTTCTAAAGGCTTTAAAACGAGTCTTCTATATCGGCGTACTACTCTATTTTTAGCATGTTTATGGTGTTTCCTTACGCCCTTAGATCCTTGCCCCACGATGGCCATCTTCATTGTAGTTGCTTCTAAGGAGCAACTGCTCTATTTATCACAATAGTTTCAAAATTATACTATTCTAAACATGTTCCTTTTCCTATACGGGAATGGGTCTTGAAATAGCCTATGAGACAATGTGTTAATCAGCAAAGTAACAATTACTTTGGCAGATTATTTTCTGAACACTTTCATTGCGGATATGGTCATTTGCAGCATAAAGACCAAGATCAGGAGATCAGTGAGGATTCTTCGTGATCAGGACCTTACCCGTCTGTCCGTTTGTCATCCTAAATGTTCTGTCAAATTTATTCCTTTCACACTGAATAGACACTACCGTTGAACAAAGACAGACCGTTCCACTTTGACCGTTTTTCATAAAAAATACACAGGTTTAAGACTGAAAATGGCATACGTGTGAACAGTAGTATATTCTTATTAACCGAATTTCCACAAATATGAAGTAAAACCCCTCTGAACCGAAATTTATGTTAAGAAGAATTTAGATCTCTTTAGGCAGACGACTTCTTAATGCAGGATGGAAGTCACGCAGAAAGCTCCTTTGGGAGCTTTCTGCTTGACTTTCGACCTGCATTAACCTGCCACCTGTCCTAAAGACCGACATTGATACTAATTTGAATGTCCGGTTTGGATTGTCTTTACTGTATCTAATTTTCAAAAGTAACTTTGTTTTTCGTTGTTTTTCGTGTTGAAGTTTCAGTGCGCTGTGGGCGAATCCATGAGAACCGTTGCGAATTACTGGATGTCTCATCGGGATCAACACTGTTTGCTACTCGGATTTTGTGTGCATAATATTAAACCAATTGTTATTAATTCTTTTAAATACGAAACAATGTATGTTTTGCACCGCTGAACTTTACTCAGTAGACTTAACCCTTTCACCGCTCTGTGTTTATTTCAAAACGTTTGATACCTACTGCATATTCATTGACAAAATAGTTATAAAGGCGGACAACTAAAGTATTTTTAGAAATTAAAGATCTTTCGAATTCCATTAGCAAACATAGCAGAGCCTGATTAGACGGCTCCTATAGCCGTCTGATCTGGTTCTGCTCTGTTGCAAATGCGTGAAAAGTCGTTCATATGTATGAAGGAAAGGGTTATGTTTAACAGAAACGACGACGCGTTACTTTCCACTGTGGTTGATTGAACGCTTCGCTGACAAATTATCGTCTGCAAATATTTTTCATCTACTTCCACTTTCATTTTTGGATTTACTTTATATTTCTTTAAAAATCAGAACATTATCACAGCAACAAACAGTTTAGATCCTGATGAGATGCCGAGTTACTCGGCATCTCATCTGGATCCAAACTGTTTGCATATGTAGTCACAGATACGCTACTGACAGTGATAAGAGTCAAAGGTAAAACTAAAAGGTATAGTGTTTCTCCAAGTTGTCACACCCAGTGATTACAAGTCAGTTTGTGTATTCGGTGGAAGACAATGTGCTGATTTTGTATGTGTAATGAAACAAGTTATTCAAACATATGAAGAAACAATGAATGAAGAAAATTCGTGAAATGGCTTAATAGTTTGTTTATACGAGTTCCTCGGATAGCTTTAACTATAGGTATTTAAACATATCTACAGATGAACTTCTCTACCATGTAATGAGCAACTATACCATTAAAGATTCTCTAAATCGGACTTAAAGTAAAGGCAGGTGACTGCTTAACCCTTCTCTTGCTGAATTTTAAAATACATTTCTCCTTCTTTACCCATGCCATATTGTATAATTACATATATCTTCACTGTGTACAAGTATTTCGCTGTGCAATCACTACTGTGGAGTGCACTGGTTGCACAATCAACTTGTAAATAGTGCAGACCCTGATGAGACAGCTTCTGCAGGAGCTGTATCATCTGGGTCTTCTATATTTACAGGTAGGTATATTGACGTGAATAGCAAGCGAAGGGTTAAAACAATGCAAAGACTTCCTTTGGGAGCGGAGCTTTCTGTATCACTTTCAGCCTGTTTAATCTGCTACGTGTCTTAAAGACAGGCAATGATATTAATTTGGACTTCCGGTATAGATGGTATTAACTGCATGTCATATAAAGCAGGTGTGCACTTAATACAGGACGAAAGTAATGCACAATGTTCGGAGCTTCAGCATAACATTCGTTCTGCCTTATGCTGCCACCTTCACTGAAACGACTGGATTGAATACAGAGGTTCTCTTGTACTTCTTCTGTGTTAAAATATCAGAGTTAAGAAGCGTTTTGTACCTAAATGCGATTTAAAAGCCTTTCAACGCACAGTTTTCATTTTCAAATGGACTATTCTAAGTTCAAACAGACCAAGCTTATCGTAAATATTCAGGGATTATTTTAATGAAAAGTGTACGATGACAAATAGTGAGGACCCTGATAAGAATGCCGCTGTATTAGTCCTCTCATTTGGGTCTACACTGTTTGCAAAGGACATTAGTAACTCGTTTCCAGCACTGAAAGGGTTAAACTATTACATATTCTTTACTGTCAAAGATAGAAAGTCAATGGGAAAACAAACCGATGATTATACATGTATTCTAGTGAATTTGCACTTCTACTGGATATAATTCTATATTTAGAAACTTGGTCCGTTTTCGCGTATTGTCAGTGCAAATTATGAGACGTAGTTTCTTTTCTTATTGTATGGTGACTTTAAACAAGTGCATGCATTATGATATATGTCACACCGTTCCTAAATCTATACGGTCAGGAGCGAAGCTGAATCCAATTGTAATGTACACACCGTGGCTATAGGGGTCCGGGGACATGCTCCCCGGGAAATTTAGAATTGTTCAGTTTTGAAACCGTAATATTGTGATTTATAGAGCATTTGCTCCTACAGGAGCAAATGCTCTATTTATCACAATGGTTTTAAAAGGTGACTTTTACAGTGGCATCAAAAGGCAGTATGAGAGAATAGGCTAAAGCTTACATGACAAGACAGCAATGTCCTCACCTTAGCCTTCGATTTTCGTTCCATTTTGGCCACAATAACGTTTTCACCTTTCAGATTAATGTTTCACATGCAAAATGTAGAATAGAATAGAATGCTCTATTCATCACAATGGTTTTAAAAGATGACTACAGTGGCTTCAAAAGGCAGTATGAGATAATTGGTTAAGGCTTACATGACAAGACAGCACGTCCATCAAAATCATCCCCTTAGCCTTCGATTTTCGTTCCATTTTGGCCACACTAATGTTTTCACCTTTCAGATTAATGTTTCACATGTGTGTAAGTGCGTAATGCTAGCAACGCCCCTATAAACGGTATAAACAAGTATAAAAAGGGTTCCCCAGTGAAGGACTATCAGTGACAATGACGGCGAAAAAGTCCAGCATACAGCTGATCATATTCTATATGCAAAGCAAGGAGATGTACAAGCTGACGCCACAGCTGTGCAGATTGGCTAAGGCGGAGTTCCATGACAGGAAGGCCCTGCTACCCCGCGACGTCCGCGAGGACGACAGCTTCAACAAGATACTAGTGCTTATTGATCACATCGAGAGCTCCGAGTTCGCTAAAGCCACGGAAATTCTGAGTGACGCATTCAAGGAACACGAGGAAATGCTAAGTTACTTTCCGACAACTCGTCCATCAGTTGATCAGGTAAAATTTGTATATTTGGTATAGATCCGATGAAAAGTAGTCCGTTTTAACAATTAACCCTTAATCCGCTGTTAAAATGATGTCTGCTTTAATTGGACCTGATGCAATTTGACACCATTGAATCGATAACATTAACAGTGTGTCAAACAGAGTAGATATCAGATGAGACGACGAGTAAATCTGCCAGATGTCCAGATAAGATAGGTAAATTAAAACATTTTCAAGAATAATTCGTCTATTCCTCCACCAAACCTTATGTTGTGACCACTCTTTAGAATCATCTCTTCGAGAGACAATTCTAAAGAGTGGTCACAACACAGGGTTTGATGGAGAAATAACGATTTTAGTATTTGGGTACCCACCTTAATCTACTGTTCTGCTCCGCGTCTCATTTTGGATTCATGCAGTTTGAAAATGCGAGTCAGATAAATATGTGTAGCACTCGTAAGCAACTTTATAAGTTTATCAATGGTGTACTTTACTTAAAATCAAACAGATTTGATTTTAAAAACCATAAAATTAATAAAGATCTCTCTGATGTTGGTAACCATATAGCATGTTTTTTTGTGACACAATGCAATATAATCAATAACAAACTGATTAATGTACATTGGCCGCAATACATTTACATTCAATCGAGCCTTTCACCCAATGGGCCTGGTAGTTATTGGTGGGAACATTAAAAAAAAGTCAAAGTTGAGTCTGAGATCATTTTTAAGCACCTGAACGGTCAGCTTCTGAATTTACGCAGAATCTGACCAATCATACATGTGTATACTTGAGAATGATCTCAGTATCAGAATCAGAAGCTTTATACCTTGGGCAATGGCATAATGACATGCATTTAAACAAACACGATGCTCACATACCCGGTACTTCTTTAACTCGGTATTTCAAATTGACCCAGCCTCAGTTGGTAATAAGCCTTTCACTTGATTACAACGACCTGTCTCATTTGCAAAAAGCATGGATCGAGATGAGAGGGTTAGCATCAGGGTCCATGTTCTTTGACCATCAATCAATCGATCATCTTTGATCATCGAAGAGACGATTCTAAAGAGTGGTCACAACATTGGGTTTGGTGGAGAAATGATGATTTTAGTATTTGAGTATGCACCGTTATCTGTAGCTCCGGGTTCATGTTCTTTGATCATCGATCAATTGTTACTCGAAAGTTTGTCCGAATCAGAAGTAGTCAAAATTCCACCACCTCTAAATTAATGTCAGAGCAACAGCTAAATGTGCGTACTCAAATACTAAAATAGCCATTTTCCCGCCAAACCCTATGTTGTGATCACTCTTTAGAATCGTCTCGAAGAGAGAGTTGTAACAACATAGGTTTTAGTATAGAAATAAAGGAATTATTCTTGAAAATATTTTGATTAATAGCGCATCTTTTCTCAAACTTTGTATTTACAGTAGGATATGGTTTACAACTCCAGTAAGTCCGTGACAGGGGTGGTAGTGTGCATGGCAGATTGTGTTACAACTAATGGAACTACATGTAGTCATATTAAATGTAATCCAGCAAAATCATTGTTATCTGAGGAAGATCAACGAGCGTACGATCCATGTATCGATATTTCAAACTTGTATCAATCTCCTTTGGTTTTAATGTATACTGTCGCCCAAATAGGTCAACTCCCAGTGATCTTTTACAGTAGAATCTGTCCTAAGCGATCATTCGTTTATTGAACACAGGAGTCTTAAAATACAAGTTGTTGCTTAATTCAGGGCAAAGGTAATACATAACGCTTCTGTAAACGCTTCTGTATTGCTTTTGACCTGCATTAAGCTACCACATGCCTTACAGACCCATACTTATACCTAGTGTTGATGGACGCTTAAGACAGGTTCTATTGCTATTTACTAGTCTAAGAATCGATGGGAATCCAAGAATCAAGAGGAATCCACAGGCGAGTCTCTATCTATATTTGACGATGACTGGGAACCCCCTAAAATGCGACCAGGGTCCATACCAACCCCTCCAAGCGTCAACTACACACTGAACGAGGATGACAGCCGAAACTGGGGTCACAAGTCGCCCCAGATACACCAGAAATACGAAGACACTGATATAAACAAGTCATACAAGGAAGAAATGCTGGAAAAGTTAGTCAACTTTCACATTTAGTTCTCTCTTGGACAATTTATGTTCGCTGTTTAGTAGAATAGAGACTGAATAGATAGTTAAGTGTAAGATATAATAAAACTGTTTGTAATGTGGCCATGCAAAAGATGTAATACACATTTGTATTGATGCCTTGGTCGTGAGCTTTCATTGAGTCTGGGTTCATTCTTAACCCTTCCCTTGTTCTGTATTTAGTCGCATTTTAAATACCTACTGAATATTCATCTACACAATAGTTATATGGAATATGGAATGTGGTACATTGCAGCCATTTTAGAATCTTAAGAAAAAAAATCTATCAAATTCCATTAGCAAACAGAGAAGACCCTAATCAGACGACTCTTATAGGAGCCGTTTGATCTGGTTCTTCTCTGTTTGCAAATACGGGAAAAGGCGTTTATATAAAGGAAATAGCTAGGCACCGGGTTTGGTTCGATTTTGAGCATGATACTTGAGAATCAACTCAATACTCCGAAGTTTAGTTATATCACCCTGGATCTCTTCTACAGGACCACATACGTAACTACGTTGCGGCCCCGGGACGGAAAGCCCGACTATGAGCGGGTGTACGTGTCCAACAGCCCCGCAGTCCTGGCTGACCGCTTCAATGACCTGTACAAGCTGGAGTGGAAGTCCGCCTACGATGAGCTGTCGGTAATACTCGGCGACAAACAGGCCGTGAGACATTTGTTGTGGATTATAGCAGTAAGTATATTACCGTAATGTGTATTTCAGTTCAGAAGAGAACTGTTATCGTCAGGATCATACATGTTCAAATAGTAAAAAAGTGTCTATCGCACACATTTCCTATCTGTTTACAGATTTTTAAATTTAATATTAACATATTCCCTCCTACTGACGCCTTTTGTTGCCTCTGTAAAAGTCATTTCTGAAACCATTATGTTAAATTTATCACAATGGTTTAAATACTAATAATACAACTCTAACATTTTCCTTTTCTCTAGTAAATTCTCCTTTTCTGTAGATTTATTCAAAGAGGTTGGGTCTAAAATAGTCTACGGGGGAATGGTTTAAGCTGACTTTAATGTGTCGAATAATGTCAACCTTGGTCGTATACAGCATTGCGTATACAGGCCTAGGTTTCATTAAATACTATGTATATTCCACTACACATCATAACAGTTAGAAGTACACTCTATCAATACATCCGGAAATAGAATGTTAATAACCATTCCCAGAGTAACCTGAAACAGATGTCCAGATAAAATGCGTACATTGAAACATTTTTGTTGTGACCACTCTTTAGAATCGCCACTTCGAGACGATTCTAAAGAGTGGTCACATCATATGGTTTCGTGAAGTAATGACGATTTTAGTACGTGAGTACGCACCTCTATCTGTAGCTCTGCTGGCATTAGCAGACATCGAACTGTGTCTATCCTAGTAGAAACCAATAGACCCGATAGGAAAAAATTTCCGGATCGTGTTTTTCTTGTTTTTCTGAGTGGTTTAAGGTTCAAGTAGATAGTGTTATGCTAGTTTTACATACTTCGATCACATTTTCTTTTTTCTTTTTTTTTTTCGGGGGGGGGGGGTTCCGTGGGTGAGTCCAAGCATGCGTCGGGCACCTTTTGTGGGTGAGTCCAAGCATGCGTCGGGCACCTTTGGTAGAAACTACAAAGAATATAATCAATATCACCGGTAGTTGGATGAGCTGAAGTAGTTACCAAGTTGTTGTCTGGCGCTGCTTTAAAATATTAATTTCACCTAAAAGGCATACACATGAGTGTTAAAGTGAGATGGTAGCTTAATGCAGAACAAACGTTATGTAGAAGCTCTTTGTCATTCTATACGATAATATAGAGCGTATATATATGTCACCCTGACTAAAATATATGATAGCATTTACCGCATTCTAGAAAGCACCATCGTACAGTAAAATCCATCTAAACCGGAATTCCAGTTGAGAAGAAGTTAGATACTTTTAGGCAGGTGGTTACTTAATGCAGGTTGAAAGCTTTCTGCATGACTTTCACTCTACATTAAGCTGCCAAAACCGATATTTTTATTCTAAATTGAACGCTCCGTTTAGTGGGGGTCTACTGTATATATAATATATGATATATAAATATAATATATATATGATACATTTGTATATAAATATAATATATATAAATATATAAAATTATATATATATATATCGGCATTTGGTATAGCGGGGCTGAACAATATGTGTCATTTTGACTACACGTGTATCGGATATATATCAGAACAAATCTTTCATAATTTATCTGACACTCTGGGGTTTTGGGGCACATTTCAGATGAGCCACTCTGGCTACATACGACCACATGCATATATGGCACATGCCAGAAAGCCTTTGTCATATTTTCCACTCACTTTACATAAAACTACATGTATATATGATGCATATGAGAAAGCATTTATAAACAAGATGTGTTTGTGAAACACTATGCCCCCTCGATATGATATTTGAACCTGAAGGATGACCTTGACCTTGACATGTCATCCCCCAAACTGTGCAGCTTCATGAGATACACATGTATACCAAATGCCAAGTCTGTATCTCTACTGGTTCAAAAGTTATGGCCAATGTTAAAGTCGGTGACCTTTGACCCTAAAAGATGACCTTTACCTTGACATGCTGCCCCTCAAAATGTGCAACTTCATAAGATACACATGCATACCAAATATCAAGACTCTATCTCTATTGGTTCAAAAGTTATTGTCAATTTGAACTTTTGAAGTTAGTGACCTTTGACCCTGAAGGATGACCTTGACATGTCACCCTCTAACTGTGCAGCTTCATGAGATACACAAGCATGCCACATATCAAGTCTCTATCTGTACTGGTTCAAAAGTTATGGCCAATGTTAAAGTCGTTGATTTGACCCATATGTTTGACCTCTGTCCTTTAAGGATGACATTGACCTTGACATGTCACCACTCAAAATGTGCGGCTTTATGAGATACACATGCATGCCAAATATCAAGTCTCTATCTGTACTGGCTCAAACGTTATGACCAATGTTAAAGTTGCAGCAGACAAACAGACAATTTAACGTTTGACCCTGAAGAATGACATTGACCTTAACATGTCACCCCTCAAAATGTGCAGCTTTATGAGATACACAAGCATGCCAAATATCAAGTCTCTATCTCTACTGGTCCAAAGTTATGGCCAATGTTAAAGTCGGTGATTTGACCCATATATTTGACCTCTGACCTTGAAGGATGACATTGACCTTGACTTTGACATGTCACCCCTCAAAATGTGCGGCTTTATGAGATACATATGCATGCCAAATATCAAGTCTCTATCTGTACTGGCCCAAAGCTTATGACCAATGTTAAAGTTGCTGACAAACAAACAGACAAACAGACAGACAGGGCAAAAACAATATGCCCCCCCCCCCAGATCAGATCGGGGGGGGGGGCATAAAAATTCACTCAGGTCACAGTCAAATAGAACTACATATACTATATGATACATATTATAAAACATAATTTTCATCCAAGTCACATAAAACTGTATGAATATAACTTTTATGATACATTGAAGAATGTCTATGTCTTCACTGTTATACATGTACTACGTGTATGTACGTCAGAGACCAGAAGGCCTCTATCATATGTGCGACCCTGGCCACATATAACTTCATGTATATATGTCACACTCCAGAAGGCATCTATCGTATGTTCAGCCCTGACCACATATAACTACATGTATATTTGACATATTTCAGAAGCCTCTATAATATATACGACTCTGGCAACATATAGCATGTATATATTGACATATTTCAGAAAGTCTCTATCATATGTGCGATCCTGGCAACATATAACATGTATATATGACATATTTCAGAAAGCCTCTATCATATGTGCTACAGTGGCTACACAGCAGCTCCAGGATCTGGAAAACTCGGCTGTCGGAATCATGGTATCGAGGGACCCTTTGAACAAGGTACCAACATCTTATATTCTATATTTTTTTTAAAAGCGACCCAGTGTATTTTTAAATATTTTGTTCTGTATTAAGTCACCGCCTGACTCAGAGTAATTAAGAGAGGAGAGGTCGCTGCATAGAGAATTTACTGAATACTGTATAACTGTATAAATCTGGTAAAACAAATGTCTTTATTTCTAGAATTCAATTCAGTTGTCCCCCAGGTGTCCCTTAAAGGTACAAAAGCAAACTGTATAGACCCAAATCAGAGAGTTCCTGAAGAAACTCTCTAATTAGAGTCTGCACTGTTTGCTTAACCTACCAATGGCTTATACCAGCCGATATGTTTTGTACTGTTTCCCTCTCAGCATGAAATACCGGTATTGATGGGTTCCAAAATAAGATCTAAACTGGTTTTCATTAACCAAATCACTGCTACTGACGCCTTTCGATGCCTCTGTAAAAGTCATGTGTTGAAACCATTGTGATAAATATCACCTCCTATGAAGCAATTGCTCTATATATCACAATTGTTTCAATACTATTATAATATAAAAAAAATATATGTTTTTCTAGTAAATGCTCATTTTCAGTAGATATATTGAAAGAGAAGTCTAAAACTATTCCAGGAGGGAATGAGTTAAAATATGGGAATAAATGGATTAATCTTCAAACTTGAACAGTCGAAAAAAGTAAATATGTAATAATTCCTTTATTCTGTGTATTTTATTGATGGCAAAATGAGAAGAGGGCGATCAAACTCGTCACCCTTAACCCTTTAGCCTGCTGAGCAAATTATTCTTACAGAATATGTCACCTTCTACATTTTCAAAGTTCAAGCTATAATCAATTTGTCTATCAAAATGCAATCAGAGTGTCAAACAGTTTGGATCCTGATGAGACGCGTCTCATCTGGATCCAAATTGTTTGCATAGATATTCACTCAACCGCCCATAGCAGGCTAAAGGTTAACCCTTTACTTCAACTCTGCAAAGTAATATGCATATACATGTACTGTTTTAATTGCAGAAAGTTTTGGTGGAGGAACCTTTAAATGACAAACAGGAGAAGATGGTGACAAAAGCAAGGAACATGCTGATAGAATACAGGAGAGAAGTGTCCAAATTGTCCATACCATTACTACAAAAGGTGAACTCTTATGGCAATTTAACAGGAAATTCTTAAAACTTAGATTATTATCCCGCGGTAAAAGAAAAATGACTCATTGAATTTGAATCGGGTGTATGTTTGATTACAGTAAAACCCTCAAAACCGGAACTCTATCAGAGAAGAATTTAGATACTTTTAGTGAGGTGGCTGCTTAATGAAAGGTGGTGAAAGCCATGCCAAACTGTTTTCAAATGCGAGTCAATTCGCAATTAGCGGGAGAAAGGTTAACCCTTTCCCTCGTATAAACGTGTTTTTCACGCATTTGTAAACAGAGTTGACCCAGATCAGACAGCTCTGTTTGCTAATGATATTTGAAAGGTCTGTTTCTTTACTGTCTAAAATGGCGACAATGTTCTACTCCCATATTTCATTATAACGATTTTTCCACGAATATTCAGTAGGTACATGTATTGAACTTTGGAATAAATATTGAATAAGGGAAAGGGCTAAAGTAGTCACAATCTAATTCCAGCCTTGTCTTCTATATCTTATTTTCAATGTAGACTTTCTAGCAATTCCTTCTTACGGTTAGCTCCATACAGTCAATATTCCGATAAGACAGACTATAATGTCTGGATTCATACTGATTTCATAGAATCAAAATGAGTCAATTCTGTATGAAAAGACTTAAGATTTGCCACATGCTTTTGAATGACAAACCGTGCTGGTCCTGATCAGAGGCCTCTTCTTTGAGCCCTCTGGTCTTGGTCTGCACTGATTACAAATAACAGCACACTCGTTTCAAAGGATTAATATTTCTTATGTTATAGTAGTCAGAATTATTGTTTCATTAGGCGCTTACTTGTTAATTAATGCATTTATTTGATAGGCTTTTTGTTTCCAAGGGGAACTACGATTTTCTAGCATTGACGTTCACCTACTGTATAATGAAAGCCAAATCATCATACTTTCTGTATGATTTGTTTGTTATATGATATGTATTGATTTTAACACTTGATATTGCCTTTTGACGTCTTGGCAAACAAAGTAGACCCTTATCAGCAGTACTTGTTGGCATATACCATTGACTGTGCATGGATACGATAAAATGATAAACAGTAAAATATATCTAATGTAACCAACGAAAAGAGGTCTTATACTAGGCCGTAGAGACAGCTGGTAGGTTAATGAAGAACAAAGGTTAGACAGAAAGCTCCTACGCGAGATTTCTGCAATACGTCCGTCCTTCATTTAGATACCACCTGCTTTAAAAGAACAAAGTTTATTCATTAATTGGTCACTTTAGAGAGACTCTACGGTATATCAAGAATAATCAGTAACATCATGTACACCCTTCAGGAACTTCGGCAGTCTATCTCGACGGAGCTCTCTGCGTCCCTGCCTCGTCGATACACAGGAATTGGAAACCATTTTGTAGAATACGCCAACACGTGTATAGAACTTATATGGCTGATGTATGTCCACGATCCTCCCATGCATCTGGAATGGCTCACCAAGGACCAAGAAGGAACACAATTTCGTACAGAACTATATGAAACTTACAATTCGGCTGGAACACAATACGATTATTGTGTTTGGCCCGTAGTTCGCCTTCACAAAAACGGAGCAGTACTGAGGAAAGGCATAGCACAGGCCAAATAGTGAATTGAACCACACAATGCACACACAAATCATGTGTTATGAAAGATTTTTATCTTCAATTGAAGTGGTGTTTCTGTATTAATTCAGTTTCCGATTTGCTGGAAAATAATTTTGAATAAGCAGTGCAGACTCATTTAATAGCTCTCTTATCCGAGGTCAACATTATTCACCGTTGGTCCCTTTCAGCCCATTACCTCATATTCTATTTTTAGATCCAAACTCTTAGAATTAATCTACCGAAAAGGAGCATTAACTCGAGAAAAAGAAAAGAAAATGTTAGAATTTTGTAGTTCTGAAACCATTGTGATAAGCAGAGCATTTTCTCCTTAGGAGCAAATGTTCTATTTATCACAATGGTTTCAAGAAATAAATATTATAGAGGCGTAGAAAGACGTATTTATGGAGGAAAGGGACACTGGACATGCATGTCTTGAGACCAATAATGGCATTTGTTTGGTTTCAGCGGCAAATACTTAAAAAGTCTTTTATTAGTTTACGAGCTCATTAGCATCTATTCATTTATCACAACTAGTCATACGAGCGTAAGCAGAACTTTCAGATTACAGTAAACACCGGGCCTATGTACATCTACATGTTTACCACATATACACGTTCGTACAATGAGTCATGTAAGACTGTCTTTGCAAATGGTGTTTTACCCATTCATTAAGCCATTTATTCCCCTCGTATTTAAGGTAAACCCGTCCAGTTACTACTTTTAATCCATCCATTTGTCATGTAGAGGGACACAGCGAACAAAATATCTGCTGGAATAATCCGTTGTCATTGATAGGTTGCGCAAACAATGCAGAACCTGATCAGAGGGCTCTTTCAGGAACTCTCTGATGTTGGTTGACTCTGTTTGCCCATGTACTTTTAAGGGAAACGTAACATTAACAGGTTAATATTCATGTAATATATACGGAAATTATTTTATGAATACCAGCTTTATTTGTATAATCGGATTAAAACAAAAGAAAATTTCGCCATGGCAAAACCTTACGAATTGCGAACGTACATGTATATCTATAGTATACCAATAGCAAACAGAGCAGACAGAAACTATCTGGGTCTGCTCCGTTTGGAAAAAAGCGGGATTAGGAAATCCACTCATTAAGAAAAGTGTCGTTTAAATAAATGTAGACTTGGCCATGATAAATATGCTACATTAAATAATAAATATAATATCTAGCTGCAAAGGTAGGTTTGGATTCAAATGAGACGTGGGATAGCTCGGCGACATGGCAGACTGAAATTGTTTGTAATTCTGACTTTCGTTGGCGATAGATAGAAGTAATAATAACTTTGTAACACGCGATATCAAACCACGAACATTTACAAACAATTAGACTATGGGGAGGACCTTTTCTAATGTTGCCAGAACTTGTGGTCCAACCCATTTACTTATATATCTAATTGTTGTCATTTGTAAAAGGCATATATGTACAATTGTGAAAATGTGTAATAAAATATGTTTAAACGTAACACGCGATAATAATGGTAGGCTACAAAATACAATAATATTCTTAGATGTTTTAAGCAGTTTAGACCAAGACAAACCCATATCAAAGATGCTTCTATCTGGGTGACACTCAGCGTTGACGGTCTCCCATACTGCTTCACAGTGTAGTTTAAAACTAGATTGTATACTGTTTAAACAGGACCCACTATGGAATGTAAATCTTGTGTCAATTACAAATAAACCTTTTTATAAAATTATGTTTTCTCTTTATTTGACCCCCAAGGCATGTCTCCTGTGACATATACATGTAGTAGAACCTGTCTTAAGCGGCCATCAAAAAGAGGCCTTAATATGCAAGTGGTAGCTTAATGCAAGGCAAAAGTAATACAGAAAGCTATTATAGGAGCTTTCGGCATTACGTTTGCCCTACATGAAGCAGGCACCTGCTTTTTAAGACTACTGTGTTCAATAAATGAATGGCCACGTAGGACAGCTTCCATTGTTTATATTATTTTAATGCCATGGTAACTGCTACTACACTTCTCCTGTAAATTTGCAAACGGTTTTGATCCAGACAAAACACAGGTAAAACGTTTCAGCTGATATCAATACAAGTATCAGCTGATCAGATGTTTTCAGCATGAGAAGGACTCAGTGTTCCATACTAGAGGTTATAGGTTTCACGTTTATTCTCTTTGCATTAGCGATGTCGTATGAGCAGATGGTGGTTGAAATGAAGCGAAGAAGTATGCTAAGGTGTCCATGATGATTGTGGTGGCTATCGTTTATAACATACCTGGGCCCCTTTGTATGAAAGATCGTACGACCAAATGTAATAATATTCTTCATAATTACACATTGTAACGCCTTTGTATCGCTTTCTTTATATTGTCCATGCAAAAATATCCTATAGAATTTACACTATTAATTAACATATTCCCTCCTAGACTATTTCTAGACCCAACCGCGTTGAATAAATCTATCAAAAACCTTTAACAAGAGCGTCAAAAGGCGTCAGTAGGGGGAGGGGGTGTTAACGAACACTAAACTTGCTCCAAATACTCATTTGGGCATGTTCATTTACATACCCGGGCTAGTTTTGTTACCCCCCCCCCCCATTTACCTTTGACGGTCCCTATATGCAGTTACAATAGTATCAGTATAGTGTAGATGTGAACATAATATTAAACATACTTACTAACATGCAGTGACAATAAACCTCTTCTGTATCTAAATCCATGTAAGTCCATCATGCAGTCAAATAACTACAATAGACTCTCGCTAATATGAACTTTTAGTAAAGAATTGATATTGTTTTAGTCAAGTAGCTACTTAATGCAAGGGAACGCCAAACAGAAAGCTCCTTTTGGGAGCTTTCTGCACGCATTTCACCCTACATTAAGATGTTACCTGATTTTAACCCATTTGCTCCAATGATCCCATATATGGCTAGTTGGCAAACAGTGTAGACTCTGATCAGACGCCGCATAATGCGGCGTTTGATCAGAGTCTACACTGTTTGCTGATAGGAAATTCAATATAAAACAAAACAAAAATGAAAATTTAGACCAGATATCCCTTAGATAAAAGATAGACTAAACCAATATATAAGCATGGAAGAATCCACTGGGGGCAAATGGGTTAAGAACGATGACAATACTTACATTAGAATCTGTCTTAAGTGACCTTATATTGATTGGACACAGGAATCTTAAAAGGCATGTGGTTGGTTAATGCAGGGCAATAGTAATGATCTTTCTGTATTCCTTTCGACCTGCATTAAGCTACCACCTGCCTAAGAGACCCTTAATTAGATCTGTTTTAATGGTCTCTCAAGACAGGTTCTGCTTTATTTGAACGTTCAGATCTGCGAGGTTTTATTGTTAGTGACAAACAATGCTTTTAATCACCATTGTGTTTAACTTACTCAGGCATGTAGATCTACTAGTCCCATTGATCTTTAGAACAATAGACTGAGCGAGAACGAAATTGTGAACAACTTAAACCGGTTACGAAAGAAAGATTACACTGTTAGCATGCATGCTTCTTATAAACAATTAACTACTTAATTTGGACGCATTTCTATCAAAATGTCGAATAAGAATAATAGCATCGAAGTGGTGTTTGACTGTCTTTATAGCGAGCTTATTGAGCAAGTGCCAAAATTGATTCCAAAGGCCAAAGCGGAGTATAAAGATTTAGTACGGGATTTACCAATAGGTGAAAAATGGAAGCTGAATTTCATCAGTTCTTTATTGGCCTACTGTGAGCAGGAAAGATGGACATTGGCTAAGTCACAGCTGGAGTCGGCTGAACACGAGTACCGCAGATATCTACTGGACATCGTGACCGCGGCGAACAAACCGGTAAGTATGTTTGTACAGAAGAACTTAAACGATTATCATAAAGTGGTCTAATTCTGGGTCTTTAAGGCAAGTGGTAGCTTAATGCAGGTCAACAGTTATGACGAAAGTTCCTACTGGAGCTTTCTGAGGAACCTTTGTCCTGCTTTAAGCTACCATCTGTATAAACATCCAGACGTGTTTTGAGTTGTCGTATTAACCCATTACCTCATAGGCTATTTTTAGACCCAACCTATTTGAATAAATCTACCGAAAAGGAACATTAAGTAGAGAAAATGAAACTGTTGAAATTGTGTAGTATGAAACCGTTGTGATAAATAGAGCATTTGCTCCTATAGCAGCAAATGCTCTATTTATCACAATGGTTTCAAGAAATGACTATTACAGAGGCGTAGAAAGGCGTATTTATGGGGGAAAGGGTTAAAGGGACTTTACTGTATACAGCTTGCAAATATGAGTCGCGTTACAGGGAAATGTGGCAAAAGGTGTAGGCCAAGATCAGACCAGTTGAGGAGTCTACTATTTTTGGCATATACGGTTTAACTTCGATATCTCGAACTCGGATAACCCAAACTTTGGGATAACTCGAAGTAAAAGTTCGGTCCTTCCAATGTAACAATACAGAAAAGTTTCAACATGTATCACTAAGCATATCTAGAAAGACATGTGATAGCTTAATGCAGATTGAAAGCATTGCTAAATGCTCCTAGGGGACTTGTATTAAAATGTGAACTTGGGAAATAGTTAACATTAGAAATCGGATGATTGGAACCCTATTTCGAAGTGACTTGTATAGTCCCTTGAAGTTCGAGATATCGAAATTCAACTTTACGTGCATATTTCAACAACTGCATGGTAGCGGCGACTTCTTGACTTTGTGATTACCTAATAAAAACAATTTGCACGTAGGTAAGACACCAAGTTATTCGTATTCTAATCTGACCGTGTCTTTTTAATTGAAAGCTGCAGATAAAGGTGCGTACCAAAGTACTAAAATCGTCATTTCTCCACCAAACCCTACGTACATGTATACATGTACTGTGACCACTCTTTAGAATCGTCTCTTCGACGATTTTAAAAAGTGGTCACAGTATAGGGGTTATCAAGAGCTCTGTGAAACGAAATAGATTTAACCAATTTGCTCCCACGATCCCGTATACGGGACATAGGCAAACAATGTAGACTCTGATCAGACGCCGCATGATGTGGCGTCTGATCAGAGTCTACAATGTTTGCTGATAGGAAATTCAAATGAATATTTAGACCAGACATCCCTTAGATAAAAGATAGACTAATTCAATATATAAGCATGGAAGAATCCACTGGGAGCAAAAGGGTTAATACTTGTAATGGGTATATTTTAATATCCAGCTAGGTATATATGCAGCCTCTGTTCAGATTCTTCGGTTGGCAGGGGTCTACTCTGTTGACAATACCCATGATGTATACTTTGTCTAAACGCTGCTCAGGTGTATTGGCTGTTATAAGCTCATGCGAAATGACCCGGCAAATTGACGCGTAGAGATGGAGCTGTCTGCATTCCTTCCGTTCTGCTAGCGCGACCTGACTGGCTTTTGTAAACAGCTTGGATGCAGATGATACGCAGAGTAACCGGGATCTAAGCTGTTTGACACTCAGTTAACAGTTTCTCCCAAAGTTATTATAAATCGAAAGTAGAGGTAAAAACTCTCTTAGGTGGTCATTCATTTGTTGAATATACGAGTGTTAAAAGGCAGATGATTGCTTAATGCAGGGCAAAAGTAATTCAAAAACTCCTCTTTTTGACGACAGCTTAAGCCAGATTCTACTGTAAGTAACAAGAGCGCCAGTGGCCACAATATACTCCCATCGGGGTCTTGTTCAACATAAACTGAGGTTAGCTTATTTGCTAAACGCAAATTCTAAGACCAAATGTCCGATGTTCCAAGTTTCAAGGCTTTATCTCAAAGGGTTATGTAAATAACTGAACTTTAACAAAAACCTTAACCAAAAATTCTAAATTAAAAAGGGATATAATTCTATCAAGATGCTTAACAGAGTTATGTACTCTTGTCTACAGATGACGCTTGTGATGGCGAACAAGTGTTCCGAGTTTCAAAGCCTTATCTCAAAGGGTGATGTAAGTAGGTGGACTTTAACAAAAACTGTAACCAAAATATTCTAAGTTAAAAAAAGTTAACCATTCTGTCAAAATGCTTGACAGAGTTATGTACTCTTGCCTACAGATGAAGCTTGTGATAGTTTCAAAGCTTTATCTTAAAGGGTTATTTAAATAAGTGGACATTCAACATAAAATGAGGTTAACATATTAGCTTAAGGCAAATGCTAAACGCAAATTCTAAGTCCAATTATGCGACCTTGACCTTAGATGTGCATACCGGGATACACCCATGCTACTGTAATATGTCCAGATAGACACCGTGGTGAACTTTGAGAAGGATACATCAAACAGAACTTGAGTTAGAGATGTTACAGACAGACAGACATTTAACATATTTGCTTAACGCAAATGCTAAACACAAAGTCCAATTATGTGACCTTGACCTTGGATATACGTTATGGGACTGGACAGGCTACTGTAGCATGTCCAGATAAACATTGTGGTTATATTTGAGAAGGATCCACCCAGCCGAACTTGAGTAAGAGATGTTGCAGACAGACAGACAGACGGACAGACATGCGGACGTTCTAACGGATTGAGTGTATGTGGCTATTCTTTTGTTCGAAATAGCCACATAAACTCAAAAAAGGCCACATAAAACCGATGAGAACAAAAGATCTTTTGTTCTCATATAATTATTTAGTCACATAAACAGGACTTGTTAGCGCGGCTAGACAGACAGACAGACAGCGCCATTCCATAATACGTCCCCTTTTTTTTCAAACGGGCGTATAAAAGTGTAGCAGTTCAGAGTATGAGTAAACACAAGTTTTCTTCAGCGACAGCTAGGGGGAGATGTAACTGTGCAGTAAAACTCCGCTAATGGGACCACATAAAAGAGGTATCATTTTGGGTGCTAGATGCAGATGGTAGCTTAATGTAGGACAAAAATAATGCATAAAGGAACTTTCTGCATTACTTTTGTTCTGTATTAAGCAACCACCTGTTTATAAAAGACAATTATGTTTATTCATTAAGAGTTTGCATTAGAGGAGGTGTATCTGTATTTTGTTTTTGTTTCACTATATGGCACACAACAGGCCAGCTCTGAGACGTACAATAAGAAAGATTATCCGAACTACGCAGTTCGTAATCGGGGCAGCAGTCGCACAGCAGAGACAAGGGCATCTGCCAAGGAGGGACCAACGGCAAGCAATGAACATGCCAGGTATGCTAACACTTTACTGCATGTATGCATGGAGAGATCATGTCTTTTTGGCATCTTTACAGAGTAGACCAGGATAAGACGACCACTGCAGGAACGTCTGGTCAGGATCGTCTCTGTTTGCGTGTGATATATTTCAAGAGCTTTTTCGCTTGTAAAGTTTTCTTGCTCATAGTGCCATAATAAAACTCATTGATATTCATTTTTTATGGAATAAAGGTTAACCCTTGGCAATCTGAACAACTGATTGTTTTATAGAAAATTATATATTTTCTTATGAAGAGTTAGAAGTCTACTTCCTTCTACAGTAAAACCTCTCTATAACGACCACTAAACCGTGTTAACTAGTTGGTATTTAGAGCAGGTGGCTGCTTAAAACAAGGTGACAGTAAAACAGAACGCTCCCATAGGAGCGTTCTGTTTTACTTTCACCTTGCTTTAAGCAGCCACCTGCCTTTAACACAAAATAATTGATGTAATTTAGTGGTCGTTATAGAGAGGTTTTACTGTATTACCTTTCAGATATGTAGAGTGTTAAACAGCTTGGATTCAGATGAACCGCCGATTTATTTGGTGTCTAATCTAGATCTGTGTGTTTTTTTCAAGGGAATTCTGTATTCATTATGTCATTATATCTGTTCATGAATATTCATGGAATAAAGGGTTAAAGAAGTTTTACTGTAGTGTATATGTGCATGACCAATTTATTTGTATAAAAGCTGAAAGACGTTCATACACGTGTCTTCCAGTTCCTATGAACCGTTTCACCACACCACTACATCCCTGGAGGGGGTTCAAACACGAGAGCAAATCGCAGAGAAGTTCCACCAGATACAAAATAACGAATGGAGGTCGGCCATGTATGAACTAGAGCAGTTGAACATCTATCAGAAGCAGGCGATTGGTTGCTTACTGACAATAGTTATAGTATGAACAATATTAACTCAGACCCAGCTAAATCCGACCTGTATGACTTGTATGGTGGTTGTGTCTTGTATGTGGCTTTGCCTGCTTGACTTTACCACTTTTCCATTTTAATAATACAGTAAAATTTCGATTATTCAAAATTTTAGTATAGAAATATTTAGACCATTTTAGACATATGGCTGCTTAATGCATGGTGAGAGTCATGCAGAAAGCTCCTAGAGGAGCTTTCTGTGTGACTTTCACCCTGCATTAAACTGCCAGCTGTCTTAAAGATCGATAATGATACGCGTTTAAGAGTTCGAATAATCAAGATTTTAGTATATTTCCAATCCAGATGAGGGACACCTATATGTATTGACACGAATAGTTTCTCAAACGTTTTAACGAGTTTTAGAAGATAATGCATTTTACAGCAGGATTATGATAAATATAAAGATTCAAAATGTCTTGCAAGATAAAAATCGTTATAGACATACCTGTCAGCATACTGTCACAACAAGGAAGAAATGGTGAATCATTTAGTATCTGAATTAATTAAAACCTAATTCACTTTATAACAAGAGTTAACAAAAACATAAAAAATAAAATATAATGTATAAACATATAAAGACAGTTTAAAACGTTACATTGATGAAAGAAATGTCACGTGTTGTAATTATTTGTATTAAATGTTGTTTGTACTGCAACTAAACTGAATATATAATTTACAGTAAACCCCCTCTAAGCAAATATTTTAATAGAAACGAATCAATATTTTTAGGCAGCTCACTGAATAATGCAGGATGAAAAGTATGCAGAAAGCTCCCAAAGGAGCTTTTTGCATGACTTTCACTCTGAATTCAGCTGCCATATGACGAAGGACCGATATTGACACTAATATGAACGTCCGGTATATATAGATTTTACTCTATATGTGATTCATTTAAATTACCTATAACCTGAATTTCTATGTAAAATCATGTATTCAGGAAACCATCGACTACTTTTCTATATATTTTAGGAAGCATACAAAGTGTGTAATATTGAAGCTGAGAACCAGATATCCAAACTGGAAAGTGCCGCTTTCAACATAATGACGGAGGGCACTTATGTGGTAATTATGACTCCATTGAAAAAGGGAACAATATTATATTACCACACGTTAGAAACAGTATTAGTTTGTACAATAATGTTGTACGGGTTTGTACAGACTAGTATTGTCTCCGATGCGCGGCAATATCTAAGTTCAGAAGTCAAATTCGAAAATAACGCCTAATCTGGCACAATACATATGAAACAATTGTAATAAATAGAGCATTTGCTCCTATGGAGCAAATGCTCTATTTATCACAATGGTTTCAAAGCTACAGATAAACTACGTACCCAAATACTAAAATCGTCATTTCTACACTAAATACTATACTGTGACCACTCTTTAGAGTCTTCGAGAAGATTCTAAAGAGTGGTCACGGCATATGGTTAGGTGGAGAGACAAAGGAAATATTCTTGAAAATGTTTAAATTTACGTGTCTTACCCTTACTTCTGACAATACTATCTGCACTATTATATAATACTGAAATGCCATCAACTGTACGTTTTTCACGATTCTAAATAATGGCATATTTTAATGCCATAATCTCTTCTAAGCAAGATGAAGAAAACGTTTTGCAACGTTTTATTATCATCCAATGTACGAGCATACTGCGATAACAATGACCAGATTCACAAAGACTAAGAAAGTATTATAATACTCATTAACGATTTAAACTGTATTGCCCAATGTTTCGTGCACTTAAAGTTTAATAATTGTTTTGTTTTAAACCCTATATTTTATATATGATAGTTATACATTTAGTCCATATCTCTATTAAAATGGGCGTCAAACGTCTCGTCTGACATCTAAATGTATTAAAATGCAATCACAATCTCGTTGCAATTCGGTTTTATAAATTAGTATGGTACTTCATACCTATTATAAATTCCTACTCTGTCAGGCTTGTACAGATTTTGTATGGAAGATGCGAAAGCACATGAAGATGTGAATGGGGCTTTGATATCAATCAATGCAAGAAAAGTAAAAATGATATATCCACAGATACTTGAATTTTAAATATATGCCATGAATTTACCACAATTAGCAATTAATTAAACCATCTCGCATGAACAAATAACTTGGATCCAGGTGAGACGACAGTGTCCCATCTGGATCCAAACTGTTTGGCACTGAATCAATATTTTCTCAAAGCTTTGATCAAACTTGCAGCAGATCCAAACTTGAGTAACCATGATTATTGTTACAGAGGCATTAACCCTTTTGGCGCCAAATTTCTAATTGTCGTCTGCAATCCAAGTGTGTTAAATCATTCAGTTAGTTAAGGAAATGAGATAAATAAATGCAAATTTCGAAGGCAAAAGGCACATATGTAGAATAGAGATTGAGACAAATAGTGAAGTCCCTGATCAGACGCGGCCTTGAAAAGGCGGCGTCTTATCTGGGACTGCACTATTTGTCGTGGTGCATTTATGCGACTGCGGCGGTGAAAGGGTTAAGGTTAAATATGCAGCTGAAAAAATAATCTAACGGATTCATGCAAGTAATGACCTAATGACCGTCTACTGCAGACAAATAATAAAGTAGAACAGAAAAGTATTCGACAAAAATTCATCAACAAATGCAATGTCTTGGTTGTAAATATTTTGTCCTTTTGTTCTGTAGAAAAAAGTAGCACTCCTGATCGAAATGATCGAAATACCTGAAACTCTTTTATACAGTAATCCGCCTCTTAACCATTTACTCCATTAACAAATACACCTGTCTATGTCTATGCAAACAGAGTAGACCCAGACTAGACGGCTCCTGTAGGAGCCATCTGATCGGGGTCTGCTCTGTTTGTTTACGATACAATATAGATATGATTCTACAACTTTTGCCACAGCCATACAATCTCGTTTCCGTGTGCTATTATATCAATTACTCTTATTAATATTTTGATGTCATCATATCTTACATGAATATTCATGGATTTAAGCGATAGATCAAAGGTCTTTTGTATCGGTCTTAGATATACGCGGTGTCCTGATCATGAGCCTATAGCAATAGTTTCGTTCTTCACTTATCAGTAACTTGTTTCAAGATCCTTCGTATTCATCAATTAAGCATTATCTGCTAGAAGTTTCTTTATAATTATGTTCTAATACATGTTTTTCCAGGACAAAGGCGTGACTCTTCCTGGGAACCGGAAATATCTGCTGCATTACAGAAAGGAAATAGCAGACACATGCATCGAAAGGCTGCAAGAGGTACTTATATTATGCAATTTCAATGGAATCCGTATTTTGCATTAAAGGGTTGAGTAATTTTGACCAAACATCAATACGAAAGCCATGCCCTTCGCCTTCTCAGCAATAAAATGAGATGAAATAAGTTTAACACACTACTCACTTAATAGTTTACCCAATGGAGACATCTCTGGATGCCTGTGCAAACAGAGGATAGACTGAGATATGTGATCAGACGACTAATGAAGCAGCTCTCTGATCAGAATGTGTCCTGTTTGATTACGCAACAATATAGATCTGATTAAACAGTGCCAGTCACTGCCAATACCTTCTGCGTTCATATGTCATTAACACTTCATCAAATTAATATCAATGATGTCATTGTTTTCTATGAATATTCATAAGGTAAAAGACTTAAGATACAAAATGAGACACACCAGGAAAAAAGAAGATATCTGCCATATAAACAAAATATGCTTTGTGGAAATACACCGAAAAGTGACTGCACAGAATATCAGTAGACCATTTAACTCTTCACTCCATAACCATTCATGTAAGAAATGATAGCATCGTGAGCTGTAATTCGACTAATAACTATAATAGCACAGGGACACATGCATTCTTGGCCATGACAGAAACTGTAGAATCATATCTTATCTTAAATCATAAGCAAACAGAACAGATCCGGACCAGAGGACTCCTAAAGCAGTCGTCTGACCTTGGTTTACTCTGTTTGCAAAGGCTTAGAGTAAATGGTTAACTCCTAATAACCCAAGAGTACATGTACGCCATTTTGTCAATTTTGTAAAAGACACCATGCTGCTGTCTCGTTTCAGTCATTTAAACGTCGGTATTTACCAGAAATCATACGGCGGGTTGGCATCTACCAGAACGTTCGGGCGCACGGACCGATACACAAGTACGCCAATCAATGCATCTCTATCTGCTGGATGATGGTCGTGTTAGATCCGCCCATTTGTTTGGTGGACGAGAGATATTCACCGGGGCTCTTTAACACTGAACTGTACAAGCATCATACTAATGCAGGGAACGCAGTGGCGTACTATGTCTGGCCTGCATTGCTTAAGTATAAAGACGGCCCTGTGTTGTGCAAAGGAATAGCTCAGGGAATATGAATGACAACGGGATGACCATTCGTAAAAGTGTTAATTAACCCAATTCTCCATCAATACGCCCTTTACGCCTTTGCAAACAGAGTAGACCAAGATCAAACGACTCCTATATGAGCCGTCTGATCAGGGTCTGGTCTGTTTACTTACGATATATTACAGGTATGTTTATACATTGTCTGTTTCTGCCATGGCCAAAACATCCTGTGTCTATGTGCAATTATAATACCAATACTGATGATGTCATCATTTCTGACATGAATATTCATGGAGTAAAGGGTTAAATAACAAATCTCTTGTTTTCGTAATAGTTACTACCCACGTGTAATGAAAGGGACGAACACTTATCTCATCGTTACTGAGCTACATTTTGTATCATTATTATTTATTGTCACAAGAAATGGATGTCATAGACATTTGTGAAGCAAGTGAAAGTACAGTAAAACCTCCCTATAACGACCACTAAATTGTGTTAATTATTTGGTATTTATGGCAGGTGGCTGCTTAAAGCAAGGTGAAAGTAAAACAGAACGCTCCTGTAACACATAGTACTTGGTGTAATCTAGTGGTCGTTATAGAGATGTTTTACTGTACATATTAAGTGGTATTTTAATTTCAAGTGTATTAATGCTAAATTACGTTTAGAAATGTCTTGATGTAGAAATACAAAGGTAATTTGATGTTTGATAATATTGAGTAAATAAATCGTACGATGCGGTACCTGAAAGATATTCGTGCATGTATTCCCAAACTAACCATTTACTTCGTAGTATAGGGTTGGGTAGAGAAATAACGATTTTAGTATTTGGGTACGCACTTTTATCTGTAGCTCTGATTTAATAGGTTAATATGTATGTGTTTGAATGTATACCGTTGTCGATATATTAAAATATTCATTACAAGCTGGCCTGTATCTATTATATACAATGCTTTGTATTTAGTATAACACAATTTACGACGCTTATAGCCATAATAGCGATTACTAATTGTGCAAAAATTCATATTGCAAGACAATTAAAATACGTGAAAACAAGTGATGAAGTAATTATATATAATATACATCTGGTAACAAAAGTTCTTAAATATTGCGAGCACTGAGTTGAATGAATTATACTCAATCAAACTTTAAACTACTGTGCTCGACGATGAAGAGCCTTCTGTTTGTGTATTTGGTGTTTGCTTTAACCCTTTCACCACCGATGTCGCATAAATGCACCACGAAAAATAGTGCAGTCCCAGATCAGACGGCGCCTTTTCAAGGCGGCGTCTGATCAAGGACTTCACTTTTCGTCTCAATCTCTATTTCTTTATATGTGCTTTATTCCTTTGCAATTTGCATTCATTTATCCACTTCTTTATTGTACCGAATGAATTAACAACAAATGGATTGCAGACGACAATTAGAAATTTGGCGCCGAAAGGGTTAAGACCATTTTACAACATATTACATGTTAAACGCTTATTCAAAGCTATAACAGCTTGTGGGAGACCCCAGTGGTGTTCTATGTATGGAACAAATTGCACAGAACAACCAACGTACCTCAAACAAGCTGGAAGACTTCCTCACATATAAAATCCAAATACCAATACATTAGGATGACATTACAGAGAATATCATAAACTGATATCACATATGGAGACCTTTACGCAGGTTTTTAGAAATTAGAAAATGTTTCTAGAGTTGTTAATACCCATCCCTATCTTACTCGTTTTCTCATTTGTAAAGAAAACCAATTCAACAAAACCAAAACTTTTCACATTTCAAAAGAAAAAAAAACATGCTCTGTATCAGTCTTGACATTTTGTAGCTTACATTTAAAAAGAAAACAAATATCATTCGTATTTTGTTCATATTTCATATAATTAATAGGTTTACTGGAAAACAACATGCACCTGTGTTCTCAAAGAAGCCTCCACTTCATTACATGACATAATAAAACTGCATGTATTTATGTCCTATATGAGACTCTTAACTACATTAACCCATTCCCTCATATACTATTTTTAGATTCAACCACGTTGAATAAATCTACCGAAAAGGAGCATTTTAATTTAACTAGAGAAAAGGAATTCTTTTAGAATTTTGTAGTTTGAAACCGTTGTGATAAATAGAGCATTTGCTCCTATAGGAGCAAATGCTCTATTTATCACAATGGTTTCATAAAGTGACTTTTACAGAGGGGCAGAAAGGCGTATTAATGGAGGAAAGGGTTAAGAAAACAACATGTCGAGGGCTTGGTGCAAAACTATTGTAACTCCTTCACAAAGTGAAGGAGTTACAATAGTTTTGCACCAAGCCCTCGATGTGCTATATTCCAAGAACCAACCTATACTGACATATCTGCAGGAATGTAGGAACGTACCTCTCAATAATGACATAACACATGACAATTTGGTTATGGTAGAAATTCTGGAATCAGATTCTATGCAATATACAAACAGAGCAGGTTCTGACCAGGTGGCACCTACACTATCTGATCTGGGTCAGTTCTCTTTGTAAAGGCATTAAAATGCATATTTTAGTAAGGGGTAAATTCTAAACAAAACTAATAATTGTGCATTTAATTTCTTAGGAGAAAAATAAAATCTTACTGTTCTATACAAAGAGCATGTACGTAATTTCTAGACAATAATAACCCGTCTTACATTTCTTTAGAAAACAAAACCACAAACAAAACAAAACGAAAAGCAAGTTTTGCTCATACACATACGCTAATAACAATTCCAAGGAAAGAAAGTATGCTTTTTGTGACAGAAAGCAAACCTCACTTTATTTCTTGAGAAAACTGAAACCTGTTTCGCACAACAGGACGCACCACTTACACATCTAAACTAGAACAACATTTACATATTATAATATATACTAGTCCAGGATACTTGTGTTAATATAATATTTTTTATTTAAAACGCCATTTCAAATGTTGCTGAAACTACAGAAACAACCTTTACGTTTGCAACTACAGCTTATGACATACGTTCTTGACGATAGAAGCATTTCCTGGTGTTACAGGATGTATAGGAAAGATAAACCATTTTCCCTCATGCAGATGCCTTCACAAACAGATTCTGCCAACTTAAAAATGCCATTATACAATCTATCTAACTTGAATGTTTCGTTAGGGAGAGGGTTTAAAGGGAATACTTTTCTGACGATAACATAGATACAGTAATACCTCTCAATAACGGTCACTAAATTACATCAAGTATTTTGTGTTAAAGGCAGGTGGATGCTTAAAACAAGGTGAAAGTAAAACAGAACGTATAGGAGCGTTCTGTTTTATTTTCACCTTACTTTAAGCAGCCACCTGCCCTAAACACCAACTAATTGGCACAATTTAGTGGCCGTTATAGAGAGGTTTTACTGTACGCCCATGTTTGTATCATGAATAAATAAACGTTGCTACTATTGAAATATACGCACGCGTATGGCTATCTGATAAAATGCTTTCAAGTTCTCTATATTATGATTAGTCCATGAATAATACAACATTGACCGGGAACATCCAAATCAATAATATCTGGTGCAATATTGACTACGTCCGATTCGAACAAGCTTTTGAGAAACTATTGAACGAATGCCCAACAACTTGGGTCCTGGTGAGATACTGATTTTTTCAACATATCATCTAGATCCAAGCTATTTGGCGATGTGTGTCAGATCACGGATAGCTGGGATACAGAGTTATTATGGTTTGAATCAGAACATTGGGCTCTATTCATAAAGTTTTTAAGGAGGAAATCAAGTAAGATTCTTAGTTTCTAGATTATTCCTTCATCTAATGAAATAATACAAGTATAATTATTATAAAGGAATTAAATGAACACAGCATATTATCTGAACGACATTGAATGAAATGTAACTCGGTAGTTTTGCTGCAGACAAAGACAAATATATGACCCTTTTAAGTTGTCTTAAGCATACGATATTTCTATTTTCTAAGGAGCTTTATCAATATAGACCCTGGTCTAAACTAAATAGATCAAACATGGGATATTTCCACATGATTTAACCACAGCACATGTCCTTTTATTTTAATATATAAAACATGAAATGCTTGGTACATGCTAAAATATCGACTTTCTGGAACGATGGCATACCAGATAATATTATGACAACGGGTTGTATGTTATTGTAAGGTTATGTCTACGTTTCGGGTTGTATGTTATTGTAAGGTTATGTCTACGTTTCGATCGCGTACATAATTAGTTCATGATAAAATACAGTAAAACCCCTCTAAACCGGAATTTTAGGAGAGAGGCAGCTAGACCCTTGTAGACAGGTGGTTGTTTAATGGAGGGTGATAGTCGTGCATAAAGCTCATAGAGGATTTTTTGCAAGGCTTTAACCTGCATTAAGCTATCACATGTCTCCAAGGCCGATATGTACGATTATACTAAATAATTTAACGCATGATTTGGAGCCTTTTTTACTGTATAATTATGATTGTAAAAGAAAATTTGAAATTAGTTTAAACCCTTATCCCGCTGTTAGCAAATTAACCCTTCGCTTACTGAATTTTAAAATACATTTCTCCTTCTTTACCCATGCCCTGTTGTATAATTACATATGTCTTCACTGTGTACAAGTATTTCGCTGTGCAATCAATGCTGTGGAGTGCACTGGTTGCACAATCAACTTGTAAATAGTGCAGACCCTGATGAGACAGCTCCTGCAGGAGCTGTCTCATCTGGGTCTTCACTATTTACAGGTAGGTATATTGACGTGAACAACACTTTCCCAAGCGAAGGGTTAATATATATGCTCTGTTTGAATTAATGCACTTTTGATTACTGCCGATTCGATGAAGCTTTTTATAAAACATAGATCAAGTGTCAAACAGCTTGGATCCTGATGGGACGGGGAGTCACTCAACGTCTGGTCTGGATCCAATCTGTTCGCAATTGCGAGTCAGGTTGCGACTACAGGCATAACGATTAATATTTTACTAAGATGGTTTAAAGAATAGAACGTCTTAAAAGGATTTTTCTTTGCACAATGAGCTATCCCTGAAACATGCTTTGCGAATAATTTCTCGTAAAACAAAAGCACAATTTAGCATACCGATATCTAAATGCATATACTGACGTATTTATTGCAAATTAAACACATATGAATATTCTCAAATTTCTTTGGGAAAGTGTCAAGAGTAGAACGCTAAATTAAACCGACCCTCCACGCTTCCTTTAGGCCGACTAACAGGTCACTGACTCCATTGTTTTCGATAACAACAAATACAGTTTGAGACTATTAAATTGTACCGTAACGTGCTTTAAGTAATTTAAATGAAGGTGTGCTATACTTTTTGAGTACCGCAAAATGTGCGATGTGGTAAATGGGAAATTGGAGTTGCTGTTTGCACATCTGTCACTGAACAATGTGCAGCACGTGCGACCGCTGCTGATGGAGGCAATAGACGAGTATCAGGCCATCAGGCAGAGTCTGTCGTACGAGGAAAAAAGGAATCTGAACTTGATCAAGAACCTGCTATGGCATGCGGAGAGAGGAGAGTGGGCCCAAGCAAGACACAAACTCAACGATGCCCAGAGAGCGTACCAGGATTACATAGGCAGGAAATTGAATATTCTCAAAAAGGTTATGTACCATATTGTTTATGTAAGTTGTTCCGCCATTGAAAACTGCCATTTATTCCGCTATTAATACGAATACTGTCATTCGGCTACTTAGCGCGACCTGTATCGTCGCTTTTGCAAACTGTTTGGATCCAGATGAAACGCCGAGTAAGTTTTAATGAATCGAAAGTACAGTAAAACCTCTCTACAACGGCCACTAAATTGTCTTAATTAGTTGGTATTTAGAACAGGTGGCTGCTTAAAGCAAGGTGAAAGTAAAACAGAACGCTCCTATAGGAGCGTTCTGTTTTACTTTCACATTGCTTTAAGCAGCCACCTGTCGTTAACACAAATTACTTGATGTAATTTAGTGGCCGTTATAGAGAGGTTTTACTGTAAGTAAAATTTGTAGCAGATTAGAGTTTGGGCAGGAATTTTTTCAGCAGACTAAAGGTTAAACATTTAATTTATGCAAATAAAGAATCGAACAATTTTGAAATGTTTCTGCACGATGCGGGACATGTTAAGTTTGGACTGTGCAAAGGTTAGTCTAATCGTGGCACTATTGGAATTTGTCCACATGTGTGGAGCTCTGTTATTAACACTAAATTAACTCTAAATTAACTCTAAATTCGCTAAAATTGTAATTGTCGTTTATAACTCATTTGTTTTAAATGAATAATTAAGATAAATAAATGCTAATTTTAAAGAAAATAGACCGTACGATCATTTCTGAGTCTTAGACTGTACGATAATTTCTGGCTTACGAAGTTTGCAGTTTGGCTATATCGGCATTCAAGGAGTTAAAATGGGTATCTTACATGTACCATTCACAGCCCATCGGGTACTCTCAAATTCATGGTAAACATGCACTTGAGGAACCAGCCTTACCCAATGTACAGAACTACATGTTTCGAAATGACGAAATCCCAGATCAATCGAACAAATCACCACGGTCAAGATATGCTTTGGGATTTACTAAACCTCAGTCAATTCCTGCAAACAAGGAAACTAGACTTGTACCTATATCTGCAAGCCGGGAGACAAGTACTTACGCTGAAGAGCAGGGGCCTACGGAAACTAGTAGACGACCGTTCCCAGGATACACGGAAATGTACCCATATAACCGATATCTCCGCACAGAGAACCAGCAGAAGCCCTTAGCCATTTCAGGATCCCGGTGAGTGACATGATAGAGAACGACTAAATGGCTATTTTCATTTCTGTTCTAGGGTGGTATCCTTCATTTAACAGGGTCCATGCTTATAAAGCTTTTAGTTGAGTCTGAGTTTCGTTCTCAGGCTTTTGATTGGTCAGATTTGAGTTCTCAAGCTTTTGATTGGTCAGATTTGACCCAAAGGCTCAAATCTGACCAATCAAATGCTTGAGAACGTTCTCAGACTCAACTAAAAGTTTTATAAGCATGGACCCTGGTAATGAAAGAAAGAGGACTCCCACTTGGGTCCAAATGTATGCAGATTTTATTTAAATAACTCATGACTATTCATGTAAGAGATATTGATAGAATTGTTATCAATTTATTTGTTTATTAACACAGAACATTGTTTGCCATGGCAGAAATTATAAAATGAAATATGCAACCAAAGCAGGCCCTGATCCGCCATAAGTGGTTGGATCTTGGTCTACTTTGTGTTTGCATAGCCATTAAAGACGTATCTACGGAGTAAAGGATTGAATAATAGACGAATATTATTTTAACCCATTTATAATATTTAAGAAAACTCGTCCAGATCTTACCTTGGAACCCATCCATTTTCATGTGGATGCACAGCAAACAAAATGAATAAGCAATTAACATAACACTCCGATCTAGGTCTACCCTGTTTGCCTTTGTACTTTTTGGGGGCACAATTCGTTAATACCACCGACCATTTTGTAACCTGCTGAAGACTTTTATCGTAAATTGAATATGTTCTAGTTTTACGATAATAATAATTATTTATTATTGGACGTACGATATTTGGACTTTGGCTCTGAAATCATGTATTCCATACTAGAAAAGATATTTTATCACGATCTGTCAACCAATACATTGTCTTTACATTTCTGTCAGTTACATGATAGTCAATGTTTCAAAATTTAAATATATTTATATAACATATCAAAGAAATAATCACCCAGTCTTGTACTCATCTTATATCGACAGAGATGGTGCAGTAGTCCGAAAGGCAAATGAAGACAATCAGGCAGTAACAGAAAGTAACCGGCCGACGAAAATAGGTGATGCATATTGGTCTTTGTATAAGAATGAATGGCGCAGAGCATTGGAGGCCATTAAATTAACCGGCATCGCCGAAGAAAAGGCAATTGGATGCCTGTTTTACATTATTCAGGTAATGTGACAGTTCAGTACACAGTCACACTCTGCTCGTCATTGCCGATAAGTGGAATATGTAGAACATCTTACAGGATATCTTCATAAAATATTCTTGATACGTCTCCACAAGACACGACCTGGCTGCTACTTATCTCATTATAATTGCTTCTTCGATACAATTATAATTAGTGAAAGCAATATATGATGTCTGACTGAGAAATAATTGATTTTGATAGTTTACATCACCTCTTTTATACTGCTCCGGTGCCGTAACCTCTACGAGATCCGGAAAAAGTAAAACAAAAAGATCTACAGATAACTAGCACTCTGTGTATAATGTGAAAAATGGTTTTTAAAGGTCTACTCTGATTGAAAATGCGTTAACCTTTTAGTCCATGAATATAATCGAAAGAATTAACGACACCATGTACAGTATATAAATGAACATATTGACTGTTTAGAATGGCACCTACACACAGGAAGAGTTGGCCGTGGCAGAAACTGTAGATACAAATCTATATTATTCCATAAGCAAACCTTAATCAAACGGTTTCTACAGAAGTCGTCTGATCTGGGTTTACTCTGTTTACATAGGCGGTTAAAAGTACAGTGCTCCCTCTCTACAACGACACCCTTTGGGATACGAAGATTGTATGTGTTGTTCAGAGGGAGTTGTTACAGGGAGGGAAAATCAAACATAATTAGCTTGTTTGCAGATCCCCAGATACGATGTTTTTCGAGAACTAAAACCGTTATGCCTCAATCAAACCCTATGTTGTGACCACTCTTTAGAATCGTCACAGAGTGACGATTCTAAAGAGTGGTCACAACATAGGGTTTGATAGAGGCATAAAGAAACTACGATGGAAAAATTTGTTTCTGAAGCCTTGTTGTTTCGGAAACAGTGACATGCGTTGTTGTAAGGAGGGAATCGTTATTGGGAGGGCCGTTGTAGGGAGGGAGCACTGTATGGAGTAAATGGATAAAGGGGTAGTTATGGCGTATTTAAAATTGTTAACAGTTTGGACCAGCTAGATGCAATGCCGAATTTTGGGAAGCTTTAAGATGTTGATTCAAAGACGAGAAATACATTAGTTGACGCATAATTAGCTGGTCAAGCATTTCTACATTCCAGGAGGCATTTCAGTTTTGTCTTATTGAAGCAAAGGCCCAAGTTCTAGAATTTGAAAACGCAGCCCTGAACATAATGACGGAGGGAAGATACAGTCACGTACGTATTGAAACGTTTATAAATGTCCACACTTTCGGGTCTTTTAAATTTTAGAGTTACACCTGTCCAATCGTCCGTTTGCCAGTTAGTCAGGTCATCGTAGGTCACCAATTAGTGGCATGCATTTGTGGTCATTTTGTGGTCAAGAATCATACGACGCTTTTTATGGTTATTACGAACTATGCCAACTTAAACACTTGTGATGTTTCCTTTAGTCTTTTACCTAGTAAACAGTATACGAGTAAATACACAGTATAACGGGTGAGGTGGGAGATAGTGAGGTGTTGCGGTTCGGAGTTGGATTTATAACCTATGAACTAGTTTATGCTATACACGATACAATAGTGTCCAACAAATTGAACTGACATTTATGTAGGAATATGTTACAAAACACAACATCTTTTACTGTTCTGATAATTTCATGATTCATCAAAAATAACTGAGACCTAGCGAAGTATTACAAGTAGATGTCTATTTTCCAAAATGTGTGAAAGGATCGGTTACCATGGAAACAGTTACAATGTTACTTACAGTTCATTGTTTGGTTACCAATTCATATGCTTTGCTTTCTGAATATTTTGTCATCATTTTAAACTACATTTGAAGTTGTTTTCTGATATTGGTAGGATAAAAAATTGAGAAGTTTAAGTTATTTCTGTTTTTTCTTGTTATTATTCTCCTCAATATTCATGTATACGAAAATAAGGTAATTTCTAGGTATAGCCTGTAAACAAAAGCACAAGGTCTTAGCTTTAATTTGGTACAAGTTTTATACATTTAGCACAAATACTTCCTGTGATATGGAAGATTTTTAGCAGGTAGTTGTCGACTAATAAAATATGTGTGAACAGAGTGAAATGAATGGTTACTATTGAAATAGTTAAAACGTTACTTGGAATTAATTGTTTGGTCCTCAAATTGGATATTTTGGGTTTTTTCAGGATTTTGTCATCATGTTGAACTGCATTTTAAATTGTTTTCTGATATGTGTATGACAAAAAGTGAATAGTTTACATTATTTACGTTATTTCTATATTTGTTTTACTATTTTTAATGTTCTCATTAATATTCATAAGTATGCAAATAAGGCAATTTCAAGGAATATCTAGAAAAAAGCACAATGTCGTATCTTCAATTTGGTACCAGATTTATCAGTTTAGAAAAAAATCTGGCTGTGCTATGGACGAGTTTTCAGGTATGGGCCGCCATTCCGAAAACTGAGGGGTTGCCATGGAAACGGTTAAAATGTTACTTAAAGTTAATATTTTGGTCCTCAAATTAAACATTTTGTTTTCTGAGGATTTTTTATCATGTTAAACTGCATTTGAAGTTGTTTTCTGGTATTTGTAGGATAAAAAAGTGAAATATTTACGTTATTTCTATACTTTTCACTATTTTAATGTTCTCATTAATATTCATGAGAATGCAAATAAGGTAATACAAAACAAGCTGGACATAAAAGCACACTGTCTTATCTTCAATTTGGTACCAGTTTTATAGGTTTAGGACAAACACTGGCTGTTATATGGACGAATTTGCAGGTATAGGTCATCACTACGAAAATTGGGGAGGGGGTTGCCATGGAATCGGTTAAAATACACATAGCCTAAAAGAATTTAAACTTGAGTACATTCGCGATTCTGATTTAGGAGACTTCCCTGAACCCATGAAAAAGTCTAAGAAGGGGGGGGGGTGCACGGTAGACCCCATTGCTCCCCGAGTATAACATGTTCTTGTTACAACTGATAGACCTATGAATTGTTTATCAGAGAGGGAGTAGGTACACTGTTACGTAGGTTATACCATACACATTTCTGTATACAGTAGAACATGTCTTAAGCGACCACTGAAAAGATTCTAAATAAAGGTATGTAAGGCAGGTGGTAGCTTTAGGAACTTTCTGCATTGCGTTTGCCCTGCATTAAGCAACCACCTGCTTTTTTAAAATGCCTGTGTCTATTCAATATAAGGTCGCTTTTAAAGACAGATTCCACTGTAGCTCTAACACGAAATAACATGTCTTTATTGTTAGGATCAGAGGACATCTATGGCATCTAACGGCAACATCAAGCATATGATCAGGTACAGACACGAAGTAGCCGACATCGCCGTGTCACGTCTCCAAGAGGTCAGTTTCCGTTACAACTATTTCAAGAAACGTTCAAACACGTACTTCTGGGCGAAAATAAGCAGTTCAACACTGTACAGTAAAAACCTCTCTAAACCGGAATTCTAATAGAGAAGAATTTAAATTTTAAGCAGGTGGCTGCTAAATGCATGGTGAAAGTCATGCAGAAAGCTCCTCTTTGAGCTTACTGCTTGACTTTCACCCTGCATTAAGCTGCCACCGATCTCAAATACCGATATTTATACTAAAATTAACGTCCGGTTTAGAGGGATTTTGCTGTATTTGTTTTGTATATTTGAAAAGACGGTTGTTTTACAAGGAGTCCCCATGTTTAAAGTACGAGGCGGTCATTACCTTTAACTGTTTACAAACTAAAAGGTTATTATAGATGCGTCCACTATAGCAAACCCTGTTAGTCGCCAGTTTTTAATTGTCGTTTGCAACCCAATTTTGTTAAATCATTCCGTAAAATAAGAAAATAAGATAAATAAATACACAATTCAAAGAAATAAACCATATTGAGACAGAAAGTGTAAACCCTGAATTTTAAAAGGCGGCGTCTGATCAGGGACTGCACTATTTGTCGTGGTGCATTTATGCGGTGGAAGGGTTAAAGTAAACCAACTTCCGGTGGTGAATATCTTAAATCTATACGTTCTAATCTCCAAATATAACTATTAGTAAAATAAAACACATCTAAACATGAGCTGTAGTAGTGAAGAATTCAGATACTTTTAGGCAGCTGGCTGCTTGATGCAGGATGAAAGTCATGCAGAAAGCTCATAGCATGACTTTTATCGTGCATTAAGCTTCCACCTGTCTCCAAGACCGATGTTTATACTGACTTTAACGTCTGGTTTAAAGAGGTATATGTAGTATATGTCTTGCTATGTACTAGCACATGCACATATGAACTCTTGCTTTAAATGTATTACAAATAAATATACAAATATTATATAAAACACCTTTTGTCAAAAATACACATGTATGTTTAAACTGGATCAAACAATTGAATATTTTCCAATAGTTTGTAGGTTTTGCTACCAATAAGTAACTCTGCTATATTTAGCAGATGCAGAGGTCTTTCATTGAATAACATTACTTTTGCTGGTTATATAATAAACAAGAGAACAATAATGTTCAGTATATTCCACTAACTTGTTATAACTACATATATGCAATGTGGGTTTTCTTTCAGATGGTTATTACATAAATCACTGTTAAGATTAGTGCACTTGTTTCTAAGCTAGCATGAAAAACGAAGGTTTAATGAGGAACATGTGAATATATATAAGCGAGGTGCAATGAGATGTTGATGACACATTTAAGAACAATTGTGTCAGAAGAAAAACACCCAATGAACATGTAATATGCATGTACTTTATTCCAGGTATTTATAACCAAAATATTGCCGCTTATTCACCGGAAATATTCTGTGCGTACCAGAAGTGCCATAGACAGCTACGCACGCAGTTGTGTGGATATCACGTGGCGTATGGCCATACAGGACCCGCCATTGCACCTCGTGTTTGAGTACGGGGCCACGGAACATTGTGACTTTGACCAGTCGTTGTACGAGCCTTACATCCGAGCCGGTAAAAAGGTGAAATATTACGTTTGGCCAGCTCTGAAGCTATACGAAGGCGGACCGATACTGCAAAGGGGCGTGGCTCACGGAGAATCATTTACATCTCGTTAACGTACGGACAAAGGGGACACTTATAGTGGATATTCGTACGACGGACTGTTCATCCGATTTTACAGTTTTTCTCAGTTTGAGCGTCCGTCCATGTGTAAATTAACACTTTACTCTATAAATACACATTTCGATGACTTTGCAAACAGAGTAGACCCAGATATGGGTCTGCTTTGTTTGTTTTTAGAAAAATATATTGATATGATTCTACAGTTCCTGTCATGGCCAAATATTCCAGTGCCCTTGTTGTTATTATTCATGGTTTCATTATTTATATTCATTGAGTAAGGGTTAATGTGAGCTGATATACTAACCTTATCATGTATACATGATTACTATTTCATTATCTGTACCAATTTCATGAGGAACATTCATATTTATATCATTTTGGTGAAAATATGTAACCCTAGCAAAAAAGCCAAATGAGGTGTCGAAGATGACGCCAAACTTTCTGTTTTCGAATATCGAGTGGTCCACGATCATACGTCATTCACATATCTGTTACGTTATTAAAAAGTGTGTATGCCAAACAACTACTAGTCACTTGTCCCCAAACAAAAGGAAACTAAAGTTAAAAACGTAACCGTTTCCGTTTGCTGTGATTGATACCGAATAGAAGGGAGACTGACAACGTCACAAATTTCAGCCTTAACCATGTTACGTGCAAATCCATCATTGACGTTACAAACAGTTTGATTCCAATGACGCCGTGCAGAAGCGTAGCTGAAATGTATTGTACGCACCGTGACTATAGGGGACCATGCTCCCCCGGGAAAATTCAGAGTTTTTTTTAAAACCATTATGATAAATAGAGCATTTGCTACTATTTATTACAATAGTTTCAAAATGTGACTTTTACAGAGGCGTCGAGAGGCGTCAATATGATCTTTAATGGCAAGACACAACATTTATCAAAGTCTAACCCCATTTGCCTTATAGGATGTTTGTTAGAATTTGGCTTTAATAATGTTTTGACCTTTCAATTTGATGTTACGCACGTGCGTAAGTGTTTCGGCATCTCGACAAGATTGTGTGGTTGTACAACACAAACAATATACTATATCTTTCAGTACGAACCGGCTTTATTAAACACGTTATTCAACACCCTGTCTGTTTTACATTTACACTATGAGGTGACGGGTTAACCCTTTCCCTGGTCTATATTCCAGTAGGAAATAATGACACCATGGTTATTTATTATCCGAACGCTTATAATGTAAACTTTTCAAAGGAATGTTTTGCTTTGACAAAAACCTTAGAATCAAATCAATATAATGGCCCAAGCAAACAGAACAGACCCTCATCAACCGGATCCCGCAGGAGTCGTCTGACCTGGGTCTAATCTGTTTCCAAATGTGTGAAAGGGCGTTTATACGAAGGAAAGGGTTAAAACGAAGATCCCAGTGTCTTGTATCTTTCATCTTGTACATTGTTAATGTCCGATTAGCTCCGAATCAAAGTTAGGACACCATTTACCACATTCCCCCCAAGTGACGCATTTTGGCACCTCTTTAAATGTCACATTTTGAAACCATGGTGATAAATAGAGCGTTTGATCCATAGGTCGCAAATGCTCTATTCATCACAATAGTTTTAAAACTACACAATTTTAAAATTCTCATTTTCTATAGATAAGGCTCCTTTTCGGCAGATTAATTCAAAGGGATTTGGTCTATAGTATAGGGGAGAATGAATTATCCTAAGTTCACCCTACATGTATAACTGATGACTATTCATACCGATTATGGACATTGTCCTTTCTTGTCCAGCATTGTCATCTGCTGGATACACGTTTGCCTGCTTCAAAGTTTAGAGCGGGTACTTGTTCAATTTCTTAACCCTTCTCTTGCTGAATTTTGAAATACATTTCTCCTTCTTTACCCATGCCCTGTTGTATAATTACATATATCTTCACTGTGTACAAGTATTTCGCTGTGCAATCACTGCTGTGGAGTGCACTGGTTGCACAATCTACTTGTAAATAGTGCAGACCCTGATGAGACAGCTCCTGCATCTGGGTCTCCACTATTTACAGGTTGGTATATTGACGTGAATAGCAAGCGAGGGGTTACTAAAACAATAGGGTGTCAAATAGTTATTGGATCCTGGGTAGACGCTGAGTTACTCGGTGTCTCATCTTGACCCAGACTGTTTGTATATGATATTACAGACTCGACTTCATGGCACTGAATGTGTTAAGTTTTGAATCATTACTATAAAATATCGGTTTTTATTACCATTACTGTAACGTAGAATCAAATAGAGCGAACTATGACAGCTCCTACACGAAGGGTCTGATCTAGGTCTAATCATTATTTGGATACTATTGCGAGATAATCATGAAAACCTTTATTTATACACAGCTAATGTAAGTGAACATTGCATAGCATGTATAACATAAGTATAGTCCATACTTAGAGTGGTGTTGGGTTCGCTTTGTTGAACCGTTGCTAAACGAAAAGATAGCAGTAGATTATCACAAAATACGTATATTTTAAGTAGAACCTGTCTTAAGCGAACTTAAGCGAATATTGATTGTACACAGGGATCTTTTAAACATGTGGTTGATTAATACAGGACCAACATAATGCAGAAAGGTCCGGTGGGAGCCTTCTGCATTATTTTCGACTTTCTCAGTGTTGTTATATTTTCTGGTTCATCGGGATCATTAGTTTTGATGGTATAAGTTTTGAAAATTGGATACTGCTTAAGCCACTAGGGGGCATGAGTAGAGTTACGCTTTAAATTACTACTCATGAACATACTCAATAAAATGTTCTCTTTTGGCATTGCTGCTTTTTCTGTCGCAGGATCACCCACTTTCTGAATATTTGCACTAACCCTTTCCCTGTTCTATATTTATTCCAGATTGCAATACCTACTGAATATTCATGGAAAATTGTTATTATGAAATATTGAAGGTGGAACAATGTAGCCATTTTAGAAACTTAAGAAAACGATCTACCGAATTTCATTAGTAAACAGAGCAGACCCCTGATCAGACGGCTACTCTAGAACCGTCTGATCTAGATCTGCTATGTTTGCACATTCGTTTATATGAGGGAAAGTGTTAAGTGTTACAAACCCATATTTAAATTGTTTTGATGGCCGCTTACGACGTGTTCTACCACATATATATTTTTTTAAATTTCGACACCTTTCAATTTTAAACCAATACCGGTATTTCACATTTATTCGTATGTCTATTTCATAGCAAACACACAAGGAGGGGGGCAGCGTAAGGGCAAAATACTTCCCTTGAATTTTACTTTGTTTCGCCTCACACATTGTTCTAGAATTTGCACATATTGATTATAACACTATTAAATATTTTACCATTCACATCAACTTGGTAAGTTTGTACCAAATAATATCTCTAACGGCATTTGTGTAGTCAACAAAAACAGCAAATAACGTTTTGTTCTGTTCAACACATTGTTTATAAGTCGAAATAAGTTTACAGTCGAAATAAGAAAAGAACAGAGCAGAACAAAGAAATTTTTATTCAGATTTGTACGTAATAAATCGTCTTTTCATATTCCAATATACAATAATATTTTTTATTTAGTTTGTTTTGAAAAAAAAGATATTGAAACAAAGACATGGACAAAGTATTGACTTATGTTGTATGTGAGTCTTAAATATTCAGTTTCAGTTTTCAGTTTTATTTCGAAAGTATGCAAAGTATCGCTTTAACCGAGAAATATAGCGAATTATAATACAGTCACAATAGCAAAAAACGTCTACCTACACATTCATGTATGGAAATATCATTTTAGATGAACTAGTTTATACATGCAATTATAATGTGGCTGATACATAAACCTGTTTTTCCATCTCCTCCAATACGAAATGACGGGATAGTAAGAGGTTCTAAAAAGGCTACATCACATTACGAAAGAAGTGGCAAATAAGAAAACAAACATACATTTGTATACTCTAACAATTTCATGTATCTTACACTCTTATGCACATGCCACGAAGCACAAATGCAATGGTTGATTTCTACAAGGCATGTTTATAGTATGACGTCAGCGTAAATATATTGTCCGAACAATTTATAATAGAAAAAAGCATTGATGCAAAGCATCAAAATATACCGATTACTGAATAGTGAATAATAATCACAGGAGTGCACTGTTTTTTACAAAACAAAAATCTGCATTTTATTGAAAAAGATGACTACTAATGTATATAAACTGATAGTGCATGACTTTTATTGTAATCCATTTTCCGTGGTGGAGAAGTGATAAATTAACATATTTTAAATATCTAACGGATGTGAACATTCTGCCTGTATGAATGAGACTGTATGAATGAGACTTTCTGCATGGATATCATTAAAATATTCATTTCCCCATGCCGGATACATATATTTATAAAATATTTAATCTCCAGTTAATGTTATATCCTTATAACTTATAAATGAGAAATAAGTTAGGTATCATCAAAATATTCACTTTTCTCGTGCGTTTCTCGTGGGTATGGAAGTCATATCCTTTATGATTGAGAAATATTGAATATAACTTCGTATAAATTACTAATCTTCTTGTATACAACGTGGCAATTATTTCATGAACGATTATTGACAATACCTATAATGTATTTTATAGATCCGGGTGTGCAGTTATAACCAATTTTAACTCACATAGATATAAAAACCCAGGTATGTTTCAAAGAAGAATATGTGCCACAATTTAACATTGCACATGCATACTCGCAGTTGACTATAAATGCCTTGAGCCAGATGTGTTTGAATTCTTGAATTCTGGCCTAGATAAGTTTAAAGAAAGAGTCACTTATAAATATCGCAGATAATTATAAAGTAATTTGCAATATAATAAATATAAAGTTGTATTAGTGTTTTTATCGTGCTTATAAATGCGTTTTGGGGAGATAATTTGGAGAAGAAGTTTACAACATCAAATTGTAATGCCTACATTTATTTTTTATTCTAGTGTAAGGGTTGTAGCTACATCCGACTTTATTCCACACATATAGGAAATAACCTCCAGTTATAACTGCATATTAAACACTGTAATTTGTTTAACATAGCAAATAATCATTTAAGACAATAGTAGTCAATCTGCTCGATAAAACACATTAATATTTTAGCGATGAGATTTATTTCAGTTTTGTGCAATTCATACGCTTCTTCCAACCCATGTTTCATAGAAATGTTCAGATCAGAATGACTGTTTTCAAGTCGATAACCAACTAAAACATTTATTTGTATAACGTTATTTATACGATTTATACTGTAAATTGGGCAAATATTTACAAAGCAAATATACGTTATTTCTAAACTAGTTAATGCAAGACTTTTGCACCGGAAATTCGAAAGGATCAGCTACTTACTATCAATAACGTATCCATTTCTTTTAATGCAATAATACCAAATGAATGCTTATTTTTAATTCATTACTTATGATTTGTTATTCATACTCTTAATCAAACAGTATATACAATTTGCATTGCCCAAAAGAGTAATAGTTCATTCCTCAACATTACAAAAATAACTGCTCCTCCCATGAGTAAAAAGAAAATCGTAATTCCATATAGTCGCCCGGCTCTTGCGGGACCCCAATAACAATTGATTACTATAAATACCGGAAATGAAATGGATCACGTGGGGTCAAAACCTAGGTCACTAGGCCAAATAGCAGGAAAACATTGTGAACACTCTAGAGATCACATTTTCAGCCCTATCTTCATAAGACTTGGTTAAGAAAATCTCAGACGAGATTGAAAATGAATCATCTGTGGGGTCAAAAATTAAGTCATTAGGTCAAGTACAATGTAGTAGAAAAACCTCATAAATACTCAAGAGGTTTCATTTGTAACCAAATCTTCATGAAACTTCACCTGAATTAATGCTTTGATAAAATCTCGTTGGAGTTTGAAAGTGGGTTAAAATCAAGTCACTAGGCAAAAACAGTAGAAAAACTTTGTGAACACTCTTGTGGTCACATTTTCTGTCCAATCTTCATAGAATTTAGTCAGAATTATTTTTTATAAAATCTCGGACGAGTTTGAAAGTGGGTCATATGGGGTCAAAAATTAGGCCACTAGTTCAAATAGTAGAACAACATTTTGAACATTCTAGCCGAATCGTCATGAAACTTTATCAGAGGAGTTTGAAAGTGGGTCACGTGGGGGTAAAAGGTAGGTCACTAAATTAAACAGTAGAAAAACTTTGTGAACACTTTAGTGGTTACATTTTTGTCCAATCTTCATGAAACTTGGTCAGAATAAATGTCTTGATAAATTATCGGACAAGATCCGAGCTTGGTCACGTGGTTCAAAAACTAGGTTATTAGGTCTAATAATAAGACAACATTGTGAACACTCTAGATGTAACATATTTAGTCCAATCTTCATTGGTCACTGTCAGGTTTGTTCAGATCATGGCTCTTAGGTCAGTATTGGCCCCGCCCTCGGGCTTCCTTCTTTACAATTAAATAAATAGCAAAACTATGACAATTTTCTCCTATAGAATTATATTTTGAGGACCTTTGGCATGTGCTCATGGTCCACTATAATGATTGTATAAATTACGCATCTTGGGATCATATTGGTCCTGCTCTGAGGCTGATAATTTTACATAGAAATGTATAAGAGACTCTTCGAAACTCTTCTCTTCCAGTATGTAGCATGTGCGAATAGTCCACTGTCAAGGTTGTTCAAATAACTTCCCTTTGGGTTCATATTGGCTATGCCCAGGGGCTGACGTTTTGTTTAAAAAAACACCTTCTAAATCTTTGAAAATCTTGTTCTCCATAACCACTGTTTATGATCCACTATCAACATTGTTCAAATATTGTCTCCGCGGTCAATAATGGCCCCATCCTGGGGCTACCCAGCTATAATTTTAAATCATCTATGGTAATCAGGTGAGCGATTATGGGCCATTTTGACCCTCTTGGTTATAAAAAATAAACATTACAAAAAGGGAGCCCACCCTTACCGATCGAATTCACTCCTGCGTTCTGTATTGGCTCACGTGAACAACCAGTGGCAACTAGAGATTGGTCTAAAAGTGCGCTTATTTTGTGAAAACATGATGAAAGTATAATGATATCTGTAAAAACACAGCGACAAAAGCACACAAACACGAAGGCTTGTACGAGTGCGTGCACACACACAACTGCGTAGATTACAATTAATGTATGCATGGTGCATTGCCAATTTCCTGTATAGTACAAGTGTCTTTTATTGTAGTTCTAATACTAGGACTCTGTTGATCTGGGCACTCCTGTCGAGTAAATGTTAGCTCGCTCAAAAACATTTCAGGTTCGTATTTTAAAATTACGCCGCATTTCCTTGTTTAAAATTCATACAAAGCATCCATGAATCACAAGTAAGAAATTTGTGAGAAAACTCATAACAACGATGACAAACAACATATTTAAGCGTTGTAGAAACATTGTAAAAGTGGCATAGATACCCATCAAACTTATTCAAACTTTGCATACAATCACCATAAACAGCAGTTTAAGAACAACTGTTCTTAACCCTTTCCCTCATATAAACGTGTTTTCACGTATTTGCAAATAGAGTAGACCCAGATCAGACGGCTCCTGATCAGGGTCTGCTCTGTTTGCTAATTGTATTTAATAAATCTGTGTCTTTGCTTTCTAAAATGTCTACAATGTTCCCCCTTCCATATTTCACTATAACTATTTTGTCCATGAATATTCAGTAGGTATTAAAATTTGAAATAAACATAGAACAGGGAAAGGATTAAGTGCGCAAATGCCTGCCATGCCGCGTTTAGCAGACAAAGTCTTAACCCTTCGCTTGTTATTCACGTCAATATACCAACCTGTAAACAGTGAAGACCCAGGTGAGACAGCTCCTACAGGAGCTGTCCCATCAGGGTCTGCACTATTTACAAGTTGATTGTGCAACCAGTGCAATCCACAGTAGTGATTGCACAGAGAAATAATTGTAGACAGTGAAAATATATGTAAATATACCACAGGGCATGGGTAAAGAAGAAGAAATGCATTTTAAAATTCAGCAAGAGAAGTCTTAATAAGGTCGAGATATAGTTCACTTGGATGGTCGCTGATAAAAACAGTAACAAATCCACCTTATCCAGATTCCGTAAGCGGCATATGATCCTGTGGGAGTCTGTTGGACTTAAAAACACTTCGGAACCGTGGCCACGGACTCATGTAACACTGAAATTATATACGGAAATATACTATCATAAATTTATTATATTATAAAGTACAGTAAACCCCCTCTAAACAGGAATTTAGATAAAGAAGTAGGTATGTGGATGATTGATGCAGGATGAAAGTCACGCAGAAAGCTCCTTTAGGAGTTTTCTGCGTGACTTTCACATTGCCTTAACCCTTTCCCTCATAGGTTATTTTTAGATCCAACCACTTTGAATTAATCTACCGAAAAGGAGCATTAATTAGAAAAAAAGGAAAGTTTGAGAATTTTGTAGTTTGAAACCATTGTGATAAATAGAGCATTTGCTCCTATAGGAGCAAATGCTCTATTTACCACAATGGTTTCACAAAGTCGTCAATATTAGGGAAAGGGTTAAGCAAGATGTCACCTATCTTACTGAGCGGCATCGATACTAATTTGACCGCACGGGTTAGAGAGGTTTTATCGGAACTGCAAATTTTATAAGAGGTGGATAAATTCCAATGCCGACAATTGTGGATGAAATAATCAGGATTAAATACAAAGCAATATGGCATTTTACCAGTAATTACTTGAACCTTATTATCAATAATTACTTTAAACCATATTTTCTCTCTACCGAAGCGAGGGTGTTCAAGATTTAAGATTATATCAAGCAAACCATCCATAATGCGACACACCAAACACATATATTGGGTCTTAAAGACAGGTGGTAGCTTTCATGCAGGACGAACGTTATTCAGAAATCTCCTACAGGAACTTAAAGTATTACTTTTCTCTTATAAATTGCAATCACCTGCTACTTTTAAAGACACATATATTTATTCATTTTTTCTGTATATGATTCTTTATTGGTTCAAAATGTAGTGCCTCTTTCTTTACCGCGTTTATCTACTGCTGCCGTGATTGTCAGCTAAATATGAACTGAAGATGACTTCAAATTTAGCGCTTTGCCATTGCAAAACATGTTTCTACTTCAGATACGAGTATATACATACCATATTTAGGAAGTTTATAAATTAAGACAGAAGGCGTGATAACTAAATAATGAGTTAATACCGGTGATTTATCGTGTTTTAGATAATAGTTCGTCATTGACACGTATGTAATTTAGTCATTCAGTCTAATGTCTTGTGATCTGAATTACTCCATAGCTCCAACACTAAACAGTGATCTGATACATGACAAATCATCGTTCCTCCAGTGCGACAAACGAGTCTTAAATGTCATTTGCAAACAGTGTAGTCCTAAAGGCGACGCCCCTAGAGGTGCTCTCTCATTAGGGTCTGCGCTGTTTGTCATGTTGCACTTTTCTTAAAAAGTCTCCCAATTATCACAATAAGTTTGACAGGACTATATTTTGGTATAGTCCAGTTGAAAAACCAGGGATGAAAGGGTTAAGATATACCGTTAGTTTGTAAAACTAATTTACTATACCTTGCTATAGGGTGATTAAAAGAAGTACGAGTGTTGTCTATAAAACATGTACTGTAGAACGTCTCTAAAACGACTTCTAATTGAAAATACATAGGTGCCAGCATTAAAAGCAGGTTGTTGCTTAATGCAGGATGAATGTAATGCAGTGAGCTCATGTAGGAACTTACTTTCTGTATAACGTTCGTCTTGTAGTAAGTTACCACCAGACTTTATGACTCAGAATTAACTTTTGGCTGGTCGCTTTAGAGAGGTTTTACTGCAGTAGTTTACAGCAGGGCTAAAGTAATGCATAGTGGGCAACCGAGTGGCAGCAAACAGTTACTCCACTGGTAAATATGTCGTACATTTAACCGTTTATTCCATGAACATTCATGTAAGAAATAATGATATCATAAATATTAAGTAGCTGGTTTTAAAATTACATACGAACAGATAGTTTGCCAAGGCAGAAACTGAAAAATCATAACAATATTATTCCATAAGCAAACAGAGCAGACCATGATCAGACAACTGCTAAATAAGCCGTCTGATATGGGCCTACTCTGTTTAAAAGGCGTTAAAAGGAATACTTTTCTAGTAAAGGGTTAATCCTTACTACAATGACCACTTAATGAATGCACGCGGGAATGTATAAGAGCGCGTGGGACCTTGACGCAGGGCGAAAGTAACACAGAATGTTTCTGAAATTGAACCTTCTGTAAAACGTGAGTCCTAATTTAAGCTACCATGTGATTTTATGGACCACAATTAAACCTCTTTTCGTTGGTCGTTTTAGTGGGGTTTTGCTGTATTAATTCATTCCTCATATTGACACTTTTTGTTACCTCTGTAAAATTCACTTTTTGAAACCATTGTGATAAATAAACCGTTTGCTCCTATGGTGCAAATGCTCTATTTATCATAATATTTTCAAAACTACAAATTCTAAAATTGTCATTTTCTCTAACAATAACTCCTTTTCCGCAGACTAAGTCAAAGATATATCTAAAAAAGCCTATGAGAGAATGGGTTAACAAATCAATAATGTATATATGCACTGCTATTAACATTTACCTTCATTGTTATTTATACGAAGGTATATTCCGGCGGTTGGCTCAACAGTTCCGTGATATTCATCTGGCACATCGCATTGTACCAGCAATATCTTTTTGCCACTGTCTTTGTATTCAATAGTTATTGACTGGTTGGTTTCACCGGCTAAAGCCCATTCTGGCTGCAAGGAACAAGCAAATTCAATTATTTTCAAACAATTTAACATTTATTAAGAAATTATAGAAGACAATGGTCGAATTAGAGAAGGCATTGGTTGAATTTTAGAATGAATGGTTGAATTATAGAAGGGAATGGTTGAATTATAGAATACAATGGCTGAATTATTATTGCATGAGTAAAAATAAAGAGGGTAACGGTTAAATTGATATATTACAGAATACAAAGGTACTAGTTGAAGGCACTAGTCGATTTATAGAAGCCAATATATAACTTATGGTAGAAAAAGATGGAAAGCGATGGATCGATTACAGAAAACAAGGGTATGATATTCGAAGATAACGATTAAATATGCAGAAGACAAGAATTAAATTATTGTATACAAAGGTTAGATTACGGAAGGCAAAAGTTAAATTACTGAAGGCAAGGGTTGAATTATTGAAGACAATGGCGATATTATAGAAGGTAATGGTTGCAGTACTGTAGACAAGGATTAGATAATAAAAGACAAGGGTAAGCTTATAGAAGACAAGGGTTGACTAATTGAAGACAATGGTGGGATTATCGAAGCCAAGTAATGAGCCATTGAATACATGGATTGAACTACATTATAAATGGTAAGGGTTCAGTTATTGAAGACAATGGTTTTATTATAGAAGACAGTGGTTGACTTATAGAAGACAATGACTTATAGAGGTCAATGGTGATATTATTGAAGGCTTTGGTTGAATTATAGAAACAAGAATTGATTCATGAAAGACAAGATTTCGAACATATGACACAAGTGTTTACTTACAGAAAACACGGATTAAAGAATAAAAAATGGTTGATGGTCATATTATTGAAAACGAGGATTGAATTATAGAAAACACGTTTGGAATCTGACCAAAAAGATACTTGATGATAAATTCAGACTCAAATTCAGAAGTATCATGGTCTCCGGGCCAGATCACGATCAGACGCTATTTATTATAAACGTGGAAACATGGGCTAAGTTTACACGGTTTTGCAGATTCCCGAGTTCGTTTTGGTGAACCGCCTCATAGTGTACCTACCCTTGGGTCAATTAGGAGCCCTGTTCCGCTCATGTCAAAGGTCATGGTGTAATTGGACATGGGACAGTCGCTGTCTACAGCAATAGTCCCATACCGTAGCATACAGTGGTCCGTATTTCTAGAAACAAATCCCGACTCGTCCACTCGTTTGGTCTGTAAAGAATAAAACAATTTGTAGCATGAAACAGTAATTATCCCTTTACCTTTTGAATATATGAAAGATAATGGCATGTAATTGTGTCATATTATGGCCAATGAAACACGGTTTATTAGGCTTTTTCAAAAACTGTCGAATGAAGTTAATACTATTCTATAAGCAAACTGAACAGACCCTGATTGTATGGTTCCTAAAGGTGTCAAAGGGCGTTTGTGACAGGTAAAGGATCATAGGTTATAAAACTTCCGTGTCTGAGTCTGAGTTCATTCTCAAATATCAGTTCCGTCAGATTTAAGTTTCCAGAAAATCGGACCAATCAGATGCTTGAGAATGATCCCAGACTCAAATAAACAGTTTTATAACCTTGGTATCATTCATTATTTCTGGATTTCTTCCACGAATTCCATAATCATAATCATGAGAATCATAATGATCATCTAACATATAACATTATACACACAAAGTAATACACAAATACAAAGATAAACGTACACATTGTATAAAAATGATTAAAGTACGGGTTTTGCATAGCGATAGACACTCGACTTAGTACAAATTAAAAAAATATGTTTAAATAACGAAAAGGTACATTTACTAGACTGTATGAAACCTCAAAAGTGTCCTTATCTATAAAATGTTAGAATATATCAACCGAGAATATAGTTACCTGTATAAATATTAAATTTATCCAGAGTTTATCAAAATAAGCAATGTAAATAAGCTACTGTTTGTATTTTTCGAAAGTTCCGCTGCCAATCACGTGATGTACGGTTAGTATAAAATGTTAGTTTGAGTTATGTTTCTTCAAAAGTATTAAATGATGCGGATAAATGGATATAGAAATGGGTAATCAAAAGAAAATTAACACAATACTGCTGGTAAATTTATTTATTTCGATAACTCTGTAGTTTTCACCCTACGACATCTACATGTATGTAACTGTATTATTCCTGATAAAGTCATTCAGACTGAAAGTAGATTATAACTAGGTATTTTCTATATATTGGTCTTTGAGACAGGTGGCGGCTTAATGCAAGGTGAAAGTCATGCAGAAAACTCCTCTATGGTGAGCTTTCTGCATTGTTTTCGCCCTGCATTAAGCAGCCACCTGCCTAAAAGTATCAAAATCCTTCTCTGCTAGAATCCCATTTTAGAGAGGTTTTACTGTATTTTGTTTCAAAGGAATACAGCTTCATTAATAATGGCTAATAAACAATGGAAGTTTTGGCCGTTTCAGAAATCAGATATTAATTATTGAATAAGCAAACAGAGAAGACCCTGATCACACGACCTAATAGGAGCCGTCTGATCAAAGGCTGCTCTCTTTGCAAAGATGGTTTTAATTAATATCTATGAAGTAAATAAATTAGCATTTAATTATTAACAATAATACGTTTTGGCGTCTCATTCGGATATATACAGGCTGACAGTATGATTATAGTACATGTATTAAAATACAACTGAGGAAAACCTCTCTTTGAAACTTAATGTAGTTAAACTTTAATAAAGACATTTTGGCAGCAAAAGGTATAACATGTTATTTGTAGTTATAATTGTGATGCTATAACTAAGAACAAAGTGTTTTGAAAGCAAACAAATACACATAAACAAAACCATGATACAGAGACAGGGCATGTGTAATACACATAGAATGCATTGCTCGACACACAAAGATGTTACACACTTACATTAAAGATTGTAAAGCTCTAAGACGAGAACGTAATTGTTGTTTAAATATCGTATCGCTACCCATTGAACATTGAATGGCCCATAAGTGTTTACTAACCATTTACTCCGTAAATTGATACACCTTTCTATGCATTTCCAAACAGAGTAGACCCTGATCAGGCAGCTCCTATAGGAGCTGTCCGATCAGGGCCTGTTCCGTGTGCATCTGGCATCAAACAGGTCAGAGTCTACACTTTCTTTTATAACCAAACGTTACTGAGTAAGTGTAGCATAATCAGGATTCATCTAATTAATATCCATTACTCCACTATTTCTTACATAAATAATTACTCACAGAGTAAACGGTTAACTGTAGAGATCGTTCAGTAAGAACGACTTGAATCGGCAATACGAGTCTAAATGACAAACATTGTATACCCTGATCAGAGGGCTCTGATCTTGGTCTACGCTGTTTGCAACTCATTTCCCACAGTCAAAGGATTCTCTAAACAAGTACAGTAGAAACCCTCTCTATAGCGGCCACTAAGTTGAGTTAATTAGGTGGTATCTAGGGCAGGTGGTTGCTTAAAGCAAGGTGAAAGTAAAACAACGCTCCGAAAGGAGCGTTTTGCTTTACTTTCACCTTGCTTTAAGCAGCCACCTGCCTTTAACACAAACTACTTGATGTAATTCAGTGGCCGTTGTAGAGAGCTTTTACTGTATATTCTATAGCTTATCTGTATATGTTGCGTTATCGGTTCTCATGCTGCAACACTTACCGTGGGGTCAATCCTGATCTTGTCGTAAAACCCTTTGAAGATCGAAGAAAAGGCGAAATACTCAGCAGTTGATGGTACTGGAACTGTAAAACATTTGTATCAAGGTATGAGCTGGGAGGTCTGATCAGGGTATTCAAATGCAGATTGAATCATAGAAACAAACAGTAACCACGATGAAAGTAAAAAAGGATTCTGATCACTCAGATCACAACAGCTGAACAGAGTGGTTTCGATTCGAATCCCAGTCTGGACATTTGGATATTTCATGTGGGGAACTTTTCAAGCTGGTTTGCGGTATGTCGATGGTTCTACCTGGGAGTTCTTCTGTGCACGAAACAATGCAAATTGTTCTATGCACTGGGGAACCTTCTTCCTCCATCTGTAATTAGTTGGAAGTTGCGAGGTGTCTGAAATACTGTTAAAACGACATAAACCCCCTATACAAGTACACAGAGAAACGTTTTCAGTGTAATTGATGGTCTAGGACTGTGTGCAGCAATAATATAGTTCCCTAATTCATACATACTGGTCATGACAACACGGGGTACGCATTTTGCATATATTACATGGCAATTGCTCCAATTCTACTCGTATATAGCTATCCTAGAGTTCTGTATCTTATGAATCAGTCTGACAAATAGTTTACATCAGATTGTCGCTACTATTTCTAGCATGCGAAATATGATTAGTAAAACGTATGTACAGTATCTTTGCACAGGTCCAGACGAGATGCGTAAATTAAAACATTTTCAAGAATAACTTCTTTATTTCTCCACCGAAACCTATGTTGTGACCACTCCTTAGAATCATCTCTTCGAGTATCTATTCGAGAATTTTAGTATTTGAGTACGCACCTTTATCTGCAGTTCTGTCTTAGTACTTGGAAATCAGTTAACCCTTTCCTCCATAGGCTATTTTTAGACCCAACCTCTTTGAATGAATCTACCAAAAATGAACATTAACTAGAGAAAAGGAAAATTTTAGAATTTTGTAGTTTGAAACCATTGTGATAAAAAGAGCATTTGCTCCTATAGGAGCAAATGCTCTATTTATCACAATGGTTTTATAAAGTGAATAAGGGTGAGGTTGGGCGCCCATAAACCGGTTTAAACCCCCGGTGACTTTTGTCACTGACCGTTCCAAGGCGGCACTTCCATCTTCCTCCTATTGTATGTTTGTTTTGTCTTTGTGCGTCTCTTGTTGTTTTTTCTACCTATGTACATTTGCTGTTTCCTTGTGTTGCTGTTCGGGCGAGTGTTTGTTCTGTATGTGGTGTTTCCTGCATGACTCATTTTTGTACTTTTACAGAGGCGTAGAAAGACGTATTTATGGAGGAAAGGGTTAAAAATGAAAAATTATACGATAAACTATTTACGTGATATATACTCCTCTGGGATGCCACCATTTTGCATATTAGCACAGTATATTTTCACAGACCGGCTACTGCTAAAGCTGCTCAGTGGTAGCCAATATTCCCCATCTTCGTATTGTGGGTTGCATGTCTTTAATTCCTGGCAGGAGGTCAACTCTGCAAAGTGAAACGGATAATTATTATATGTCCCAAACGAAATCGAGGACATAATATGTTTACTGAGGTTTTTCTTCTTCTTCTTCTTCTTCTTCTTCTTCTTATTATTATTATTATTATTTCTTCCGATTCTTATTCTTGTGCTTATTTTTTTTCTTCTTCTCTTTCTTCTTATTCTTCCGCCGTGAACTTGCCCGACACATTTCTTGTTACAGAATAGTTGTCCGATTCTAATGAAACTTCACATGAACATTAATGGTTATGTGCACGTATGCTACGGAAACTGAATGGTGGGCTCTGATTGGCCAGAATTTAGATAGTTTTCGATTTTGCTGAAAATTGATATGATGGGATATGTTGGTACCCCAAACACAATCGTAGGCGTTTCGAAATAGTTGGTTACAATGGTAACAGACTGGTGGCTTCTGATTTAGATACAGTGAACTCTCATAATACCGGCATTCGTTACAGCGGCACCCTTGTTATACCGACAGTATGCATTAAAACAAAATTACCGTTAAGTATTTGAAACAACTAATGAATAATTAGGTTAAATGCCAATAAGACAGGAGATCGCTTAAAACAGAGCTTTTTCACTTCTTGTGTTCTGCATTAAGCGTTCACCTGTTGGTACTAGTTTAAAACGGGCCATATGGTTCCTTTCATATTTAAACTCGTTATGACGGTAACCTCGTTATACCAGCAAAGTGTCTGGAAAAAAACACCTCCGTTGTAATGGGGGTTCACTGTATTAGATGTTGCTGAAAATTGTTAAGTAGGGTTATATTGATACTCCGAACTCAATGGCAGGTTTTTTCAAAAGTGTTTGTTGCCATGATGATCTAGTGATGACCTTTGATTTGTGTATATTTAGATATTTTGCTCATCAATACCTGCTGTCCATTTCATTTGGGGGACATTTTGTAACGGATTCCGTAACATAATATCTTGATACATTATGTTTTTCACAGACCAACTGTTGCAAAAGCTGCCCAGGAACAACTAGTATTCCCAATTCACGTACCGCTGGTTGCATGTCTTTACTTTCTGGCTGGAGGTTATCCTTGTAGAGAGAAAGGTCTAACATTATGTTTTCACTGACCACCTGGTTTTTCGGTAGTGCTCGTTTCACATGCTGATCTTGACAGGTAGATCTTCAAAACTACTGCAGTTAACATCGAATCAATCCTTTCAAATAGTATGTCATATACCACTATTGGACGACTCTACGGACAAAACCTTTGTTGGGACCGCAGCCTGTTCGTGTGTGTCCTCTCTGGAAGTCTACATGTCGGGGCACCAACATCGCAGACACCTTCCCCAGTTTGTTCTTGGTTGCCATCTAGTCTCCTTGAAATCAGTGGTTAAAGTGGTAAATACGCTATTCCTACCCATTTAACGCGTTTCTTACGCGTTACCTACCCGTTTCTTAGCCGTTTTTTAGCCGTTTCGTTAAACGGGTTTCTAACCGTTTGTTTACGCGTTTGTTAACGCGTTTCCTAAACGTTTAAGAGCCCGGATGAAAGGGGAGTAATCATGGACAAAAGGGGGGTACTCCATGATGTGGCCTTTCTTTGAAATGGGAGACATTCTCATTTACCTGTTGGCACTCCTGACATGTAAAATTAAGATCAACAGTATTTAAACTTTTAATTCTCGTTTCATTTCCATAAGATCTAGCTAGATCTAGATGCTGATCTATATTAAAATATAGATCTATAGTCTCATTGTGTTCATTTATGTGCTGTAAAATGTCTTTTTTTTGCTACTGTACGTGCAGTACCGTAGCAGATATAGTAGAAGTATTTTAGAATAGATCTAGATCATATCAATCTAAACTATCTTTTAAACTAGAATTTATATTAATCTAAATTTTAAATTGGTTTAAAACGTTTGGATTTAACTTTGTGCTGAGCCATAGATCTACAATTAATCAAAACATAGTTTTCTTGTATTTTTGGAGACGCTAACAAATCATACTTTTAGATCATTGGGCACATTATTTGGTATTTCTGTTACGTAATAATTCGTAACTTTGTTGATAAGAAAGCAGTGGTGTGACCACTGTCAAGACTATTGTCCCCTGCTGAGAAAATAGCTGGGGGATTTACTGACCATCTGGCAGCTTTGATCGTATATTTAGGCTGGGTAAATAATAAATTCTTCAACTAAGACAATTTATTTTCATGCATTCATAACAATTATATAGTTAGTATTTTTTAAATCTTTGAATGCGGGGAACAAAAGTACTTACATTTGAAAGCAGTGTAAACACAGACAATATAGCTCCAAAATCAGGGTGTTGATCAGGGTCTTCACTAGTATTTTCATAGGCCTAATTAAAATTCATCAAGCAAATTTAAGCCTGGTAATAATGAATGGAATATACAGTTAAACAATAATGGGCCATTCCACTCTTAAATTTCGGCATACAAAGGTTTAATCTTCACAAAGTAACAAAATAATAAGAACGTTTTCATAGTTATATGTGAGCATAAAATATGCTTATTTGTTTAAAACGCTTTAGATCTACCTCATAATGATGAAAACACCTTTGAAAACAGAATAAGTTCAGATCAGATTGCTCATGTGGAAGCCGTTTGATCTTGGGTCTGCACTATTTGCTTATCCCATTACATACACATGGATATAACACTCTAACGCCTTTGCAAACAGAGTAAACCTAGACATGAAGGCTCTTGTAGGGACCGTCGGATCAGGGCCCACTCTGCTTATGAAATCATAAATTAATGGACCTGACTATATTTTCTACAAATATCAAAAAGGCGTGTGCACTTATACCGTTGTTAAATTCAGCAAGATCTAATAAATACCCATGATGTCATTTTTTTCTGACAGAAATATTCAAATGGGAAAGGGTTAAGAAATAGATCTGAATTCTTTAATAGGTTTCTTCATTCTAGATAAAAAATTGGTGGTTTACTTTGTGACAGTTTTTTTTTATCTGAAATGGAGTTTTCTTAACAGTCTTTTATCCCATGAATATTTGTTGAATAATTTAATATTCCCAAAGCATATAGGAATTACATGTAATTAGAGTATGAATGTCCATGGAATTCATTGTTTTAATTACACCTTCAACAGCTGTCTGTTCAGAGTCTATTCTGTTTGCAAAAAGTTTTTTCTATGAGGGAAAGCTTTAAAACAATACATATTCTGGTAATGGTTTCTTCATGTGTACATACTTACTTATACATGGTAGTGCCGTGTCTGTGTTTGACCAAGTTCCGTCCGTCTGGCAGGTTCTATGGTAGTATGGTAAGGTGGGTGTGAAACCAGGTTTGCAAAAATATCTGATAACGCATCCGATCGTCGCACAGCCGTAATGTAAGGTGTTCGTAATTTGATAACCTACGCCACAAAATGCTAAAATATAAAAAAAAATATGCCTTATACCTTACACCAGTCACAGCAGAATGAAACTGCAGTAGTCTCCTCTAAACAGAAATTCTAGTAGAGTATAATTTCAATACGTTTAGGCAGGTGACTGCTTAATGCAATGTGCATTTCATGCAGAAAACTCTTAGATGAGCTCCGCATGACGTTCATCCTGCATTAAGCTGCCAATTGTCTCTAAGGCCGATATTTATACTAATTTTAACGTCCAGTTTAGAGAGGTGTTAATGTATTACATTTAGAGAAATGCAAAGCTTACTTTTGTTCGTACATGGATCAAAGTCAATGGTCATACTATAGCAACCAGGACTGGAATAGTTGAAGCTCTCAGTCCAAATAGCAGAAGTACCATGTGAAACAAGGATATGTCGCTTCCATGTACATAGGTAGGTTCGGGTGAATATTTTATATCTGTTTATACATGTATCTGTTTACATGTACGTGTTTATAAGACTCCCGAACAATCATACATTGGTAGAGTGATGCTAGTCATTGCGTTGTTAGACAATTGATCCTAGACAGTGTTTCTTCAATAATGCATGTTTGATCAGAGCACATGGCATCAGTCATGAAGTAGATAGGATGAATAGTTGATATGTATTTCGGTTACATAGTTTTACATCCCGGTTGTTATATTCCTGTGTGTAGTCTTATTTCGTATCCAAGCAATAGTGACTGACATTATAACTATTTCGCTACCAATGTCGCTACCTATGCAAATAGTTTGGATCCAGATGAAACTCGGCGTCTCATCAGGATCCAAACTATGTGTTACTGTGACTAAGTTTTGGAAGCAAATGTGAATACAACACGGAATATGTTTCAGACGACAAAATTCGCAGATATTGGCAGAATCACAGAGGTATATTATTCTACAAGCAAAAAGAGCAAAACTGTTTGACACCCTTGTGTGCTTTCTAAAACCATTAAGAAGCTTGATGTAAACGGAAATCAGAGGAGATGCAATTTGTTTGGTGACGAAGGGTTAACCCTTTACTCCACACATTCTTTTTCTGTGCCACGTTCTTGAAATCTGGTTATTATATAACTGCAGTAAAATCTCGATTATTCGAATTTTCTGTATAGAATAATTTAGACCCTTTTAGGCAGGTGACTGCTTAATGGATGGTGAAAGTCATGCAGAAAGCTCCTAGAGGAGCTTTCTGTATGATTATCACCATGCATTAAGCTGCCACCTGTCTTAAAAATCGATAATAATACGTAGTTTAGTGTTCGAATAATCAAGAGTTTACTGTATATCATGTTTAATACCAGGTACTTTCTATTTAAACAAACAGGTAGCTGAACAGTTTTAGAGTGAATAATCAGGCTTCACAGTGTTTCGACGTATTAACAGATGACAACTAAAGGCACTAACGAACACATTGTGACGTTAAGATCATTATTTAAATTTCATGGACAATGATGTTAAATATATCAGACATTAGTAAGGCGAAACCTTAAGCAAAAGTTGTAGTGTTTAATTGGTGAAAGAAACATGCCCCCACAATTTCACACATACAAGACATTCATGTCAATTATCCGCGGAAATCATTTAGTGAAAACTACACGGTTAAGAAATTATCAAGAAATATGCAACTGTAGTCTACAGTGCCAAACTCACGTACGAACGCATTTGGGCGGATTCGATGGTATACACTTTTCAATCGAAGAACATGGTTCAGAGGCGCAGCTACCCACAATACCCTGAAAGAAAAACAGATACAACAGTGAAATGCAGCCAACATACATGCAGCATTTACAATAAACCCCCTCTAAACTGAAATTCTAGTAGAGAAGAATTAAAATAATTATAGGCAGACGGCTGCTAAATGCAGTGTGAAAGTCATGCAGAAAGCTCCTAGAGGAATTTTCTGCATTACTTTCAACCTGCATTAAGTTGCCACCGGTCTCCAAGACCGATATTTACACCAAATTTAACGTCCGGTTTAGAGGGGCTATACTGTGATTTGCATTTGCTGTTTAATATGACTTACACATCGTATAAATATAGACTCGCGTTTTTGTTCTTTTGTTCAGATATATATATATATATATATATATATTAAAAATCAGTAATACACCGTCTAAGAAAAGACTAATCAATGCCAGTTTTATATTCTTAACCATTCGCTTGCTGAATTTTAAAATACATTTCTCCTTCTTTACCCATGCCCTGTTGTATAATTACATATATCTTCACTGTGTACAAATATTTCGCTGTGCAATCACTGCTGTGGAGTGCACTGGTTGCACAATCAACTTGTAAATAGTGCAGACCCTGATGAGACAGCTCCTGCATGAGCTGTCTCATCTGGGTCTTCACTATTTACAGGTATGTATATTGACGTGAATAGCAAGCGAAGGGTTAAGATGTTAACCATTACTACGCTGACTTTACAAATGGACTATGTAAAGCATTTTTGAACGTGTGATAAAAGTGCTATGTAGGTACAATACTGTAATAATAATAATAATATAACAGGCGGACACACGTAGATGCTGGTTAATAAATTGTTTTACACTCTGTTCGTGTTTAACGATGACACATAGATGACAAACAGCATTTTATCAAATTCGTGACCTTGTACCTCGTCACCATGATTTATAAGTCGTGGCCATGGTTTATTGTGTTAGTGTCATGACAAATTCATGCCAAACTTCATTATAGTGTGTCTGTAGAAACTTTGTAAATTGTATAAACAATAAAAAGAAGGCAACGTTTTTGAATGGAAAAATAGTAAAGTCAAACAGGCAAAGCCACATACAAGACGCAACCGCTACCAAAACGAAGCATTTTAGATATTTATCCATCTTTAACTCTATTGTTTTGAGGTCAAATTATGGTTCTTTTTGTTGAAATCATTTTTTCAACAGGCAAAATTTGGATATAAAGCAACGTTTTATAATGCAGTAACCAACTAATAAAATTATCATCGAATTTTCTTATTTCGGAGGCGAAGCAACCTCTAAAAACTTTAGACGCCTAGCATGTTAGCTGCATTGACATGCGTAAAGTAATGGGCGCGAAAATATGATGTCACGAGAAAACTTAGAAGTCGGAAGGTTGAAGTTGGAAGTCGGAACTTGGAAGTCGGAACTTGGAATTAGAACATGGAACTTAGAAGTCGGAACATGGAACTAGGAAGTCGGAACATGGAAGTCGGAACATTGAACTGGGAACTTGAAACTTGGAACTCGGAACTATGAAGTAGCAACTTAGAATGTCACCACAGGGCTTTCGTAACCAACTTCGGCATGTTATTTCTTTCCATGTACCATCGGGGAATATTTTGATGCACACGGACCGGAGTATAAATTTATCTGTTTGCTATTGACCTTTCTTCAACCACAGTTCTTAGTTTCTAAAGTAACTTCTGAACACTAATAACGGCCTCATATAAGGTATTACCGGTAAGTTAGAAAAGCTCAATGTCAATATGGTAGTCTTGCATCTAATCCAGTAGACGTTCGTACATGTTTCAAATGCGACTTGGTATTGACAATACACTCTATCACAGAGACTGAATAAGAGAGTTCTAGATACTACATCTTATAGTCAATATCAAAGTCAGTTACTCTGATTGGTTGATTATGCCGTGGTCTTAAATTTGTGATTTACTCTTCTGGTTGAACATGCATGTCGTGGCCAAGAGATATTTAATTGTGGCTACGAGCTACGAGATGATATATAATGTTCATGGGATATAACGTAACGAAACAACAACTACTGCTACATGCCACTTCTTTGCAACCGTATGCTTATGATATATAGTGGATACAGTATAATCGCTCTATAACGGCCAATAAATAACATCAAATAGTTTGTGTTGAAGGCAGGTGGCTGCTTAACAAGTTGAAAGTAAAACAGAACGCTCCTATAGGAGCGTTCTGTTTTACTTTCACCTTGCTTTAAGCGGCCACCTGCCCTAAATACCAAATAATTAACACAATTTAGTGGCCGTTATAGAGAGGTTTTACTGTATTACATGAGTGTTTATTTACTTTTGAGATTTACCAAGCGAGTTTGATAAGTCATTTGTAAATGAGCATAAATGTAATATCAGTTGTATCACATTACACGGAAAAGAAAACATGCGTTTTTCTAATTTATATTCGGTTTGACCCTAAGTGATCAGACATTCAAAGTAGGACAGTCAAATTAGCTTCAAAATAGGCCGAACCTCAAACAGATTCCAACAGAAACAAAGTATGCACCAATTGTAAGTATAAATTTGGTGCATCTTAGAACAAACATCCTCAAAAATTTGACAAGGGGCATTGAATTCAATGTGAACTGCCGTAATTTCGTGAAAAATTAAGTAGAATAACAAAACTCAGACATATACATGTAATGCGCATGGTCCATCATTAGATGTAAATAAATTCAAACTTTTGATTTGAATCGTCTCTCGATGTAACTAAATCCTGCAATTTTCTAAGTCAGCCTGTCGCAATTCCGTGAAAAAAATATCGTGGCTTACCAAAGTTCAGACTTTATCTGTAACTCGCTATAATAATGATACATACCAAATACCACTTCAATAATTATCTGCTAGGGTTTAGAAACAAAAATCTGGAAAACCTAAACTTTCCGTAGATTTTCTGACTCCAACTGATCTAATTCCGTGAAATATCAACGTAGCGTAACACAATTCAAATTCAATATGTAACTCATTACAATAAAGCTATGTACCAAATACAACGTCAATATCCAACTGCTGTAATTCCGTGAAAAATCAACATAGCATTAAAAATATTAAAATTGATCTGTAACTCATTATAATAAAGCTACATACCAAACAGCACTTCAATATATGCAGGGGTTTAGGAAATAAAGTTTCCGGAAAAGTCAAACTTTCCTGAAATTTCCTAAGTTCAACTTCTGTAATTCTGTGAAAATTCAACGTAGTGTAACAAAACTCAAACTTCCGCTGCAACACATTGTAATAAAGCCACATACAATGTATCATTTCAATATCTGCAGAGGTTTGGAAAAACGTCCTGAAAACTGAAACTTTCTTGAACGGCTGTAATTGTAAATGAATGCTATGTAAAAGTCGCGTACAAACTGAGTTTAACCCTTTCCTCCATAAACCCTTTCCCCCATTTACATTATAAACATAAGAGCTATGCAAAATATGTCGTCTTACAAAGGAAACAAATTACCTCCCCTTGCGTACAAGACGTGTTTATATTGGACTGCCACGTGATGAACATGCTTGGTAGCTATTGGTGTACGTTTATAAGGTGGATAATATAGGTTTACATTTATAAATTTATCATTTCTTACAATGAACATTCGTCGGGTAAGGAGTTTATATTACCTTAGGCCAGTCGTTTCTGTCGGAGAAAATGACGCTACTCTTATTTTCCCATTTGTCTTCTGATACATCAGTGCTGTTGAGTCTGTTCAGTCTACAGCTCATTTCCGCTTTGTCATAATTGAAAGATTTGCATTTTGATACATACATACATTCCTGGGCACATACAATGATGGTATGTACAGGCGTCATATAATAAAACCAATCACCATCCAGCTGTCTTCCGATATTTCTGCTGGGTAAACTGAACGTGTTTGACCTGGTGTGCTGAAGCAAGTTTTCCACAACCACCACCAACAGTAACACCACCAACAGTAACAGCAAAAACATATAAGACAACATACTGCTCAACTATGTCACTGCCACAAAATGTCGTCTGCAAAATGTATCGTCATCTTCAATTCAATTTGTTAACGTCACTCTTTCACAGCCATGAAATGTCCTCTTCAAAATGTCTCGTCGGCTTCAATTCAAATTGTTAACGCCACACTTTCGCTGCCAGGAAATGTCTGCAATGTTTGCGTCTGCAAAATGTCTAGTCGGCTGCGCCTCCAATTGCTAATGCTCATTTGTTTTAATACCACGAAGTGTCGTCTGCAAAATATCTCGTCTGCAAAATGCCTTGTCTGCTGTGATTCAAATTCTTAATGCTGAACTTTTTCACATACACAAAATATCGTCTGCAAAATGTCACGTCTGCAAAATGTCACATCTGTTACGATTGAAATTGTTGAATAGTTTCCCTTTCCGAGTTTCTCGGCGTCTCATCTGGATCTATACAGTGTATATGGATAATCACAAATTCGCCATTGGCAGCAAATATGTAAAGCAAGAGAAAATCCCTTTAGCTTGTTGAGAGGTTTCTCAGATTTATTCTATAATAGGTATTACCATTTCCCGAGGTTATGGAACCATTTGCATGAGTCTGAGATCATTTTCAAGCATCTGATTGGTCAGATTCAGAGCTTGCCCAGACTCTGACCAATCAGATACTTGAGAATGATCTCAGACGCAGACTAATGAGTTTTGTAACCGTTGACCCATATCTTTATCTATTTATCTGGATCCAAACTGGTCATCTCACATTAGCTAACAGCAGAGTACAGGTTGACCGTATTTTTCCTATTCAGTTATTTCGGCGAAAGTCAATTCTCTAACAATGCTAATGGAGAACAAGTCAACAACATAATACAATGTACACTTCTTACATGTAGGTGTTACTATGCAATTTGTTAACCCTTCTCTACATGAAGTTACCCCCTGATCTTGGTCTACAGTGTTTGCAAATGCCAGTACACTCGGTTCCCGCTTTCAAAGCGTTAAAGACAAACCCGTAAGTGAAATGAAACATATCGGAGTTTTAGCAGATATAACATTTACCCTTTACTACCCCATGAATACGTGCATTAAAAGAACTAATAACGTCATGAATAATAATTAGATTAATTGTTATAATTGCACATAGACAAAGAAACTTTTGACCATGGCAAAAACTGTGGAATCATATATATATTATATAATAAGCAAAACCCTGACCAGACGACTCCTATAGGGACCGTCTGATCTGGGTCTACTCTGTTTGCAAAGGCGCAGAAAGGCGTATTTATGGAATAAAGGGTTAAAAAAGATGTACATCTTTTTTTGTGAATAGCGTATTGGTTCGTTCTCTTATAAAATTATAAATGTAACATAATTTTCAATGCAATAAAATATTGAACGATAAAATTCCATAAAAAATAATATACAATACTGTGCAATAAACACGCAATAATTTGATATACAATGTTGTATTTCATGAACGGTATCGTACAGTAAATACTAAACGTACATGTCATAAATGTCATATACAGTGTTGTTCAATAATAATCGTAATAAAATCCATGTACGATATCGTACAACAAACAAGTAATAAATTTCATATACAGTGTTGTTCAATAATAATCGTAATAAAATACATGTACGATATCGTACAACAAACAAGTAATAAATTTCATATACAATATGTCATAATAAAAATGTCGCAAGTTCCACATACAATAATGTTAAAAAAGCGTTATATTTTCCGTTTACAATAATGTTCAATCAAAATGTAATACATTTCATATAGAATATGATACAATGAAACCGTGATAAATTTCATATAAAATATTAGATGATAAAAAAGTAATAAAATTCATGTACGATATTCTACAATTAAAACGTAATAAATTTCGTTTAAAATAGTGTATTATAAATATGTAATAAATGCCCAAAGTTCAATTTGTTTTTGCAACATAAATATCAAGTATTTCAGATCCTGGAGAAACTCTGACATTCCTGGCGTCTCGTATTCATCCAAACTATATGTGTAAATTTATTAAAATATGATAGCCAATTAACACAATGTTTCGTAAGAGGTTACTAAAGTATTTCGCATATCACGATTATTTCATTCTCAGATCACTTCAGTCTGTCAAAACTTTCATAATCTACTACTCTTATATATATATATTCAATACACTGTAAACCCTCTATAAAGCGACGACCGAAACGATGTTTAAGTTTGGCTCTTAGTCAGGTGGTAGCTTAATGCAGGACGACTATTATGCATGGAGCTCCTATTGGAGCTTTCTGTATTACTTTCGTCCTGAATTAAGCAACCATCTGTTTTAAAGCGTCATTGTTTATTCACTAAGTGATTGCTTTAGATGGGTTCTACTGTATGTTTTCATATTTTATTGACTCTACTTTAGCAATGATCATTTTCCTTAATCTACAAGATTAACCCCTACCCTGCTGTTAAGAAATAAAACTGTCTATTCAAACGTGAGTTTTATGCAGTTTGTCTTCTTCCGATTCGATCAGGAGTTTGAATTATTCACCGGGTGTCTTTGATTCTGCCGAGACGCCGTTTACTCTGCGTTGTATCTGGGTCAAGACGCTTTCGGACTTAATAGATGTTTTGCATTATCGTGTCCAATATCAAACATGGTAAATTGAATATTCATTTATCATTCACTTTCAAACAGAGAACATTAAGCTATTAATCTCCTTCACTTTCAAAAAGAAAATATTAAGATTCGGTGTCATATCATCCTAGAGCTAAGATAACAGTGCGTACCTAAATACCAAAATCGTTATTTCTCAACCAAACTATATACTGTGACCACTCTTTAGACCACTCTTTAGAATCGTCTCTTCGAGACAATTCTAAAGAGTAGTCATAGTATAGGGTTTTGTGAAGAAATAAAGGAGCTATTGCTGAAAATGTTCAAATGCATGCATCTATACTTCTCAACTAGTCTACTAGTTTACTGTAGTTTAGTATTTCATGACTTCCCATTGGTGGACCTACTTATCATTTAATTTTTTCGTCCATAATTTATTAGTAAAAAGAATAACTTGGTAGGAATTTCAATTATAAAAATAACAAAAAGCTATTAGCGATATTGGTCATGTGATTTAATCTTAAGAACAAATTCTCGTCGACAGGAAACATCGATTATATTAACCCTTTCCCTGTTCTATATTTATTCCAATTTTCAATACCTACTGAATATCCATGGACAAAACAGCTATAATAGAATATGGAATGTGGAACATTGTAGCCATTTTAGAAACTAAAGAAACAGATCTATCAATTTCCATTAGCAAACAGCGCAGACCCTGATCAGACGGCTCCTATATGAGCCGTCTGATCTGGGTCTACTATGTTTGCAAATGCGTGATTATTTACAAATGCGTGATTCAAACACGTTTATATGAGGGAAAGGGTTAATTCCGAAATCGTGTTAGCAACATAGCATAGAAAAACCAGGTTCAAAGGGGTTGGATTCTGATCAGACGACAAAATGTTTGGGTTTTTTAAAAAAAAAACACAACAGAGTAGACCCAAGTCAGACGACCCCTGTAGCATTCGTCTGATCAGGGTCTGCTCTGTTTTGTTTATGGAAAAATATAGATCAGATCTTACAATTTCTGCTATGACCAACCTCACCTGTGTCACGGTACCATCCGTTTCTCAAGTCGATATGCTTGGTGTACTTTCGTAGGATGACAATATCGCAATATCGCATTATATTCTTTTGACATTCATAATTTATGAATATGATGAAAAAAAATGAATAATTTATTGTAAACTTGTTATCTCATGTTTTCAAAAAGAGGAAATTGAAATCGGGCCGATGTTCTCATACAGATTAATTATCTATATCTATATTTTTCTGATTTATTATGGCATCTATCCATTATGGACTTATTATATTTTACACGTACGTCTGTCTCCGAAAAAGGAATTATTCAATGGCCATGTCCCAGGAGCTCGAGAATTATGTATAAAACCTCAGCGATATCGCTAAGTGATCCATGTGTTATGTTAACCCTTAGTAACACATTTTAACACATTTGCAAACAGAGTAGACCTAGATCATACAGCTCTGTAGAGCTGTCTGATCAGGATATGTTCTGTTTGCTTATTGATTTGTATAGATCTGATCATACAGCTTATGTCTATGCAAAAGAAATCCCCTTGAAAAGTTAACATTATGAAAATCGTGAACGTTTAGTGAGACAAATGAATACACGAGTTTGTATTCTTTAATACTGAGTGTTACAAGCAGTTACGACATGTATCAATACAGGCAGTAAATGCATCAATCAGGCGGGATTTCTCAAAATCACATTAACTTCTACTAGTTGTGAGGCAGAGATCTACAACAAAATGACTGTCATATGTTGTGTAACTTAACAATTACTCTGCTATATAATCAAAACCGGTTCCTTCTTTTCCGGATATGAATGAAACAAAAGGTTCTTTCAAAACATATCAGTGAACAAATAACGTGTATAACAAACAGTACAGACCGTCATCAAAGGTCTGCCCGTGCATTATTGCTTAAAGTATGGGTCGTAATTTCTTTGTAATGCCAATTTATCAAACCATGTAAAGCTATCTCTCTCTCTCTGTGTCTCTGTCTCTGTCTTTCTCTCTGTGTCTCTCTCTGTCTCTGTCTCTCTGTGTCTCTCTGCCTGTCTCTGTGTATCTATGTCTGTCTCTGTCTCTCTGTCCCTGTCTCTGTCTGCCTCTGTCTGTCTGTCTGTCTGTCTGTCTGTCTGTCTGTCTGTCTGTCTGTCTCTCTCTCTCTCTCTCTCTCTCTCTCTCTCTCTCTCTCTCTCTCTCTCTCTCTCTCTCTCTCTCTCATCTCTCTCTCTCTCTCTCTCACGTTAATGCTTTAAGGAATTGGTTGGAGCGATTTGGCGATATCAGAATAATTTGACTGTTCTAGTATAGAGTATATACATGTAACAGTGCGTGTGCGATGTTAAGGTGTCGAGTTAGGTGTCAAGGTAATGATAGTTCATTCAAACCAAATTATACCCATTCAAAGAGTTTGTGTGATAAAATAAAAATTATTGTGGAATATTTATAAGCAAAATAGATATTTATGCGACATCCGATAAGTACGAGTCAATTTTAATGCTGAAGTAACTGTAAAAGGTCAATTCAAACAGTATATATATACTTGTACGGAATGTAATAAGGGGAAACTGTTGACCCATATAGATAAATATTTACAGTAGAATTTCAATTAAGCTGTCATTCATTTATTGAACACGTGTGTCTTAAAAAGCAGACGGTTACTTCATGCAGGATAAAGGTAATGCAGAAACTCCCTCAGGAGCTTTCTGCATTACTTTTGACCTTCATTTAGCTACCACATGTCTTACAGACCCATAATTAAACCTCTTTTTCTGGCCGCTTAAGACAGATTCTACTGTAATGGAAATATCAGCTGTATACATATTTAGGAAGTGAAGGCACATATAGCTAATTAACGAGAAAACTAATTGTCTTTGTTGCTTATAAGTCGAATAGGTTTTTGAAATCAATGCTATTAATGTAAAGAGACATTCTGTATATTTCGCTACGGTTACTTGTATACCACTTTCCATTAATGTCCTGAGATATCGCTTTCGATGGATACTAAATGCATAGGTTTATGTACATACTTTCGACCATTGATAAATGTTACAACTGTTCTATAGTTATATGTACTAAACAGGTCGCATCCTTCTG